>CM033640.1:27151693-27239193 GCA_019453435.1 Rhinogobius similis
AAAAAAAAAAAAAAGAAAAAAAAATCTAAACTAAATCCTTGTCAAAAAGCACAGAGAGAGCAAACAAATACATTTTTTTTTTTCTTTTTTACTGAAAACAATTGACATATTCACACGTACAATAACATGTCACTGGATATAAAAGTCTGTGTTCACATTGTCCAATCAGAACGCAGACTCTCACTTTGGGTTGCCAGATCTTGCGTCTAAAACCAGTTTGTTCTGCGTGTGATCCGACCACGTCACCGTTTGTTTGAGATTCTAACGACGCTTTAAACCGTTCACAGAGATCAACTTTTGAAAACAAACTAACTGCTCATTCCTGGCGCTCGTCCCATCAGCGCCCATCGACCGCGCCCCGTCGGTAAAGTCACGTGACCCTCCTAACGAGGCCCCGATCAGGCGTTAACCCCCAAACCACGAAGAAAGTGAACGAAGCCCCGTGATGTGCTCCGTGTGCTCAGCTGTGGATCAGGGACTCAAGGACAGGACTCGAGCTTTTAGCTGTGTTTTTGTCTCTTTCATTTGTGTTTTTGTCTCTTTCGTTTGTGTTTTTGTCTCTTTCGTTTGTGTTTTTGTCTCTTTCGTTTGTGTTTTTGTCTCTTTCATTTGTGTTTTTGTCTCTTTCGTTTGTGTTTTTGTCTCTTTCATTTGTGTTTTTGTCTCTTTCATTTGTGTTTTTTTCTCTTTCATTTGTGTTTTTGTCTCTTTCGTTTGTGTTTTTGTCTCTTTCGTTTGTGTTTTTGTCTCTTTCATTTGTGTTTTTGTCTCTTTCGTTTGTGTTTTTGTCTCTTTCATTTGTGTTTTGTCTCTTTCATTTGTGTTTTTGTCTCTTTCATTTGTGTTTTTGTCTCTTTCGTTTGTGTTTTTGTCTCTTTCGTTTGTGTTTTTGTCTCTTTCATTTGTGTTTTTGTCTCTATCCTTTGTGTTTTGTCTCTTTCATTTGTGTTTTTGTCTCTTTCATTTGTGTTTTTGTCTCTTTCGTTTGTGTTTTTCTCTTTCATTTTGTGTTTTTGTCTCTTTCGTTTGTTTTTTTCTCTTTCATTTGTGTTTTTGTCTCTTTCGTTTGTGTTTTTGTCTCTTTCGTTTGTGTTTTTGTCTCTTTCATTTGTGTTTTTGTCTCTTTCGTTTGTGTTTTTGTCTCTTTCATTTGTGTTTTTGTCTCTTTCATTTGTGTTTTTGTCTCTTTCATTTGTGTTTTTGTCTCTTTCATTTGTGTTTTTGTCTCTTTCATTTGTGTTTTTGTCTCTTTCATTTGTGTTTTTGTCTCTTTCATTTGTGTTTTTGTCACTTTTAGCTGTGTTTTTGTCTCTTTCGTTTGTGTTTTTGTCTCTTTCGTTTGTGTTTTTGTCTCTTTCATTTGTGTTTTTGTCTCTTTCGTTTGTGTTTTTGTCTCTTTCATTTGTGTTTTTTTCTCTTTCATTTGTGTTTTTTTCTCTTTCATTTGTGTTTTTGTCTCTTTCGTTTGTGTTTTTGTCTCTTTCATTTGTGTTTTTGTCTTTCATTTGTGTTTTTGTCTCTTTCGTTTGTGTTTTTGTCTCTTTCGTTTGTGTTTTTGTCTCTTTCGTTTGTGTTTTTGTCTCTTTCGTTTGTGTTTTTGTCTCTTTCGTTTGTGTTTTGTCTCTTTCGTTTGTGTTTTGTCTCTTTCATTTGTGTTTTTGTCTCTTTCGTTTGTGTTTTTGTCTCTTTCATTTGTGTTTTTGTCTCTTTCATTTGTGTTTTTGTCTCTTTCGTTTGTGTTTTTGTCTCTTTCATTTGTGTTTTTGTCACTTTTAGCTGTGTTTTTGTCTCTTTCATTTGTGTTTTTGTCTCTTTCATTTGTGTTTTTGTCTCTTTCAGTTGTGTTTTTGTCTCTTTCAGTTGTGTTTTTGTCTCTTTCAGTTGTGTTTTTGTCTCTTTCATTTGTGTTTTTGTCACTTTTAGCTGTGTTTTTGTCTCTTTCATTTGTGTTTTTGTCTCTTTCATTTGTGTTTTTGTCTCTTTCTTTTGTGTTTTTGTCTCTTTCATTTGTGTTTTTGTCTCTTTCGTTTGTGTTTTTGTCTCTTTCATTTGTGTTTTTGTCTCTTTCATTTGTGTTTTTGTCTCTTTTTTTTGTGTTTTTGTCTCTTTCAGTTGTGTTTTTGTCTCTTTCGTTTGTGTTTTTGTCTCTTTCGTTTGTGTTTTTGTCTCTTTCTTTTGTGTTTTGTCTCTTTCTTTTGTGTTTTTGTCTCTTTCAGTTGTGTTTTGTCTCTTTCAGTTGTGTTTTTGTCTCTTTCATTTGTGTTTTTGTCTCTTTCAGCTTTTAGCTGTGTTTTTGTCTCTTTCATTTGTGTTTTTGTCTCTTTCATTTGTGTTTTTGTCTCTTTCGTTTGTGTTTTTGTCTCTTTCATTTGTGTTTTTGTCTCTTTCATTTGTGTTTTTGTCTCTTTCGTTTGTGTTTTGTCTCTTTCATTTGTGTTTTTGTCTCTTTCATTTGTGTTTTTGTCTCTTTCAGTTGTGTTTTTGTCTCTTTTGTTTGTGTTTTTGTCTCTTTCATTTGTGTTTTTGTCTCTTTCTTTTGTGTTTTTGTCTCTTTCATTTGTGTTTTTGTCTCTTTAATTTGTGTTTTTGTCTCTTTAATTTTTGTTTTTGTCTCTTTCATTTGTGTTTTTGTCTCTTTCAGTTGTGTTTTTGTCTCTTTCGTTTGTGTTTTTGTCTCTTTCATTTGTGTTTTTGTCTCTATCGTTTGTGGTTTTGTCTCTTTCGTTTGTGTTTTGTCTCTTTCATTTGTGTTTTGTCTCTTTCATTTGTGTTTTGTCTCTTTCATTTGTGTTTTTGTCTCTTTCATTTGTGTTTTTGTATCTTTCATTTGTGTTATTGTCTCTTTCGTTTGTGTTTTTGTCTCTTTCATTTGTGTTTTTGTCTCTTTCATTTGTGTTTTTGTCTCTTTCGTTTGTGTTTTTGTCTCTTTCATTTGTGTTTTTGTCTCTTTCGTTTGTGTTTTTGTCTCTTTCGTTTGTGTTTTTGTCTCTTTCATTTGTGTTTTTGTCTCTTTCATTTGTGTTTTTGTCTCTTTCAGTTGTGTTTTTGTCTCTTTCGTTTGTGTTTGTCTCTTTCGTTTGTGTTTTTGTCTCTTTCTTTTGTGTTTTTGTCTCTTTCAGTTGTGTTTTTGTCTCTTTCAGTTGTGTTTTTGTCTCTTTCATTTGTGTTTTTGTCTCTTTCAGTTGTGTTTTTGTCTCTTTCGTTTGTGTTTTTGTCTCTTTCGTTTGTGTTTTTGTCTCTTTCGTTTGTGTTTTTGTCTCTTTCGTTTGTGTTTTTGTCTCTTTCGTTTGTGTTTTTGTCTCTTTCATTTGTGTTTTTGTCACTTTCGTTTGTGTTTTTGTCTCTTTCATTTGTGTTTTTGTCTCTTTCGTTTGTGTTTTTGTCTCTTTCAGTCACATTTTTGTCACTTTTAGTCAAGTTTTGTCACTTTACTTTGCTGCTATTAATTGTTTTTTGTTACTTTTATTTTTGTTATTTTTTCAATTTTAGTTGTATTTTTGGCACTTTAAGTTGCATTTTTGTCACTTTTAGTCATATTTTTGTTACTTTCAGTTGCATTTTGTCACTTTTAGCTGTGTTTTTGTCTCTTTCATTTGTGTTTTTGTCTCTTTCATTTGTGTTTTTGTCTCTTTCATTTGTGTTTTTGTCTCTTTCAGTCACATTTTTGTCACTTTACTTCACATTTTTCGTACTTTGTTGCTATTAGTTGTTTTTGTTACTTTTAGTTACATTTTTGGCACTTTTCGTTGCATTTTTGCAGCTTTCAGTTATTTTGTTGTTATTAGTTGAGTTTTTTGCACTTTTAGTCACATTTGTTACTTTCAGTTGCATTTTCTCACTTTTAGCTGCGTTTTGTCACTTTCATTTGTGTTTTTGTCTCTTTCATTTGTGTTTTTGTCTCTTTCATTTGTGTTTTTGTCTCTGTCACATTTTTGTCACTTTTAGTCAAGTTTTGTCACTTTATTTAGCATTTTTCGTACTTTGTTGCTATTAGTTGTTTTTTGTTACTTTTGTTTTTGTTATTTTTTCAATTTTAGTTGCATTTTTGTCACTTTAAGTTGCATTTTTGTCACTTTTTGTTCCATTTTTGTCATTTTTCGTTGCATTTTTCTCACATTTCGTTGCATTTTTGTCACTTTACATTGCATTTTTGCAGCTTTCAGTTATTTTGTCGCTATTTTGCACTTTTAGTCTCATTTTTGTTACTTTCAGTTGCATTTTGTCACTTTTAGCTGCGTTTTTGTCACTTTTAGTCAGATTTTTGTCACTTTTAGTTGCGTTAATCACTTTCAGTAACATTTTGTCACTTTTAGTCACATTTTGCAGCTTTCAGTTGTATTTTGTTGCTATTAGTTGTATTTTTGTCAATTTCAGTTGCGCTTCTGTCTTTTGGTTGCGTTTTTGTCTCTTTGTTGCATTTTTATCACTTTTAGTCTCATTTTTGTTACTTTCAGTTGCATTTTGTCACTTTTAGCTGCGTTTTTGTCACTTTTATTTGTGTTTTTGTCTCTTTCATTTGTGTTTTTGTCTCTTTCATTTGTGTTTTTGTCTCTTTCAGTTGTGTTTTTGTCTCTTTCATTTGTGTTTTTGTCACTTTTAGCTGTGTTTTTGTCTCTTTCATTTGTGTTTTTGTCTCTTTCATTTGTGTTTTTGTCTCTTTCATTTGTGTTTTTGTCTCTTTCGTTTGTGTTTTTGTCCCTTTCATTTGTGTTTTTGTCTCTTTCATTTGTGTTTTTGTCTCTTTCGTTTGTGTTTTTGTCTCTTTCATTTGTGTTTTTGTCTCTTTCGTTTGTGTTTTTGTCTTTCATTTGTGTTTTTGTCACTTTTAGCTGTGTTTTTGTCTCTTTCATTTGTGTTTTTGTCTCTTTCATTTGTGTTTTTGTCTCTTTCATTTGTGTTTTTGTCTCTTTCAGTTGTGTTTTTGTCTCTTTCATTTGTGTTTTTGTCACTTTTAGCTGTGTTTTTGTCTCTTTCATTTGTGTTTTTGTCTCTTTCATTTGTGTTTTTGTCTCTTTCATTTGTGTTTTTGTCTCTTTTGTTTGTGTTTTTGTCTCTTTTGTTTGTGTTTTTGTCTCTTTCATTTGTGTTTTTGTCTCTTTCGTTTGTGTTTTTGTCTCTTTCGTTTGTGTTTTTGTCTCTTTCGTTTGTGTTTTTGTCTCTTTCGTTTGTGTTTTTGTCTCTTTCGTTTGTGTTTTTGTCTCTTTCATTTGTGTTTTTGTCTCTTTCAGTTGTGTTTTTGTCTCTTTCGTTTGTGTTTTTGTCTCTTTCGTTTGTGTTTTTGTCTCTTTCTTTTGTGTTTTTGTCTCTTTCTTTTGTGTTTTTGTCTCTTTCAGTTGTGTTTTTGTCTCTTTCAGTTGTGTTTTTGTCTCTTTCATTTGTGTTTTTGTCTCTTTCAGTTGTGTTTTTGTCTCTTTCGTTTGTGTTTTTGTCTCTTTCGTTTGTGTTTTTGTCTCTTTCGTTTGTGTTTTTGTCTCTTTCGTTTGTGTTTTTGTCTCTTTCGTTTGTGTTTTTGTCTCTTTCGTTTGTGTTTTTGTCTCTTTCATTTGTGTTTTTGTCTCTTTTGTTTGTGTTTTTGTCTCTTTCATTTGTGTTTTTGTCTCTTTTGTTTGTGTTTTTGTCTCTTTCATTTGTGTTTTTGTCTCTTTTGTTTGTGTTTTTGTCTCTTTCATTTGTGTTTTTGTCTCTTTCGTTTGTGTTTTTGTCTCTTTCAGTCACATTTTTGTCACTTTTAGTCAAGTTTTGTCACTTTACTTTGCTGCTATTAATTGTTTTTTGGTACTTTTATTTTTGTTATTTTTTCAATTTTAGTTGTATTTTTGTCACTTTAAGTTGCATTTTTGTCACTTTTAGTCATATTTTTGTTACTTTCAGTTGCATTTTGTCACTTTTAGCTGTGTTTTTGTCTCTTTCATTTGTGTTTTTGTCTCTTTCATTTGTGTTTTTGTCTCTTTCATTTGTGTTTTTGTCTCTTTCATTTGTGTTTTTGTCTCTTTCATTTGTGTTTTTGTCTCTTTCAGTCACATTTTTGTCACTTTACTTCGCATTTTTCGTACTTTGTTGCTATTAGTTGTTTTTGTTACTTTTAGTTACATTTTTGGCAACTTTTCGTTGCATTTTTGCAGCTTTCAGTTATTTTGTTGTTATTAGTTGAGTTTTTTGCACTTTTAGTCACATTTGTTACTTTCAGTTGCATTTTCTCACTTTTAGCTGCGTTTTGTCACTTTCATTTGTGTTTTTGTCTCTTTCATTTGTGTTTTTGTCTCTTTCATTTGTGTTTTTGTCTCTTTCATTTGTGTTTTTGTCTCTTTCATTTGTGTTTTTGTCACTTTTAGTCAAGTTTTGTCACTTTATTTAGCATTTTTCGTACTTTGTTGCTATTAGTTGTTTTTTGTTACTTTTGTTTTTGTTATTTTTTCAATTTTAGTTGCATTTTTGTCACTTTAAGTTGCATTTTTGTCACTTTTTGTTCCATTTTTGTCATTTTTCGTTGCATTTTTCTCACATTTCGTTGCATTTTTGTCACTTTACATTGCATTTTTGCAGCTTTCAGTTATTTTGTCGCTATTTTGCACTTTTAGTCTCATTTTTGTTACTTTCAGTTGCATTTTGTCACTTTTAGCTGCGTTTTTGTCACTTTTAGTCAGATTTTTGTCACTTTTAGTTGCGTTAATCACTTTCAGTAACATTTTGTCACTTTTAGTCACATTTTGCAGCTTTCAGTTGTATTTTGTTGCTATTAGTTGTATTTTTGTCAATTTCAGTTGCGCTTCTGTCTTTTGGTTGCGTTTTTGTCTCTTTGTTGCATTTTTATCACTTTTAGTCTCATTTTTGTTACTTTCAGTTGCATTTTGTCACTTTTAGCTGCGTTTTTGTCACTTTTATTTGTGTTTTTGTCTCTTTCATTTGTGTTTTTGTCTCTTTCATTTGTGTTTTTGTCTCTTTCAGTCACATTTTTTGTACTTTCGTACTTTTTCGTGCTATTAGTTGTTTTTTGTTACTTTTATTTTTGTTATTTTTTCCATTTTAGTTGTATTTTTGTCACTTTAAGTTGCATTTTTGTCACTTTTCGTTGCATTTTTGTCACTTTTCGTTGCATTTTTGTCACTTTTAGCTACGTTTTTGTCAGTTTTACTGACGTTATGTCACTTTTATTGCAGCTTTCAGTTGTAATTTTGTCACTATTAGTTGTGTTTTTGTCAGTTGTTGTTGCACTTTTGTCACTTTCAGTTGCACTTCTGTCTCTTTGCAGCTTTCAGTTTTTGTCCCTATTTGTTGTGTTTTTGTCTCTATTAGTCGGACTTATGTCACTTTTAGTTGCGTTTTTGTCTCTTTTGGTCACATTTTTGTCACTTTTAGTCACATTTTGTCACTTTTAGTTGCGTTTTTGTCTCTTTTGGTCACATTTTTGTCACTTTAAGTCACATTTTGTCACTTTTTGTTGTTTTGTCCCTTACAGTTTAGTTTTTATCGCTATCAGTTGAGTTTTGTGCTGTTTTTTGCCTTGGTTGTGCTGCTTTCATTCATGTTTCTGACACAGTTGCCTTTCTGTGGCTCGTTTCAGAACATCTTTTATTACGTGCTTTGTCTCCTGGTCGGTCGATAGAGTCACATGACCCTCCTAATCAGGCGTTTACCTGCAGACCACGCAGAAAGTGAACAAAAGCGCCGTAATGTGCTCCGTGTGGGACGTTCATCAGCCGCGTGCCGGATCAGTATCTGAACTTCAGCACCACGGACAGCACCGCAGGAGTCGTTTAGGGGGAAAGATAAAGCGCTTTCTAACCACGGGAAGAGAAAAGGAGCGGGACGAGGGGAGATAAGGACCGTGAGGGAGACGGGCGCGCGGCGGGAGGCGAGGGGGAGGAAATCAAACTGAAATTACGACGAGAGAAAGAAAGAAAGAGAGGAAGAGAAGAGAGGCTTTGAGATCTGATCTGTTCAATCATTTCAGTGTTTATGATGAAATGGACTGTGTAACATTACATATGTTCACGCTGCAGGTTGAATCTCTTTTTTTTTCTTTTTTTTTTGCTCTAATGTGAACTGGAGCTCATTTTGTCATGACATTGTGAACAGCAATTTGCACATTTTGTCACTTTTAGTTGCTTTTTTGCAGCGTTCACTTGTGTTTTTGTCGATAATTGTTATGTTTTGTCACTTTTAGTCAGATTTTTGTCACTTTCAGTTACATTTTTATCAATTTTAGTAACATTTTGTCATTTTTAGTCACACTTCTGCAGGTTTTAGTTGTATTTTGTTGCTATTAGTAGTGTTTTTGTCAATTTTAGTTGTACTTTTGTCACTTTCAGTTACGCTTCTGTCTCTTGGTTACGTTTTTGTCACTTTTAGTTGCATTTTTGCAGCTTTCAGTTGTATTTTTGTCAATATTTGTTGTGTTTTTGTCACTTTTAGTCTGACTTTTGTCACTTTCAGTTGGATTTTTGATACTTTGAGTAACATTTTGTCACTTTTAGTTGGACTTTTGTCACTTTCAGTTGCATTTTTGTCTCTTTTAGTGACATTTTGTCACTTTTAGTCGCACTTTTGCAGCTTTCAGTCACGTTTTAAAAAAAAATTCATGTATTTGTCTCATTCAGTCCCATTTTTTATGCTCTTTTTATGTCCAACTGCTTTTACCCAATAGCTTCACCTTCTTCTCTCCATAAAGTGACGGTGGGAGGTGAGGAGGAAATCAAATTACGACAAGAGAAAAAGGAAGAGGAAGAGAGGCTTTGAGATCTGATCTGTTCAATCGTCTGTTTATGATGAAATGGACTGTGTAACATTACATATGTTCACGCTGCAGGTTGAATCTGATTTTTTGTTTTTTTTGCTCTAATGTGACCAGGATCTCATTTTGTCATGACATTGTGAACAGCACTTTGCAGCTTTCTGTTACAATTTCGCTATTAGATGTGTTTTTGTCATTTTTAATCGTGCCTCTGTCACTTTTAGTCACTTTACGTTGCATTTTTGCAGCTTTCATTTGTAGTTTTGTCACTATTAGTTGTGTTTTTGTCAATTTTAATAAGGTTTTGTCATTTTTAGTAACATTTTGTCACTTTTAGTCACACTTTTGCAGCTTTTAGTTGTATTTTGTTGCTATTAGTAGTGTTTTTGTCAATTTTAGTTGTACTTTTGTCACTTTCAGTTGCGCTTCTGTCTCTTTGTTGCATTTTTTTCACTTTTAGTCACATTTTGTCACTTTTAGTTGCTTTTTTGCAGCTTTCAGTTGTTTTTTTGTTGATATTTGTTGTGTTTTTGTCACTTTTAGTAACATTTTGTCACTTTTAGTCACATTTTGCAGCTTTCAGTTGTATTTTGTTGCTATTAGTTGTATTTTTGTCAATTTCAGTTGCGCTTCTGTCTTTTGGTTGCGTTTTTGTCTCTTTGTTGCATTTTTATCACTTTTAGTCTCATTTTTGTTACTTTCAGTTGCATTTTGTCACTTTTAGCTGCGTTTTTGTCACTTTTATTTGTGTTTTTGTCTCTTTCATTTGTGTTTTTGTCTCTTTCAGTCACATTTTTTGTACTTTCGTACTTTTTTCGTGCTATTAGTTGTTTTTTGTTACTTTTATTTTTTGTTATTTTTTCAATTTTAGTTGTATTTTTGTCACTTTAAGTTGCATTTTTGTCACTTTTCGTTGCATTTTTGTCACTTTACGTCGCATTTTTGCAGCTTTCAGTTTTTCGCTATTAGTTGAGTTTTTGGCACTTTTAGTC
The DNA here is from genome assembly GCA_019453435.1 of Rhinogobius similis. Taxonomy (NCBI): domain Eukaryota; kingdom Metazoa; phylum Chordata; class Actinopteri; order Gobiiformes; family Gobiidae; genus Rhinogobius; species Rhinogobius similis. The sequence goes on from CM033640.1 coordinate 27,161,417, forward strand.
ACATTTTTGTTACTTTCAGTTGCATTTTGTCACTTTTAGCTACGTTTTTGTCAGTTTTACTGACGTTATGTCACTTTTATTGCAGCTTTCAGTTGTAATTTTGTCACTATTAGTTGTGTTTTTGTCAGTTGTTGTTGCACTTTTGTCACTTTCAGTTGCACTTCTGTCTCTTTGCAGCTTTCAGTTTTTTCCCTATTTGTTGTGTTTTTGTCTCTATTAGTCGGACTTATGTCACTTTTAGTTGCGTTTTTGTCTCTTTTGGTCACATTTTTGTCACTTTTAGTCACATTTTGTCACTTTTAGTTGCGTTTTTGTCTCTTTTGGTCACATTTTTGTCACTTTAAGTCACATTTTGTCACTTTTTGTTGTTTTGTCCCTTACAGTTTAGTTTTTATCGCTATCAGTTGAGTTTTGTGCTGTTTTTTGCCTTGGTTGTGCTGCTTTCATTCATGTTTCTGACACAGTTGCCTTTCTGTGGCTCGTTTCAGAACATCTTTTATTACGTGCTTTGTCTCCTGGTCGGTCGATAGAGTCACATGACCCTCCTAATCAGGCGTTTACCTGCAGACCACGCAGAAAGTGAACAAAAGCGCCGTAATGTGCTCCGTGTGGGACGTTCATCAGCCGCGTGCCGGATCAGTATCTGAACTTCAGCACCACGGACAGCACCGCAGGAGTCGTTTAGGGGGAAAGATAAAGCGCTTTCTAACCACGGGAAGAGAAAAGGAGCGGGACGAGGGGAGATAAGGACCGTGAGGGAGACGGGCGCGCGGCGGGAGGCGAGGGGGAGGAAATCAAACTGAAATTACGACGAGAGAAAGAAAGAAAGAGAGGAAGAGAAGAGAGGCTTTGAGATCTGATCTGTTCAATCATTTCAGTGTTTATGATGAAATGGACTGTGTAACATTACATATGTTCACGCTGCAGGTTGAATCTAATTTCTTTTTTTATTTTTGCTCTAATGTGACCAGGATCTGATTTTGTCATGACATTGTGAACAGCAATTTGCAGCTTTCAGTTACAATTTTGTCGTTATGTGTTTTTGTCACTTTTAGTCGCGCCTCTGTCACTTTAAGTCACATTTGGTCATTTTAGTTGCTTTTTTGCAACGTTCAGTTGTAGTGTTTTTGTCAATTTCAGTTGTACTTTTGTCACTTTCAGTTGCGCCTCTGTCTCTTGGTTGAGTTTTTGTCACTTTTAGTCACATTTTGACACTTTACGTTGCTTTTTTGTAGCTTTCAGTCGGATTTTTGTCACTTTCAGTTACATTTTTATCAATTTTAGTAACATTTTATCATTTTTAGTCACACTTTTGCAGCTTTTAATCATATTTTGTTGCTATTAGTAGTGTTTTTGTCAATTTTAGTTGTACTTTTGTCACTTTCAGTTTCGCTTCTGTCTCTTGGTTGCGTTTTTGTCACTTTTAGTTGCCTTTTTGCAGCTTTCAGTTGCATTTTTGTCTCTTTTAGTAACATTTTGTCACTTTTAGTCGCACTTTTGCAGCTTTCAGTCACGTTTTTAAAAAAAAATCATGTATTTGTCTCATTCAGTCCCATTTTTTACGCTCTTTTTATGTCCAACTGCTTTTACCCAATAGCTTCACCTTCTTCTCTCCATAAAGTGACGGTGGGAGGTGAGGAGGAAATCAAATTACGACAAGAGAAAAAGGAAGAGGAAGAGAGGCTTTGAGATCTGATCTGTTCAATCGTCTGTTTATGATGAAATGGACTGTGTAACATTACATATGTTCACGCTGCAGGTTGAATCTGATTTTTTGTTTTTTTTGCTCTAATGTGACCAGGATCTCATTTTGTCATGACATTGTGAACAGCACTTTGCAGCTTTCTGTTACAATTTTCTCGCTATTAGTTGTGTTTTGGTCACTTTTAATCGCGCCTCTGTCACTTTGAGTAACATTTTGTCACTTTTAGTTGCTTTTTTGCAGCGTTCAGTTGTGTTTTTGTCAATATTTGTTATGTTTTTGTCACTTTTAGTCTGATTTTTGTCACTTTCAGTTACATTTTTATCCATTTTAGTAACATTTTATCATTTTTAGTCACACTTTTGCAGCTTTTAGTCATATTTTGTTGCTATTAGTTGTGTTTTTGTCAATTTTAGTTGTACTTTTGTCACTTTCAGTTGCGCTTCTGTCTCTTGGTTACGTTTTTGTCACTTTTAGTTGCATTTTTGCAGCTTTCATTTGAATTTTTGTCAATATTTGTTGTGTTTTTGTCACTTTTAGTCTGACTTTTGTCACTTTCAGTTGGATTTACGATACTTTGAGTAACATTTTGTCACTTTTAGTCAGACTTTTGTCACTTTCAGTTGCATTTTTGTCACTTTTAGTAACATTTTGTCACTTTTAGTCGCACTTTTGCAGCTTTCAGTCACGTTTTTGTTTTTTAATCATGTATTTGTCTAGTTCAGTCACGTTTTTAATGCTCTTTTATGCCCAACTTCTTTTAACCAATAGCTTCACCTTCTTCTCTCCATAAAGTGACGTGGGAGGTGAGGAGGAAATTACGACGAGAGAAAGAGGAGAGAGGCTTTGAGATCTGATCTTTTCAATCGTCTGTTTATGATGAAATGGACTGTGTAACATTACATATGTTCACGCTGCAGGTTGAATCTGGTTTTTTGTTTTTTTTTGCTCTAATGTGACCAGGATCTGATTTTGTCATGACATTGTGAACAGCAATTTGCAGTTGTATTTTGTTGCTATGAATTGTGTTTTGGTCACTTTTAATCGCACCTCTGTCGCTTTTAGTCACATTTTGTCATTTTTAGTTGCATTTTTGCAGCTTTCAGTTGTATTTTTGTCGATATTTGTTGTATTTTTGTCAGTTTTAATCGCACTTTTGTCACTTTCAGTTGCATTATTGTCACTTTTAGTTCCGTTCAGTCATTTTTAGTAACATTTTGTCACTTTTAGTCGCACTTTGGCAGCTTTTAGTTGAATTTTTGTCGCTATTAGTTGTGTTTTTGTCCATTTAGTTGTACTTTTGTCACTTTCAGTTGCACTTCTGTCTCTTAGTTGCTTTTTGTCTTTTTGTTGCATTTTTATCACTTTTAGTCACATTTTGTCACTTTTAGTTATATTTTTGTCGATATTTTTGTCACTTTCAGCTGCATTTTTGTCTTTTTTAGTAACATTTTGTCACTTTTAGTTGCACTTTTGCAGCTTTCAGTCCCATTTTTGTCTCTTTTAGTAACATTTTGTCACTTTTAGTCGCACTTTTGCAGCTTTCAGTCACGTTTGTTTTTTAGTCATGTATTTGTCTCGTTCAGTCATGTTTTTTATGCCCTTTTTATGCCCAACTGCTTTTAACCAATAGCTCCTCCTTCTCTCCATAAAGTGACAGTGGGAGGTGAGGAGGAAATCAATCAAATTACGACGGAGAGAAAAAGGAAGAGAGGCTTTGAGATCTGATCTGTTCAATCGTCTGTTTATGATGAAATGGACTGTGTAACATTACATATGTTCACGCTGCAGGTTGAATCAGATTTTTTGTTTTTTTTGCTCTAATGTGACCAGGATCTCATTTTGTCATGACATTGTGAACAGCACTTTGCAGCTTTCTGTTACAATTTCGCTATTAGATGTGTTTTTGTCATTTTTAATCGTGCCTCTGTCACTTTTAGTCACTTTACGTTGCATTTTTGCAGCTTTCATTTGTATTTTTGTCACTATTAGTTGTGTTTTTGTCAATTTTAATAAGATTTTGTCATTTTTAGTAACATTTTGTCACTTTTAGTCGCACATTTGCAGTTTTCAGTTGTAATTTTGTTGCTATTAGTTGTGTTTTTGTCAATTTTAATTGTACTTTTGTCACTTTCAGTTGCACTTCTGTCTTAGTTCTATTTTTATCACTTTTAGTCACATTTTGTCACTTTTAGTTTTTTCACTTTTAATTTTGTTGTTATTAGTTGTGTTTTGGTCCCTTTTAATCACGCCTGTCACTTTTAGTCACGTTTAGTCACTTTACGTTGCATTTTTGCAGCTTTCATTTGTATTTTTGTCCCTATTAGTTGTGTTTTTGTCAATTTTAGTTGTACGTTTGTCACTTTTTGTCACATTTTGTCACTTTTAGTCACATTTTTGCAGCTTTCAGTTGTATTTTGTTGCTATTAGTTGTGTTTTTGTCACTTTCAGATGCGCTTCTGTCTCTTGGTTGCGTTTTTGTCTCTGTTGCATTTTTATCACTTTTAGTCACATTTTGTCACTTTTAGTTGCATTTTTGCAGCTTTCAGTTGTATTTTTCGATATTTGTTGTGTTTTTGTCACTTTTAGTCAGACTTTTGTCACTTTCAGTTGCATTTTTGTCAATTTTAGTAACAGTTTGTCACTTTTAGTCACACTTTTGCAGCTTTCAGTTGTATTTTTTTCGATATTTGTTGTGTTTTTGTCACTTTTAGTCAGACTTTTGTCACTTTCAGTTGCATTTTTGTAATTTCCAGTCCCGTTTTTGTGTCTTTTAGTCACGTTTTGCCACTTTCAGTCCAGTTTTTGTGCAGTTTTTTTTTTAGCAATCGTTTTGGAACCAATATTTCCACCTTCTTCCCTCCACAAAGTGACGGCAGGAGGAGTTCTTGCACCTTCTGCTCTCTCCATTTTTAGACAAAAGACTCTGGAGGCGGCTGAGGTCACGTTATTCTCAAACGAATCCATTCAACACGAGCCACAAAGGACAAAAGTGGCTTCAAACGACACACAGCGCCTCGTGTGGCGTTCAAGGCCGTTCGGTGACTGTGCTGTTGCCATGGCAGCGACGCACCTTTTCATTCGGACGATTTCTATGAACGCTTTAAAGGTTCAAAACACCTGAACACAGGAAAAAGTGACGTGGAACATGATGAGATTCACCGAGAAACCGGGATTAACCTCAGAAGATCAGAAAATATGACAAGGTCCAGGTTTGGTCAAAGTAAAAGCCTCAAATACAATGTAGGTGTTAAAATTATGTTTATTAGGCCCGAGCGCCACAAGCTGGCGAGAGGCCTATTAGTTTCGCAGTGCCGTGCGAAGCACGGCGAAAAGTGCGCACGGCGCGACGAATCAGCGCGAAGCGCTCGCCCGCTTCCAAACACTCACTAACGCATTCCCCAACTCATGCACGTTCCGTGCATACCAATTAGTAGTAGGAAAATTGAACATTATTGCTGTAAACGGGCGAAGCCCGTGCGAAAGTGCGCACGTAAACGAGCGCTGCGTGGGGATGACGGCCGCGAAGCGTCGTCATCCCCACGCAGCGCCGTGTGCGCTGAGTTGCCCAGTAATGCGTTCCCCAACTCATGCACGTTCCGTGCATATAACAATGTAATGTAAAAATGGAACATTACTATTGTAAATAGGGCCAATAACAGAAAGTGGGCGGAGCCCACAAAAAAATCTCTAAAGTGTCTCCCAGTGACCAGGGACCCATACCAAAACGTAGGAAAGCGCGTGCTCTTTCCGAAAATGTATAGTTTGTGAACTAAAAAAAAGGGGAAACATTGTTTTCGCATCGGATATTCTTCTTCTTCTTCTTCTTCTTCTTAGGACCAACCCCCCTATTTTTCACCCAGTGAACACTGACGAAAAGTCAGGAAAATTTGCACACCTCTAAAAATCGTGCCTCTGTACATTCTGGCTATTTCCGATTTTCAAAATTCAAAAATGTGGCGCGTCAGCGCCCCCAAGTGTACAAAAAATGCATTACGGGATAGGAAAGTGCCAAAAAAAAAATTGATCGTAGAATCATAAAATTTGGCAGAGAGGTAGATAGTGACAAGACAAGCAAAAAATATTATTACGGCAACGCCGTCCGCCCAACCAATTGTCGGCCATATTGGATCTAAATTCGCTAAACATGACTCAGCAGTTTTTAAAAACTTCGTACTTTTACGAACTCCTCCCAAGGCGTTTGCCCGAACGAGCTGAAATTTGGTGAAAATGAAGTTGAGGAGTGTGGCATTAAAAGTTATCCAAATCAGGAACCTACGTATTACAGTCTCTGTGCGGTGAAGCCACAAAATTTGGCCAGAATTCCTGAAATTTTCAAATTTTTAATTTTGCTCCCATTTGCACATATAAAGTCCGAATTGCATCAAATTTGAATCAGTTGTTAAACTCCCTGCCTGAAACCTACTAGAGGTGAAAGAATTAAATTTGGCGCGTTAGCGCCCCCTACAGATTAAAGCAAACTTTAATATGGGGAGCAAAAAATTTAGTTTTTTAGAATTTTTTTAAATTTTGCACAAAATTCCATTTTGGCCTACCGATCAAAAAAGCCAATCAGACCCATGTCATATTTTGTACGGCAAAGCCGTATCAATGACCAAAACATCCCATGTTATTCCTATGGGAAAATCAAAATTTGCATATTTTTTTTACTACGCATTTTAACGAACTCCTCCTCGGGCGCAAGCCCGACCAACCTGAAATTTGGTGGACATCTTCCTGAGGAGTGGGGCACCAAAAGTTATCCAAATTATCAGGATAGGTATTATGGTCTCCATGCGGCGAAGCCGCAAACTTTGCCAACATTTTACAAAAGACAGAAAAACCCCATGTTATTCCTTTGGGAAAAACTCAAAGTCGCTCAAATTAAACTTTGTACTTTAACGCACTCCTCCTGGGGCGTAAGCCCGACCATCCTGAAATTTGGTGAAAATGATCTTGAGGAGTGGGCCATCTAAAGTTATCCAGGATTTTAGCACAAGTATTACAGTCTTTGTTTGGCGAAGCCGCAAACTTTGACCAAATTTTAGACATTTTCAATGAAATATGAGCAGTAGGAGGCGCGGTAGCGCCACGGATTCGGCAGCAAGTATTTTATGAGGAGGGAAATTGGGCGCCGTAAGCGCCCCTTTGGCGTTGGCGGCGTGTGGCGGCGGGCGAGGGGATCATTGCCGCTTGCTATGCTATATTTATTATTATTATTATACTTTTTATGAATATAATTAGTCTTTATTTTCTATTGTATCTAATATCTCCATTATGAACAGGATATTAAGGTAAAAATAGGTTTCAAAAAGGTTAAAATAAATAAAATGTGTAAAGATAAAAAAGGCAAGCAAACCAGGACTAAAGAAGGACTAAAGCAGGACTAAAGAAGGACTAAAGCAGGTCTAAACCAGGACTAAACCAGGTCTAAAACAGGACTGAACCAGGACTGAACCAGGACTAAACCAGGACTAAACCAGGACTAAACCAGGACTAAACCAGGTCTAAACCAGGTCTAAACCAGGACTAAACCAGGACTAAACCAGGACTAAACCAGGACTAAACCAGGACTAAACCAGGTCTAAACCAGGTCTAAACCAGGACTAAACCAGGTCTAAACCAGGACTAAACCAGGACTAAACCAGGACTAAACCAGGTCTAAACCAGGTCTAAACCAGGTCTAAACCAGGTCTAAACCAGGTCTAAACCAGGTCTAAACCAGGACTAAACCAGGACTAAACCAGGACTGAACCAGGTCTAAACCAGGTCTAAACTGTGACTAAACCGTCCTGATGCTTTAGGCGTCTGCAATCAGAGAACAGGGCTTTCCTCCTCCTCCTCCTCCTCCTCCTCTTCCTCCTCCTCCTCTTCCTCCTCCTCTTCCTCCTCCTCCTCCTCCTCCTCCTCCTCCTCTTCCTCCTCCTCCTCTTCCTCCTCCTCCTCTTCCTCCTCCTCCTCCCTCCTCCTCCTCCTCCTCCTCCTCCTCCTCTTCCTCCTCCTCCTCCTCCTCCTCCTCCTCCTCCTCCTCCTCCTCCTCCTCCTCCTCCTCCTCCCTCCTCCTCCCCCTCCCCCTCCTCCTCTCCCTCCTCCTCCTCTCCCTCCTCCTCCTCTCCCTTCCTCCTCCCTCCTCCTCCCCCTCTTCCTCCTCCTCCTCCTCCTCCTCCTCCTCCTCCTCCTCCTCCTCCTCCTCCTCCTCCTCCTCTTCCTCCTCCTCCTCCTCCTCCTCCTCCTCCTCTTCCTCCTCCTCTTCCTCCTCCTCCTCCTCCTCCTCCTCCTCCTCCTCTTCCTCCTCCTCCTCTTCCTCCTCCTCCTCTTCCTCCTCCTCCTCTCCCTCCTCCTCCTCTCCCTCCTCCTCCTCTTCCTCCTCCTCCTCTTCCTCCTCCTCCTCCTTCCTCCTCCTCCTCCTCCTCCTCCTCCTCCTCCTCCTCCTCCTCCTCTTCCTCCTCCTCCTCCCCCTCCTCCTCCTCCTCCTCCTCCTCCTCCTCCTCCTCCTCCTCCTCCTCCTCCTCCTCTCCTCCTCCTCCTCCTCTCCCTCCTCCTCCTCTCCCTCCTCCTCCTCTCCTCCTCCTCCTCTCCTCCTCCTCCTCCTCCTCCCCCTCTTCCTCCTCCTCCTCCTCCTCCTCCTCCTCCTCCTCCTCCTCCTCCTGAGCTTTAACCAGAGATCATTAACACTTCTGGTTTTAGTACAAAATGTCGTGCTGTTTTATAATTTCCTTCCTTTTATTGCGGCGTAGTTTTCACAGAGTGCATTAAGAGAAAATGAAGAGGTTAAAGTCTACTCCAAACCACAAGGACAGTTACACATGTTCTTATTTAGGTCAAGGTTTTAGAGCAGAGCCATTTAACCTTTTTTATTTTATTTTATTTTTTTAAATGAAAAATTTTTAGTGGGAGGAGCCTACTGTACATGTTTTTAGTGGGAGGGGCCTATTGTACATGTTTTTAGTGGGAGGAGCCTCTTGTACATGTTTTTAGTGGGAGGAGCCTACTGTACATGTTTTTAGTAGGAGGAGCCTACTGTACATGTTTTTAGTGGGAGGAGCCTACTGTACATGTTTTTAGTGGGAGGAGCCTACTGTACATGTTTTTAGTGGGAGGGGCCTATTGTACATGTTTTTAGTGGGAGGAGCCTCTTGTACATGTTTTTAGTGGGAGGAGCCTACTGTACATGTTTTTAGTAGGAGGAGCCTACTGTACATGTTTTTAGTGGGAGGAGCCTCTTGTACATGATTTTAGTGGGAGGAGCCTCTTGTACATGTTTTTAGTGGGAGGAGCCTACTGTACATGTTTTTAGTGGGAGGAGCCTACTGTACATGTTTTTAGTGGGAGGAGCCTACTGTACATGTTTTTAGTGGGAGGAGCCTATTGTACATGTTTTTAGTGGGAGGAGCCTCTTGTACATGTTTTTAGTGGGAGGAGCCTACTGTACATGTTTTCAGTGGGAGGAGCCTACTGTACATGTTTTTAGTGGGAGGAGCCTCTTGTACATGATTTTAGTGGGAGGAGCCTCTTGTACATGTTTTTAGTGGGAGGAGCCTACTGTACATGTTTTTAGTAGGAGGAGCCTACTGTACATGTTTTTAGTGGGAGGAGCCTACTGTACATGTTTTTAGTGGGAGAAACCTCTTGTACATGTTTTTAGTGGGAGGGGCCTATTGTACATGTTTTTAGTGGGAGGAGCCTATTGTACATGTTTTTAGTGGGAGGAGCCTATTGTACATGTTTTTAGTGGGAGGAGTCTATTGTACATGTTTTTTAGTGGGAGGAGCCTATTGTACATGTTTTTAGTGGGAGGAGTCTATTGTACATGTTTTTTAGTGGGAGGAGCCTATTTTACATGTTTTTTAGTGGGAGGAGCCTCTTGTACATGCAAACTCCACACAGAGAGGCCTCGGGTCGCCCGGGAGTCGAACCCAGGACCTTCTTGTTGTAAAGTGAGAGCACTGACTGCTGCACCACCGTTTAATGAGGAGATGGTTTTGTCTTCGGGGCCAGAAACCAGGTCTAAACCAGGACTAAACCAGGACTAAACCAGGACTAAATCAGATCTAAACCAGGACTAAACCAGGTCTAAACCAGGTCTAAACCAGGACTAAACCAGGACTAAACCAGGACTAAACCAGATCTAAACCAGGACTAAACCAGATCTAAACCAGGACTAAACCAGGTCTAAACCAGGTCTAAACCAGGACTAAACCAGGACTAAACCAGAACTAAACCAGATCTAAACCAGGACTAAACCAAGACTAAACCAGGACTAAACCAGGACTAAACCAGGACTAAACCAGGACTAAACCAGGACTAAACCAAGACTAAAACAAGACTAAACCAGGACTAAACCAAGACTAAACCAGGACTAAACCAGAACTAAACCAGGACTAACCCAGGTCTAAACCAGGACTAAACCAGGACTAAACCAGGACTAAACCAGGACTAACCCAGGACTAAACCAGGACTAACCCAGGTCTAAACCAGGACTAAACCAGGACTAAACCAGGACTAAACCAGGACTAAACCAGGACTAACCCAGGACTAACCCAGGACTAAACCAGGACTAACCCAGGTCTAAACCAGGACTAAACCAGGACTAAACCAGGTCTAAACCAGGACTAAACCAGGACTAACCCAGGTCTAACCCAGGTCTAAACCAGGACTGAACCAGGACTAAACCAGGTCTAAACCAGGACTGGTGCAGCTGGACTCACTGGTGCGGTTGTCCCTCGTCGTCCCTCGTCTTCTGCTCCGTTCCTGTTTTCGTCCGTCGTTCTGGAAACACAAATCAGAGGAAAAGCACGTCATCTTTTCACGTCGATGCTCGGAGAAGGTGACCAGAGACAAACACTGACCCGAGACATGGATCTGTGACGGGACAGACACCGCGGGTGGAACAAACCAAGACTAAACCAGGATAAAACCAGGACAAAACCAGGACTAAACCAGGAAAATGCAGGATTGGACCAGGACTGCAGCGATTCATCGTGTCGTGGCACAGCAGCAGCAGGAAAAAGAAGGTACAATTCCTTGGTTCCTTGATGTAAAGTGCTTTGAGTGTAAAGCATTAACAACCTCCTCCTCCTCCTCCTCCTCCTCTTCCTCCTCCTCCTCCTCCTCCTCCTCCTCCTCCTCCTCCTCCTCCTCCTCCTCCTCCTCCTCCTCCTCCTCCTCCTCCTCTTCCTCCTCCTCCTCTCCCTCCTCCTCCTCTCCCTCCTCCTCCTCTCCTCCTCCTCCTCCTCCTCCTCCCCCTCTTCCTCCTCCTCCTCTTCCTCCTCCTCCTCCTCCTCCTCCTCCTCCTCCTCCTCCTCCTCCGCCTCCTTCCTCCTCCTCCTCCTCCTCCTCCTCCTCCTCCTCCTCCTCCTCCTCCTCCTCCTCCTCCTCCTCCTCCTCCTCCTCCTCCTCCTCCTCCTCCTCCTCCTCCTCCTCTTCCTCCTCCTCCTCTTCCTCCTCCTCCTCTCCCTCCTCCTCCTCCTCCCCTCCTCCTCTTCCTCTCCTCCTCCTCTTCCTCTCCTCCTCCCTCCTCCTCCTCCCTCCCTCCTCCTCTCCTCCTCCTCCTCCTCCTCCTCCTCCTCCTCCTCCTCCTCCTCCTCCTCCTCCTCCTCCTCCTCCTCCTCCTCCTCCTCCTCCTCCTCCTCCTCCTCCTCCTCCTCCTCCTCCTCCTCCTCCTCCTCCTCCCTCCTCCTCCTCTCCCTCCTCCTCCTCTCCTTCCTCCTCCTCCTCCTCCTCTCCTCTCCCCTCTCCTCCTCCTCCTCCTCCTCCTCCTCTTCCTCCTCCTCCTCCTCCTCCTGAGCTTTAACCAGAGATCATTAACACTTCTGGTTTTAGTACAAAATGTCGTGCTGTTTTATAATTTCCTTCCTTTTATTGCAGCGTAGTTTTCACAGAGTGCATTAAGAGAAAATGAAGAGGTGAAAGTCTACTCCAAACCACAAGGACAGTTACACATGTTCTTATTTAGGTCAAGGTTTTAGAGCAGAGCCATTTAACCTTTTTTATTTTATTTTATTTTTTTAAATGACCTTTATTTAACCGGGAACGTCCCACTGATTAACGCTCCCTTTTTCAGGTTCCTGGCCCCAGAGGGAGGAGCCTCTTGTACATGTTTTTAGTGGGAGGAGCCTCTTGTACATGTTTTTAGTGGGAGGAGCCTACTGTACATGTTTTTAGTAGGAGGAGCCTACTGTACATGTTTTTAGTGGGAGGAGCCTCTTGTACATGTTTTTAGTGGGAGGAGCCTACTGTACATGTTTTTAGTAGGAGGAGCCTACTGTACATGTTTTTAGTGGGAGGAGCCTACTGTACATGTTTTTAGTGGGAGGAGCCTACTGTACATGTTTTTAGTGGGAGGAGCCTCTTGTACATGTTTTTAGTGGGAGGAGCCTCTTGTACATGTTTTTAGTGGGAGGAGCCTCTTGTACATGTTTTTAGTGGGAGGAGCCTCTTGTACATGTTTTTAGTGGGAGGAGCCTACTGTACATGTTTTTAGTAGGAGGAGCCTACTGTACATGTTTTTAGTGGGAGGAGCCTCTTGTACATGTTTTTAGTGGGAGGAGCCTACTGTACATGTTTTTAGTAGGAGGAGCCTACTGTACATGTTTTTAGTGGGAGGAGCCTACTGTACATGTTTTTAGTGGGAGGAGCCTACTGTACATGTTTTTAGTGGGAGGGCCTATTGTACATGTTTTTAGTGGGAGGAGCCTTTTGTACATGTTTTTAGTGGGAGGAGCCTACTGTACATGTTTTTAGTAGGAGGAGCCTACTGTACATGTTTTTAGTGGGAGGAGCCTCTTGTACATGATTTTAGTGGGAGGAGCCTCTTGTACATGTTTTTAGTGGGAGGAGCCTACTGTACATGTTTTTAGTGGGAGGAGCCTACTGTACATGTTTTTAGTGGGAGGAGCCTACTGTACATGTTTTTAGTGGGAGGGGCCTATTGTACATGTTTTTAGTGGGAGGAGCCTCTTGTACATGTTTTTAGTGGGAGGAGCCTACTGTACATGTTTTTAGTAGGAGGAGCCTACTGTACATGTTTTTAGTGGGAGGAGCCTCTTGTACATGATTTTAGTGGGAGGAGCCTCTTGTACATGTTTTTAGTGGGAGGAGCCTACTGTACATGTTTTTAGTAGGAGGAGCCTACTGTACATGTTTTTAGTGGGAGGAGCCTACTGTACATGTTTTTAGTGGGAGAAACCTCTTGTACATGTTTTTAGTGGGAGGGGCCTATTGTACATGTTTTTAGTGGGAGGAGCCTATTGTACATGTTTTTAGTGGGAGGAGCCTATTGTACATGTTTTTAGTGGGAGGAGTCTATTGTACATGTTTTTTAGTGGGAGGAGCCTATTGTACATGTTTTTAGTGGGAGGAGTCTATTGTACATGTTTTTTAGTGGGAGGAGCCTATTTTACATGTTTTTTAGTGGGAGGAGCCTCTTGTACATGCAAACTCCACACAGAGAGGCCTCGGGTCGCCCGGGAGTCGAACCCAGGACCTTCTTGTTGTAAAGTGAGAGCACTGACTGCTGCACCACCGTTTAATGAGGAGATGGTTTTGTCTTCGGGGCCAGAAACCAGGTCTAAACCAGGACTAAACCAGGACTAAACCAGGACTAAATCAGATCTAAACCAGGACTAAACCAGGTCTAAACCAGGTCTAAACCAGGACTAAACCAGGACTAAACCAGGACTAAACCAGATCTAAACCAGGACTAAACCAGATCTAAACCAGGACTAAACCAGGTCTAAACCAGGTCTAAACCAGGACTAAACCAGGACTAAACCAGAACTAAACCAGATCTAAACCAGGACTAAACCAAGACTAAACCAGGACTAAACCAGGACTAAACCAGGACTAAACCAGGACTAAACCAAGACTAAAACAAGACTAAACCAGGACTAAACCAAGACTAAACCAGGACTAAACCAGAACTAAACCAGGACTAACCCAGGTCTAAACCAGGACTAAACCAGGACTAAACCAGGACTAAACCAGGACTAACCCAGGACTAAACCAGGACAAAAACCAGGTCCAAACCAGGACTAAACCAGGACTAAACCAGGACTAAACCAGGACTAAACCAGGACTAACCCAGGACTAACCCAGGACTAAACCAGGACTAACCCAGGTCTAAACCAGGACTAAACCAGGACTAAACCAGGTCTAAACCAGGACTAAACCAGGACTAACCCAGGTCTAACCCAGGTCTAAACCAGGACTGAACCAGGACTAAACCAGGTCTAAACCAGGACTGGTGCAGCTGGACTCACTGGTGCGGTTGTCCCTCGTCGTCCCTCGTCTTCTGCTCCGTTCCTGTTTTCGTCCGTCGTTCTGGAAACACAAATCAGAGGAAAAGCACGTCATCTTTTCACGTCGATGCTCGGAGAAGGTGACCAGAGACAAACACTGACCCGAGACATGGATCTGTGACGGGACAGACAATCATGAGTGGAACAAACCAAGACTAAACCAGGATAAAACCAGGACAAAACCAGGACTAAACCAGGAAAATGCAGGATTGGACCAGGACTGCAGCGATTCATCGTGTCGTGGCACAGCAGCAGCAGGAAAAAGAAGGTACAATTCCTTGGTTCCTTGATGTAAAGTGCTTTGAGTGTAAAGCATTAACAAGTCACAGAAAGTTACGTTGTGCACCTTAAAATGAACTAAACTAGAACTAAATCAAGAATAAAACCAGGTCAAAATGACGACTAAATGAACTCTGATCCAGGACTAAACCAGGACTAACATATAACCAGGAACTGGATCTTAACCAGGACTAAACCAGGTAAAACATTTGGACTAAATCAGGAGTGAGTTTAAACTAAACCAGGACTAAACTAGGATTAAACCAGGATTAATTTGGGACTAATGTAGAACTAAACCAGGATTTAATCATAACAAAACCCGAAGTAAAGTTGCCATACTAGACGACAAAACCAGGAAAAAACAGGTTTAAACCAGGACTAAACCAGGTCTAAACGTGGACTAAACCAGGTCTAAACGTGGACTAAACCAGGTCTAAACCAGGACTAAACCAGGACTAAACCAGGACTAAACATGGACTAAACCAGAGCTAAACCAGGACTAAACATGGACTAAACCAGAGCTAAACCAGGACTAAACCAGGACTAAACATGGACTAAACCAGAGCTAAACCAGGACTAAACATGGACTAAACCAGGACTAAACCAGGACTAAACATGGACTAAACCAGTGCTAAACAAGGACTAAACATGGACTAAACCAGGTCTAAACCAGGTCTAAACCAGGACTAAACCAGGTCTAAACCAGGACTAAACCAGGACTAAACATGGACTAAACCAGGTCTAAACCAGGTCTAAACCAGGACTAAACCAGGTCTAAACCAGGACTAAACCAGGACTAAACCAGGTCTAAACCAGGACAAAACCAGGACTAAACTAGGTCTAAACCAGGACTAAACCAGGACTAAACCAGGTCTAAACCAGGTCTAAACCAGGTCTAAACCAGGACTAAACCAGGGCTAAACATGGACTAAACCAGGACTAAACCAGGGCTAAACCAGGTCTAAACCAGGACTAAACCAGGACTAAACCAGGACTAAACCAGGACTAAACCAGGACTAAACCAGGACTAAACCAGGACTAAACCAGGGCTAAACCAGGACTAAACCAGGACTAAACCAGGACTGTAAATTGACAAAAGCAGATCTAACCCAGGACTGACCAAAGTGCCGTTTAATCCACCGGGTTCAGTGACAGAAGACAATCCCACGCCGCTGGATTAAAGCGACGGTGGACTTTGAGCTGTGAGTGAAACATGACGGAAAAGGCTGGAAGAGACTAAAACAGACTAAAACAAAAGCGGCGTAAAAGCAGCGCATGCAGGAATAAAAACGGAACAATACCATCTACGACACGTGACCTCGGAGCGTTTGTCCCGCTGTAAACGCCGCTGTATGAACGACACAAACGTTTAATCTGTCAAAGCCATTTATGTCGTGGGTTTATGTTTAGCTGATGTCATCTTTTAAAGCCACAGCGTAACATTTTTGCTGTAAATGAGTGTTTGGTTTCTCTCTGTGTTTGGAGTTCACTGGAAAAGCAGAATTTAGTGACAAAAAAACCCAAAAAGCAGAGCACTCGATGGGGGTAAAGTACTGTTGTAGCCACAGCTGTCCCGGGGCAGACTGACTGAGGCTGACAGTCTGCGCCATAAGCTCCTCCCACCATCAACCATCACACACCACTCTCATGCGGGGGTCGTGTGGGGGAAGTGGATTGCGTCCTCCAGCGCCCCCCTGTGGCTCCTGGTGTTCAGTGTCTCCAAGTCCTGACCAGACCAGACCAACCAGACCAGACCAGACTAGAGACCAGACCAGAGACCAGACCAGACCAGACCAGACCAGAGACCAGACTAGAGACCAGAGACCAACCAGAGACCAACCAGTTCAGTCCAGTCCAGACTAGTCCTGCTGATCTGAGTCCTGCAGCTGTGGTCGCACTATTGATCAGTGGGTGGTTGCTAGGTAACAGTTGTGGAATCTCCTGATGCAGATATGGACAAACTAAGACCCACCCGTGGGCCCGTGTGGTCGTAAGGGGCCCGTGTGGTCGTAAGGGGCCCGTGTGGTCGTACAGGGCTCCGCTGTGACTGCACGCAGCCTTCACTTGTGTCTGTTTTTGTCCCATTGAGTTTGACAAAGTACTGTTTGATCATGAGTCTTTGTTCATTTAAATAAAGTTTGGTAAAAGTGCAGTTATTATAAAGTTCCCCAGAGAGTTGTATCCAGCACAAGATTGAAAATGAATGGACTTTTAACTACTGTATGTGGACAATGTTATTTGTAAAAACAATAATGCAGCAAATAATTAAGTTTAAACTGTATATTTATTACTTTTCAGTATATTATACACAAATGATATTATGAATTGGATGTGTTTACAGACCCTTCTGAGACACCACCACTTTCCTTTGAAGTCGAGTATTTTTAATGTAAATTTATTCAAATGTGTCTGTAAATTTCAAAAGGTCGTGTGAGAAACAGTGGCTTTCTGTTTTATAATTAAAGTATGAATACAAACAGAACAGTAATAATACAAAAAGATTCAAAAAGTGCTGAAATGAAAGATGGAGACACGTTTCAGAAGAGCTTTTTGCTGACGACAGAAGTTTGTGGAGTTATTCATCGTGTCGTGGATCAAACACAGCAGCAAAAAAAGAAAGTACAATTCCACTTTTATGATTCTTAAAGATTGAAAGTTCTGTAGCTGCTTTGTGTCTAAAACTGTCCACAAAACACAAAAACTAAACTAGGAATAAACCACAATCAGGACTAAAGTGTTAACAAGTCACAGAAAGTTAAATTGTGCACCTTAAAATGAACTAAACCAGGACTAAATCAGGAATAAAACCAGGTTAAAATGAGGACTAAATTAACTCTGATCCAGGACTAAACCAGGACTAACATAGAACCAGGAACTGGATCTTAACCAGGACTAAACCAGGTAAAACATTTGGACTAAATCAGGAGTGAGTTTAAACTAAACCAGGACTAAACTAGGATTAAACCAGGATTCAATTAGGACTAATGAAGAACTAAACCAGAACTAAACTAAAACTAATGCTGGACTAAACCAAGACAAGAAGAAGACTAAACCAGGACTAAAGAAGGTCAAACATATGGAGCAAATCGGATTAAAACAAGACTAAACCAGAACTAAACCAGGACTAAACCAGAACTAATCTACAACTAAACCAGGACTAAACCAGAACTAATCTACAACTAAACCAGGACTAAACTAGAGTTAAACCTGGACTAAACAACGACGAAACTAACACTAAACCAGAACTAAACTAAGCCTAAACCAGGACTAAACTAGAATTAAACCAGGACTAAACACAGACTAAACTCAAACTAAACCAGAACTAAACTGGGACCAAGAGTAAACCAGAAATAAAGTAGGACTAAACCAGAACTAAACTTGAACTAAACCAGGATCAAACTCAAACTAAACGAGGACTAAAGTACAGGACTAAACTATAGGACTAAACTTGAACTAAACCAGAACTAAACTATAGGACTAAACTTGAACTAAACAAGGACTAAACTCAAACTAAACCAGGACTAAACTATAGGACTAAACTTGAACTAAACAAGGACTAAACTCAAACTAAACCAGGACTAAACTATAGGACTAAACTATAGGACTAAACATGAACTAAACCAGAACTTAACTCGAACTAAACCAGGACTTAACTACAGGACTAAACTATAGACGTAACTATAGGACCAAACCAGGACTAGACATGAACTAAACATGAGCTAAACTATAGGACTCAACATGAACTAAACCAGGACTTAACTCAAACTAAACTAGGGCTAAACTATAGGACAAAACTCAAACTAATCTTGAACTAAACCAGGACTAAACTAGAATCAAACCAAGACACAAAACAAGACTAAATCTGGATTAAATTTGAACTAAATCAGGATTAAACTCGAATTAAACCAGGACTAAACTTGAATTAAACCAGGACTAAACTCAAACTAAACCAGGACTAAACTATAGGACTAAACTTGAACTAAACCAGGACTTAACTCAAACTAAACCAGGGCTAAACTATAGGACAAAACTCGAACTAAGATAGAACTAAACCAGGACTAAACTAGAATCAAACCAAGACACAAAACAAGACTAAAGATGGATTAAATTTGAACTAAATCAGGATTAAACTCGAATTAAACCAGGACTAAACTCAAACTAAACCAGGACTAAACTATAGGACTAAATTTGAACTAAACCAGGACTTAACTCAAACTAAACTAGGGCTAAACTATAGGACAAAACTCGAACTAAGATAGAACTAAACCAGGACTAAACTAGAATCAAACCAAGACACAAAACAAGACTAAAGATGGATTAAATTTGAACTAAATCAGGATTAAACTCGAATTAAACCAGGACTAAACTCAAACTAAACTAGGACTAAACTCAAACTAAACCAGGACTAAACTATAGGACTAAACTTGAACTAAACCAGGACTTAACTCAAACTAAACCAGGACTAAACTATAGGACTAAACTCGAATTAAACCAGGACTAAACTCAAACTAAACCAGGACTAAACTATAGGACTAAACTTGAACTAAACCAGGACTTAACTCAAACTAAACCAGGGCTAAACTATAGGATGAAACTTGAACTAAGATAGAACTAAACCAGGACTAAACTAGAATCAAACCAAGACACAAAACAAGACTAAATCTGGATTAAATTTGGACTAAACCAGAACTAAATTCGAATTAAACCAGGACTAAACTCAAACTAAACCAGGACTAAACTATAGGACTAAACTTGAACTAAACCAGGACTTAACTCAAACTAAACCAGGGCTAAACTATAGGACGAAACTCGAACTAAGATAGAATTAAACCAGGACTAAACTAGAATCAAACCAAGACACAAAACAAGACTAAAGATCGATTAAATTTGAACTAAATCAGGATTAAACTCGAATTAAACCAGGACTAAACTCAAACTAAACTAGGACTAAACTCAAACTAAACCAGGACTAAACTATAGGACTAAACTTGAACTAAACCAGGACTTAACTCAAACTAAACCAGGACTAAACTATAGGACTAAACTCGAATTAAACCAGGACTAAACTCAAACTAAACCAGGACTAAACTATAGGACTAAACTTGAACTAAACCAGGACTTAACTCAAACTAAACCAGGGCTAAACTATAGGATGAAACTTGAACTAAGATAGAACTAAACCAGGACTAAACTAGAATCAAACCAAGACACAAAACAAGACTAAATCTGGATTAAATTTGGACTAAACCAGAACTAAATTCGAATTAAACCAGGACTAAACTCAAACTAAACCAGGACTAAACTATAGGACTAAACTTGAACTAAACCAGGACTTAACTCAAACTAAACCAGGGCTAAACTATAGGACGAAACTCGAACTAAGATAGAATTAAACCAGGACTAAACTAGAATCAAACCAAGACACAAAACAAGACTAAAGATCGATTAAATTTGAACTAAACCAGGACTAAACTCGAATTAAACCAGGACTAAACTCAAACAAAACCAGGACTAAACTCAAACTAAACCAGGACTTAACTATAGGACTAAACTTGAACTAAACCAGGACTTAACTCAAACTAAACTAAACTAAAGGACAAAACTCGAGCTAAAATAGATCTAAACCAAGACACAAAACAAGACTAAATCTGGATTAAATTTGAACTATTAACTATTAACGATTAACGATTAACTCTAAACTAAACCGGACCAATCCAAGACTAGACAAATCAAGTTATTTTTAAATTGTTTTCCTGTTTTATTTTTTGTGTCCCTGCGGTAAACGTAAACCGAAAGTGTCTGGTCTCTAAACGGCTAAACGCTGGGCTCAGGTCTCTGTGTCACCGCTGGACTTTGTGGCGGCTCTAAATCAGTTTTACGCAGCACCCAAGGGCACCCAAGGGAGACGGCGCTTTGTTCTGATCTGGCTGTTGACATCTGAGCGCATGAGAAAGGACCCATAATGCACTGCACAGATGGAGTGGGGCTCAGTTTATCACAGAATTTACTACGTGATTTAAAGTTTACTGCAGAGAGAGAACAACAGCGTTAATGTATTTTCAGTGGACGAGCTAGCGTTAGCCACCAAACAGAAGCGACAATGGATTTTAAGTAGAAGAGTTAGTGTTAGCCACCAAACATCAGCGCTAATGAATTTTTAATGAAAGAGTTAGCCACCAAACAGCAGCGCTAATGTGTTTTGATTGAAAGGGTTAGCGTTAGCCACCAAATAGAAGTGCCAATGTATTTCAAATAGAAGAGTTAGCCTTAGCCACCGAACCGGAGCATTAATGTGTTTTTAATGAAAGAGTTAGCCTTAGCCACCAAACATCAGCGCTAATGAATTTTTAATGAAAGAGTTAGCATTAGCCACCAAACATCAGCGCTAATGAATTTTTAATGAAAGAGTTAGCATTAGCCACCAAACATCAGCACTAATGAATTTTTAATGAAAGAGCTAGCGTTAGCCACCAAACAGAAGCGACAATGGGTTTTAAGTAGAAGAGTTAGTGTTAGCCACCAAACATCAGCGCTAATGAATTTTTTATGAAAAGTTAGCCACCAAACAGCAGCGCTAATGTGTTTTGATTGAAAGGGTTAGCGTTAGCCACCAAATAGAAGTGCCAATGTATTTCAAATAGAAGAGTTAGCCTTAGCCACCGAACCGGAGCATTAATGTGTTTTTAATGAAAGAGTTAGCCTTAGCCACCAAACAGAAGTGCCAATGGATTTTAAATAGCAGAGTTAGCCTTAGCCACCAAACAACAGCATTAATGAATTTTTAATAAAGGATTAGCATTAGCCACCAAACATCAGCTATAACGAATTTTTAATGAAAAAGTTAGCGTTAGCCACCAAACAGAAGTGCCAATGGATTTTAAGTAGAAGAGTTAGTGTTAGCCACCAAACATCAGCGCTAATGAATTTTTAATGAAAAAATTTAGCGTTAGCCACCAAACAGCAGCGCTAATGTGTTTTGATTGAAAGGGTTAGCGTTAGCCACCAAACAGCAGGGCTAATGTATTTCAAATAGAAGAGTTAGCCTTAGCCACCAAACAGCAGCATTAATGTGGTTTTAATGAAAGAGTTAGCCTTAGCCACCAAACATCAGCGCTAATGAATTTTTAATGAAAGAGTTAGCATTAGCCACCAAACAGCAGCGCTAATGTGTTTTGATTGAAAGGGTTAGCGTTAGCCACCAAACAGCAGGGCTAATGGATTTCAAATAGAAGAGTTAGCCTTAGCCACCAAACATCAGCACTAATGGATTTTTAATGAAAGAGTTAGCATTAGCCACCAAACATCAGCGCTAATGAATTTTTAATGAAAGCACTAGCGTTAGCCACCAAACAGAAGTGCCAATGGATTTTAAATAGCAGAGTTAGCCTTAGCCACCAAACAGCAGCATTAATGCATTTTTAATAAAGGATTAGCTTTAGTCACCAAACATCAGCTATAACGAATTTTTAATGAAAAAGTTAGCGTTAGCCACCAAACAGCAGTGCTAATGTGTTTTGATTGAAAGAGTTAGTGTTAGCCACCAAACAGCAGGGCTAATGGATTTCAAATAGAAGAGTTAGCCTTAGCCACCAAACAGCAGCATTAATGTGTTTTTAATGAAAGAGTTAGCCTTAGCCACCAAACATCAGCGCTAATGAATTTTTAATGAAAGAGTTAGCATTAGCCACCAAACAGCAGGGCTAATGCATTTTCAGTGGAAGAGCTAGCGTAAGCCACCAAACAGAAGTGCCAATAGATTTTAAATAGAAGAGTTAACCTTAGCCACCAAACAGCAGTGTTAATGTGTTTTTAATGAAAGAGTTAGCATTAGCCACCACACATATGTACCAATGGAATTTAACCAGAAGGGTTAGCCTTAGAAATCAAACTGCAGTGCTAATGTGTTTTTAATGAAATGGTTAGCATTAGCCACCAAACATATGTGCCAATGGATTTTAAATACTGTAGAAGTGTTAGCGTTAGCCACCAAACAGCAGGGCTAATGCATTTACAGTGGAAGAGCTAGCATGAGCCACCAAACAGACGTGCCAATGGATTTTAAATAGAAGAGTTAGCCTTAGCCACCAAACAGCAGCGCCAATGTGTTTTTAACTAAAGGGTTAGCATTTGCCACCAAATATTAGCATCAGTGGATGTTCAATTAACGTTAGCCACCAAACAGCAGGACTAATACATTTTCAGCGGAAGACCTAGCGTAAGCCACCAAACAACGATGCTATAGCTTTTTAAATGGAAAAGTTAGCCTTAGCCACCAAACAGCAGCGCTAATGTGTTTTTAATGAAGGGGTTAGCATTAGCCACCAAACAGTTCAAGTGGATTTTCAGTGGCAGAGATAGCATTAGCCACCAAGCAGCAGCGCTAATTTATTTTCAAATGGAAAAGTTAGCTTTCAATTCAAACTAAACCTACACTATACAAGTGAGCTTTGTCAAGTAGAACCAGAAACAATAACTCACGCTAGCCACCAAAAAGCAGCGCTAATGGTTTTCATTGGGAGAGTTAGCATTAGCCCCCAAACATCAGCGCTAATGCATTTTAAATTGAAGAATTTGCGTTAGCCATCAGCCATCAGCACTACTGCATTTTCAATGAAGACGTTAGCATTAGCCACCAAACATCAGCTCTAATGCATTTTCAACGGAAGATTAAGAGTTAGCCATCCAACTTTAGCGCCAATAGTTTCAATGGAAGAATTAGCGTTAGCCTCCCAACATCAGTGCTATGGCTTTTTAAATGGAAAGGTTAGCATTAGCCACCAAACATTAGCGCAAAAGAGTTAGCGTTGGCCACAACTCCAAACCAGAAATAAACCAGGACTAAACCAGGACTAAATTATATTAGTGCAGGTTTAACCAAGACTAAACCGGAACAAAACCAGGGCTAACAAACTAATTTTGCTCAACAAGAAAAGACTAAAGCAGGACTAAAGAAAGACTAAACCAAGACTAAAGAAAAACTAAACCAGGTCTAAACTGGGGCTAAACCAGGACCAAAGAAAGACTAAACCAGGGCTAAACCAGGTCTAAACCAGGACTAAAGAAATAGTAAACCAGGGCTAAACCAGGACTAAAGAAATAGTAAACCAGGACTAAACCAGGACTAAAGCACAACTAGTCCAAGACCAAATCAGGACTAAACTAGGACTAAACCAGGACTAAATTATATTAAAGCAGGTTTAACCAAGACTAAACCGGAACAAAACCAGGGCTAACAACCAGATTTTGCTCAACAAGAAAAGACTAAAGCAGGACTAAACAAAGACTAAACCAAGACTAAAGAAAAACTAAACCAGGTCTAAACTAGGGCTAAACCAGGACTAAAGAAAGACTAAACCAGGTCTAAACTAGGACTAGAGAAACAGTAAACCAGGGCTAAACCAGGACTAAAGAAAAACTATACCAGGGCTAAAATGGGACTAAACTAGGACTAAAGAAAGACTAAACCAGGTCTAAACCAGGACTAGAGAAACAGTAAACCAGGGCTAAACCAGGGCTAAACCAGGACTAAAGAAAAACTATACCAGGGCTAAACCAGGACTATAGAAAGACTAAACCAGGACTAAACCAGGACTATAGAAAGACTAAACCAGGACTAAACCAGGACTATAGAAAGACTAAACCAGGACTATAGAAAGACTAAACCAGGACTATAGAAAGACTAAACCAGGACTAAACCAGGACTAAACCAGGACTAAACCAGGACTAGAGAAACAGTAAACCAGGGCTAAACCAGGACTAAAGAAAGACTAAACCAGGACAAAACCAGGACTAAACCAGGACTATAGAAAGACTAAACCAGGACTAAACCAGGACTATAGAAAGACTAAACCAGGACTATAGAAAGACTAAACCAGGACTATAGAAAGACTAAACCAGGACTAAAGAAATAGTAAACCAGGACTAAACCAGGACTAAAGCACAACTAGTCCAAGACCAAATCAGGACTAAACTAGGACTAAACCAGGACTAAATCATATTAATGCAGGTTTAACCAAGACTAAACCGGAACAAAACCAGGGCTAACAACCAAATTTTGCTCAACAAGAAAAGACTAAAGCAGGACTAAAGAAAAACTAAACCAGGTCTAAACTGGGGCTAAACCAGGACTAAAGAAAGACTAAACCAGGTCTAAACTAGGACTAGAGAAACAGTAAACCAGGGCTAAACCAGGACTAAAGAAAAACTATACCAGGGCTAAAATGGGACTAAACTAGGACTAAAGAAAGACTAAACCAGGTCTAAACCAGGACTAGAGAAACAGTAAACCAGGGCTAAACCAGGGCTAAACCAGGACTAAAGAAAAACTATACCAGGGCTAAACCAGGACTATAGAAAGACTAAACCAGGACTAAACCAGGACTATAGAAAGACTAAACCAGGACTAAACCAGGACTATAGAAAGACTAAACCAGGACTATAGAAAGACTAAACCAGGACTATAGAAAGACTAAACCAGGACTAAACCAGGACTAAACCAGGACTAAACCAGGACTAAACCAGGGCTAAACCAGGACTAAAGAAAGACTAAACCAGGACAAAACCAGGACTAAACCAGGACTATAGAAAGACTAAACCAGGACTAAACCAGGACTATAGAAAGACTAAACCAGGACTATAGAAAGACTAAACCAGGACTATAGAAAGACTAAACCAGGACTATAGAAACAGTAAACCAGGACTAAACCAGGACTAAAGAAAAACTAAACCAGGGCTAAACCAGGACTAAAGAAAGACTAAACCAGGACTAAAGAAGGAAAAAACACAGGGCTAAACCAGGGCTAAACCAGGACTATAGAAAGACTAAACCAGGACTAAAGAAGGAAAAAACACAGGGCTAAACCAAGGTTAAACCATGAAAAATAAACAAATCCTGCTGCTTTTTGAAGACCCGATGTGCAGGTGCAAACAAATGTTAAAATTCTAAAAAACAACAACAACAACAACAACAAAACCATCAAAACATCCAAAAATATCTTTAATTATAAAAACTGTTGTGGCTCAAGTGTTTTTTAACAGATTTAATTTGCATGAGGCACTCGTCAGTAATCAATGGATCACCCAAACTCCACTGACCTTTCGGCGCTGGCGTTTGACTAATTTAATGAAAAATATTTGAAGAGCCGCGTCCAAAAGCCACACGGGATCAGCAGTGATTAAAAAGTGACACAATTATAATTAAACAAATCCTAATCAGCGCTAATTACGTTTTGAAACTTCTGAGTGACTTCTGTTCAGTGAATTTTTTTTTAAACCATATAAATAAGCACATTTTTCAACCCTTTTGCTGTTATTTTAGATTGTTTCTGGTGTAGAAATGAATATTACATTATTCTTTGTTGTTTTTCAGATATACAGAACATAAAGTGACAGGATTTTTAATTATTTGACAGTTTTGTTGAAGTTTATAACGTTACTTCCTGGTTGGACATGTGATAGAGGTATTTCCATGACTGTTACCATAGCAACCAGACTTTAAACAAGGGCCAAAATCCAAATAAATTACACACTAGTTATGATGTGACTAATAATAACGCCTGATAACCCTTTGATTTTGTTGAATAATTGTTTAAACCTCTAAAGTTGTCGGTTTGTGCATAAATTGTCGCTTTTTGATGACGTCACAGAGAGATTCCTTTTTAGAACTTGGCTCTACTTCTCGTAACTTTCAACTTTTATTTAAAATTTTTATTCACAGCCTGCAACTTGAGCCCTGTAAAACTATAATAAATAATAACAAAAACATGTGCACTTTAAGCCTTCCTTTACAGGGATGATACCATAGAACTATAATAAAACCTGGAAGATGAATCCAAAATGGCCGCCCTGTTCCTCCCTGTGGCCTGAGCTCATTGGTGCATGACCCCAAAAAAATGTCTGACCACAATCCCTCATGATGCTTTGAGGGAGCGAACACGCAGCTGCAGGTCTTTGTGTTAGCGTTAGCTTGTGTGATTGTAATTGTGTTCTTCATGTTAGACACACGTGAAGCGTCTGAAATGAAATAAAATACAACTTACAGGTGTCTCTAGTCGAGCCTTTTCCACGAGCTTCTGTTTGTATCGTCCGACGCTCGTTCACGTGACTCACTGATGTCACTTCATATAAAAAGGGTAATTTCGGTGATTTTAGAAACGGTAGAAAAGAACATTTCCCTCTATTTTATTTAAATACCGATAATAATTCAGTCCTGTCTGTGATTATAATGTGCAATTTTAGAAAAAAACTGGTTCCAAGAGGCTGCAGTACCTCGCACGGCCACTAATCAAACTGGGACACAGACAGAGGGGGCGTGTCTTATCCAGTTCTTTTAATACATCCATGGACGATACTTACATAGTCATAGTTGTGTTGGGGTTTTTTTGGTGTTTTTTGGGTGTGTGTCCTGTTTTTCCATCTCTGACAGTTAAAGTCTACAGTATCTGACGAGAAAAAAACTCTCTTTTTTATATTTGGCGACATGAAATGTTTTTGTACTTGATTGTACTTCCTTATTTTAATAAAAACAAACGGAAAAAAAGAAGAAAAAGAAAGCTTTTTCCATCTTTTTACTGGGAGTGTAGTTTCACAAAAGACCAGCAGGGAGCTCTGTCACTGAAATCACCGAGTTCTGCTTTAAATAGTTTCTGAGGAGTAACAAAGTCAACAGGGATTGAAATGTTCTACAAAGGTTTAATTTCTCCGAAGATAACTTAAAGGGCCCATGACAGGTCGGGCTACTCCTTTAACCAAAATGTAGTTCAGATAAACATATTTCAAAATTAGCTAAAATTCTTAACAAATTTTACACCGTTTTCGCAATTTTTAGCTTTTTAATTTTACTTCCTGGTTGTAAATGATGACATCACGCTAGGAAACTCATCTAATGTCACATTTTTTTATTTGACAAATAAAAATAAATGTAAACACCTTTATTTTGTTGAATTAATGTTTAAAGGGTCAAAAAAGTAGTTCATTTTGTGTAAATTCTGCATAACCTTTGTCTCCCCCAGTGTGATGTCATCAGTTTGTTTACTTCCTGTATTTTTCAACAGGTTTTTCAGGTTTTTTCTCCACAAACAGCGACCTGATTGGTGTAAAACTATAATTTTTGTTGACAACAAGTATTAATACACTAAATAAAGTCAAAATTAGAAAATCATAAAAACCTGTCATACGCACTTTAACTTCATTCAAATACGGTGCATTTAAAAGTCTTTGTTGATTTAATAAACTGTTGATTTTTGAAGCCGGTGTTTAAAATTCCCCATCGACTTCTGAAGTAAAAAAGTCTTAAAAAGGAGAAGTTCTCTGACAGTTGTACTCCGTGTGCGTCATCCGTAAACAGACAAACACTGAAAGGATTAAATATTTAGACTTTTTTTTCTGAGTTTGGAGAAAGTTTGGCCCAAGGCGTCGAACAAAACATTTGAGAAAACACCAGCGATACTCGACGAAAGAGGAAGGCGCTCGAGGTAAACAACGTTCTGGAGAAATTGACATTTTGGGAAAAGGTGAGACGTGTTTGGGGAATTATTGAACAAAAACAGCAGAAAAAATAAAACCCTTGATAAAAGTAAAACTCCTACGACTGCTGCTGTGGAAAAACTATATCAGGACTAAACTAAGACTGAATCAGGACTAAACCAGGACTAAAAGAGGATTAACCAATACTAAAGACAAAACAACAAGAACAACAAAGAACAAACCAAGGGAAAATCAAGATAAAAAACCGGGAGCAGAGACTAAACAGAGACGAAACCAGGATTTAACCAAAAATAAACCAAGACTAAAGCAGGACTAAAACAGGGCGAAACAAGGACAAAAACAACAGTTAAAACAGGAGTTAAAAGGACTAAACCAGGACTAAACCAATGCTAAACCAGAGCTAAAAAAAGACTAAACCAATGCTAAACAGGACTGAACCGGGACTAAAGAAAGACTAAACCAGGAGTAAACCAGGCCTAAACCAGAACTTAAATCAAGACTAAAGCAGGACTAAAGAAAGACTAAACCAGGGCTGAACTGGGGCTAAATCAAGACTAAAGCAGGACTAAATAAAGACTAAACCAGTGCTAAATCAAGACTAAACCAGCACTAAACTGGGGCTAAATCAAGACTAAAGCAGGACGAAAGACTAAACCAGGACTAAACTGGGGCTAAACTAGGACTAGAGAAAGACTAAACCAGGAGTAAAGAAAGACAAACCCAGGGCTAAATCAGTAAAAAATGAACAAATCCTGCTGCTTTTTGAAGACCCGTGTGCAGGTGCAAACATCAAAGTCCAAATGCTCTGACTCATTGTGCAGTTTGTGCCTGGTTTGGTTCAACAGGAGCAAAGACTAAACAGAGACGAAACCAAGACTGAACCAGGATTTAACCAAAAATAAACCAAGACTAAAGCAAGACTAAAACAGGGCGAAACAAGGACTAAAACAGGACTAAACCAGTGCTAAAACAGGACTAAAGAAAAACTAAACCAATGCTAAACAGGACTGAACTGGGACTAAATCAAGACTAAACCAGGACTGAAGAAAGACTAAACCAGGGCTAAAGAAAGACTACGCCAGTGCTTAACAGGACTAAACCAGGGCTAAACCAGGACTAAACCAAACCAGGGCTAAACCACAGCTTAACCAGGATTAAATCAGGACTAAAGAAAGACAAAACCACGTCTAAACCAAGACTAAACTGGGCTAAATCAGGACTAAAGAAAGACTAAACCAAGACTAAACTGGGGCTAAATCAGGACTAAAGAAAGACTAAACCAAGACTAAACTGGGGCTAAATCAGGACTAAAGAAAGACTAAACCAAGACTAAACTGGGGCTAAATCAGGACTAAAGAAAGACTAAACCAAGACTAAACTAGGGCTAAACCAGGACTAAAGAAAGACAAACCAAGGGCTAAACCAGGACTAAAGAAAGACAAAACCAGGACTAAATCAAGATGAAACCAGGACGAAACCAGGACTAAAGAAAGACTAAACCAGGACTAAATCAAGACTAAAGCAGAACTAAATAAAGACTAAACCAGGACTAAATCAAGACTAAAGCAGGACTAAATAAAGACTAAACTGGGGCTAAATCAAGACTAAACCAGGACGAAAGACTAAACCAGGACAAAAGACTAAACCAGGACTAAACTGGGGCTAAACTAGGACTAGAGAAAGACTAAACCAGGAGTAAAGAAAAAATCTGGGCTAAATCAGGAAAAACTAAACAAATCCTGCTGCTTTTTGCAGACCCGTGTGCAGGTGCAAACATCAAAGTCAAATGGCCTGACTCATTGTGCAGTTTGTGCCTGGTTTGGTTCACCGGGAGCCGAGCCACATCGACAGACGCAGAAAAACATCTTTTACGGAGCTGCCAGCGCCGCTTCAACCTGATTAATCCTCCAAACTCCGTCCACCTCATGTCGCGCTCGCTTTCATCGTCTCTCGCCGTCTTTCATCGAACCCCGAGAGCCTGCGTCTGCGTCCTGAAGGAGCGGCTTCAGCGAGCGCCGTTTGATCCGACCGTGATTTCTAGAGCGTCGGAGCAGGACCAGCATCGGGGTTGAAGCCTGAGCCGCGACATCAGACAAAACACATAGTAGTGGTTTGTTTTTTTGAAGGAAACTTGACCTTCGATGCAGAAAGAGAAGATAAACAGCTCCAAGACAAGCAGTTTACACCTTTATATTTGTCTGTAATTTATGAAACTATAATAGCGCAAGACCAGGACGAAAGCAAGACTGAACCAGGATTTAACCAGGAATAAACCAAGACTAAAATAAGACTAAACCAGGACTAAAGCAAGGCTAAAACAGGGCGAAACCGGGACTAAATCAGGACTAAACAAGGACTAAAACAACAGTAAAAACAGGAGTTAAAAGGACTGAACCAGGACTAATCCAGGACTAAATGAGGACTAAACCTTGACTAATCCAGGACTGAAACAGGACTAATCCAGGACTGAAACAAGACTAATCCAGGGCAAAACCTGGACTAAATCAGGACTTAACTAGGACTAAACAAGGACTAAAACAACAGTAAAAACAGGAGTTAAAAGGACTGAACCAGGACAAAAACAGGACTGAACCAGGACTGAACCAGGACTAAAACAGGACTGAACCAGGACTGAACCAGGACTAATCCAGGACTAAACCAGGACTAATCCAGGACTGAACCAGGACTAATCCAGGACTGAACCAGGACTAATCCAGGACTGAACCAGGACTAATCCAGGACTGAACCAGGACTAATCCAGGACTGAACCAGGACTAATCCAGGACTAATCCAGGACTGAAACAGGACTAATCCAGGACTGAAACAGGACTAAAACAGGACTAAACCAGGACTAATCCAGGACTGAAACAGGACTAAAACAGGACTGAACCAGGACTAAAGAAAGACTAAACCAGGGCTTGGTTTGATGTGATAGAAACACACTGTGGTAAATATTCATCATAGATTTACTTCAGTCAAGAGGCAGTTTGTGATAGAAAGCTGTTCCTGTACTAAACCAGAACTAAACTAAGACTAAACCAGGACTAAATTAAGACTAAACCAGGTCTAAACCAGGACTAAACAGCATCGGGGTCGAATCCTGAGCCGCGACATCAGACAAAACACATAATATGTCTGTTTTTGTTGAGGGAAACCTGACATTCGATGCAGAAAGAAGATAAACAGGCAAAAGCAACACCAGCTCCACAAAGACAGTTTACACCTTTATATTTGACTGTAATTTATGAAAACTATAAAAGTTAAAGTGCATATGACAGGTTCTCATTCTTCCAGATTATGACTTTGTTTGGTGCAATAGAAACATCCAGTGGTAAATATTTATCATAGTTTTACTTCAGTCAAGATGCAGTTTGTGCAGAAAATGAGTTAGAGTCAAGTTCAACAACAGATTACCTCTGATGTCATCAACAAGCGACAGTCCAGTCCATCCAAAATGACGTAAATTTAAACACAACAGACAGATTATTTATGGGTAATTCCTAACTTTGGTGCATGTGGATTTTGGCCCTTGTTTACCGTCTGGTTGCTAGGTAACTAGGGGTGTAACGAGACAGAATTTTCACTCAACGAGAACAAGATTTTCATTGTTTTTTTGTTGTTATGGAACATTTTTATACCATTAAAATTTAAGCCTTTATTTCAAGCCCCATGAAATGTTTTACTTAAGTATTCTGTTTTACAAATGAAGAGTTCATTTGTAAAAACAGATAAATGCCATTAGATACAATTTTTGATTTGCAATTTACTCTTTGTCTAGTCCAGAAGTGGTTTCAAAAGCCATATTTTAGTGCAATAAAATAATATCCCATCGCTTTCTGAGCAAATCCTCTCACCTATACTGTTATTAATAATATGTGTAGAAGATGGGATCAAAAATAAACAAACTTTCTGACAAATTTTCAAACTGGAGATATCTGTTTTTGCAAATGAACTCTTCAAATTAAATATTTAAAATACCATGGCATTATAAGACAAAGAACAACACGGTTTTAAAGGAAACATACTATGCATTTTTGTATTGTTTTTAGACTTTAAACATGCTCTTGAGCAAATTAGCATCTCATGTTTTGAAACAAAAAAAGTTTATTATGTTTTCTCAGTTGTTTCCAGGGACAGAGTGCATCCAGCCAGTAGATTGTGCCTAGAGCTCACACAATTTAATGATGTTATCTCTTTAACAGAATGTGCGACACGCTATTACCAAGCTGATACGAGCAGAGAACAGAAGAACTGCTCAGTCTGTGGTGATGTAAGGGCTTAAAACAGCAGATTCTCAGATAATTCTCAGATACGAAGATCTGAAAATACGTCCGAAAATCCTGTAAGTTCAGCAGGAAGTGTGTTTGACGCTCAGAGGGAGGGGGTTTTCAACGTTCCTCAAAACAGCAAGAATTCAACTCAAAGTGTGTTTTTGATGAAGAGAAAGAGAAAAAGTCAACGTAGTAGAATATGAGTTCTTTAAAGCTGCATTTATCTCGAACATCAAATCAAAACAGACCAAACTGCGACTAAACCCAGACCTAAAAGTTGTCTAAGACCAGAACTAAACCAGGAAACTAAGTCTACATCAGGACTAAAAGTTGTCTAAGACCAGAACTAAACCAGGAAACTAAGTCTACATCAGGACTAAAAGTTGTCTAGACCAGAACTAAACCAGGAAACTAAGTCTACATCAGGACTAAAAGTTGTCTGACTCAACTAATCAGGACTAAAAGACCAGAACTAAACCAGGAAACTAAGACATCAGAACTAAACCAGGAAACTAAGTCTACATCAGGACTAAAAGTTGTCTTGACCAGAACTAAACCAGGAAACTAAGTCTACATCAGGACTAAAAGTTGTCTAAGACCAGAACTAAACCAGGAAACTAAGTCTACATCAGGACTAAAAGTTGTCTAGACCAGAACTAAACCAGGAAACTAAGTCTACATCAGGACTAAAAGTTGTCTAGACCAGAACTAAACCAGGAAACTAAGTCTACATCAGGACTAAAAGTTGTCTTGACCAGAACTAAACCAGGAAACTAAGTCTACATCAGGACTAAAAGTTGTCTAAGACCAGAACTAAACCAGGAAACTAAGTCTACATCAGGACTAAAAGTTGTCTAGACCAGAACTAAACCAGGAAACTAAGTCTACATCAGGACTAAAAGTTGTCTAAGACCAGAACTAAACCAGGAAACTAAGTCTACATCAGGACTAAAAGTTGTCTAAGACCAGAACTAAACCAGGAAACTAAGTCTACATCAGGACTAAAAGTTGTCTAAGACCAGAACTAAACCAGGAAACTAAGTCTACAAAAGGACTAAAAGTTGTCTAGACCAGAACTAAACCAGGAAACTAAGTCTACATCAGGACTAAAAAGTTGTCTAGACCAGAACTAAACCAGGAAACTAAGTCTACATCAGGACTAAAAGTTGTCTAGACCAGAACTAAACCAGGAAACTAAGTCTACATCAGGACTAAAAGTTGTCTAGACCAGAACTAAACCAGGAAACTAAGTCTACATCAGGACTAAAAGTTGTCTAAGACCAGAACTAAACCAGGAAACTAAGTCTACATCAGGACTAAAAGTTGTCTTGACCAGAACTAAACCAGGAAACTAAGTCTACATCAGGACTAAAAGTTGTCTTGACCAGAACTAAACCAGGAAACTAAGTCTACATCAGGACTAAAAGTTGTCTAGACCAGAACTAAACCAGGAAACTAAGTCTACATCAGGACTAAAAGTTGTCTTGACCAGAACTAAACCAGGAAACTAAGTCTACATCAGGACTAAAAGTTGTCTAGACCAGAACTAAACCAGGAAACTAAGTCTACATCAGGACTAAAAGTTGTCTAGACCAGAACTAAACCAGGAAACTAAGTCTACATCAGGACTAAAAGTTGTCTAGACCAGAACTAAACCAGGAAACTAAGTCTACATCAGGACTAAAAGTTGTCTAGACCAGAACTAAACCAGGAAACTAAGTCTACATCAGGACTAAAAGTTGTCTAGACCAGAACTAAACCAGGAAACTAAGTCTACATCAGGACTAAAAGTTGTCTTGACCAGAACTAAACCAGGAAACTAAGTCTACATCAGGACTAAAAGTTGTCTAAGACCAGAACTAAACCAGGAAACTAAGTCTACATCAGGACTAAAAGTTGTCTAAGACCAGAACTAAACCAGGAAACTAAGTCTACATCAGGACTAAAAGTTGTCTAAGACCAGAACTAAACCAGGAAACTAAGTCTACATCAGGACTAAAAGTTGTCTAAGACCAGAACTAAACCAGGAAACTAAGTCTACATCAGGACTAAAAGTTGTCTAAGACCAGAACTAAACCAGGAAACTAAGTCTACATCAGGACTAAAAGTTGTCTTGACCAGAACTAAACCAGGAAACTAAGTCTACATCAGGACTAAAAGTTGTCTAGACCAGAACTAAACCAGGAAACTAAGTCTACATCAGGACTAAAAGTTGTCTTGACCAGAACTAAACCAGGAAACTAAGTCTACATCAGGACTAAAAGTTGTCTAGACCAGAACTAAACCAGGAAACTAAGTCTACATCAGGACTAAAAGTTGTCTAGACCAGAACTAAACCAGGAAACTAAGTCTACATCAGGACTAAAAGTTGTCTAGACCAGAACTAAACCAGGAAACTAAGTCTACATCAGGACTAAAAGTTGTCTAAGACCAGAACTAAACCAGGAAACTAAGTCTACATCAGGACTAAAAGTTGTCTTGACCAGAACTAAACCAGGAAACTAAGTCTACATCAGGACTAAAAGTTGTCTAAGACCAGAACTAAACCAGGAAACTAAGTCTACATCAGGACTAAAAGTTGTCTAAGACCAGAACTAAACCAGGAAACTAAGTCTACATCAGGACTAAAAGTTGTCTAAGACCAGAACTAAACCAGGAAACTAAGTCTACATCAGGACTAAAAGTTGTCTTGACCAGAACTAAACCAGGAAACTAAGTCTACATCAGGACTAAAAGTTGTCTAGACCAGAACTAAACCAGGAAACTAAGTCTACATCAGGACTAAAAAGTTGTCTAAGACCAGAACTAAACCAGGAAACTAAGTCTACATCAGGACTAAAAGTTGTCTAGACCAGAACTAAACCAGGAAACTAAGTCTACATCAGGACTAAAAGTTGTCTTGACCAGAACTAAACCAGGAAACTAAGTCTACATCAGGACTAAAAGTTGTCTAGACCAGAACTAAACCAGGAAACTAAGTCTACATCAGGACTAAAAGTTGTCTAAGACCAGAACTAAACCAGGAAACTAAGTCTACATCAGGACTAAAAGTTGTCTTGACCAGAACTAAACCAGGAAACTAAGTCTACATCAGGACTAAAAGTTGTCTAGACCAGAACTAAACCAGGAAACTAAGTCTACATCAGGACTAAAAGTTGTCTAGACCAGAACTAAACCAGGAAACTAAGTCTACATCAGGACTAAAAGTTGTCTTGACCAGAACTAAACCAGGAAACTAAGTCTACATCAGGACTAAAAGTTGTCTAAGACCAGAACTAAACCAGGAAACTAAGTCTACATCAGGACTAAAAGTTGTCTTGACCAGAACTAAACCAGGAAACTAAGTCTACATCAGGACTAAAAGTTGTCTTGACCAGAACTAAACCAGGAAACTAAGTCTACATCAGGACTAAAAGTTGTCTAGACCAGAACTAAACCAGGAAACTAAGTCTACATCAGGACTAAAAGTTGTCTAGACCAGAACTAAACCAGGAAACTAAGTCTATATCAGGACTAAACGGAC
The DNA here is from genome assembly GCA_019453435.1 of Rhinogobius similis. Classification (NCBI taxonomy): domain Eukaryota; kingdom Metazoa; phylum Chordata; class Actinopteri; order Gobiiformes; family Gobiidae; genus Rhinogobius; species Rhinogobius similis. Next base: position 27,196,976 of record CM033640.1, read on the forward strand.
CTCAAACTAAGACAAACTCAAACGCACAATTACAATACTGTTTCTTCTACATTATTGAACAGTAAATGTGTAATTGCGCAGCTTTTCCTCCTCTGATTCCTCGCAAATATTCTCTTATTCCGTTGTAAAATTGATCCAACAAAAACATCCGATTGCCCAAAGACATAACAGCCAGGAGACTCAGATAATTCTCAGATACGAAGATCTGAAAATATGTCAGAAAATCCTGTAAGTTCAGCAGGAAGTGTGTTTGACGCTCAGAGGGAGAGGGTTTTTCAAATAAACGTTCCTCAAAACAGCAAGAATTCAACTCAAAGTGTGTTTTTGATGAAGAGAAAGAGAAAAAGTCAACGTAGTAGAATATGAGGTCTGTATTTATGCTGCATTGATCTCAAACATCTAATCAAAATAGACCAAACTGTGACTAAACCCAGATCTAAAAGTTGTCTAGACCAGAACTAAACCAGGAAACTAAGTCTACATCAGGACTAAAAGTTGTCTTGACCAGAACTAAACCAGGAAACTAAGTCTACATCAGGACTAAAAGTTGTCTAGACCAGAATTAAACCAGGAAACTAAGTCTACATCAGGACTAAAAGTTGTCTAGACCAGAACTAAACCAGGAAACTAAGTCTACATCAGGACTAAAAGTTGTCTTGACCAGAACTAAACCAGGAAACTAAGTCTACATCAGGTCTAAACTGGCCTCAAACTAAGACAAACTCAAACGCACAATTACAATACTGTTTCTTCTACATTATTGAACAGTGAATGTGTAATTGCGCAGCTTTTCCTCCTCTGATTCCTTGCAAATATTCTCTTATTCCGTTGTAAAATTGATCCAACAAAAACATCCGATTGCCCAAAGACATAACAGCCAGGAGACTCCACATGAAAGCTGTTTTTTTGCTTACAAATGAGCAACTCTGACCCGTTTCCTTCTCTCGTTTCAGTCACAAATATGGAACTGCACTCGTAAGCCGATGTCCTCAAACGCCAATCATAGAAACGGATGCAGAGAACGCGAGTGCAGTTTTACGGCGCGAATCTACAGCGACAGTTCTTTGCCTCGGGGCTGCCATTTAACTTAATTGGACTCGGAGCGCCGTTGGTTTAATTAGTGCCTTCTTAGTTCGCTCGTCGGGAGATTTCAACGAGCATGCGGCTTCACCAGAAAGGGACGGGCGGCTCTAAAGCGCGGAGAACGATCGGCGGGAGATCGCGAACACGTCGCCGGTGATAGAAAAGCGTTTCATCGGTATCAATAAAACGTGTGCGGCCACTCATGCGTTTGAGAAAAAGTCATTACGTTTGACCGTTTCGTTTCAAGAAAGGCGTAAGAGCAATTAGGGCCATGACAGAAAGCAGAAGGAGAAGACGAGGGAAGCAAAATATGCGGCGTTTGAAAAGGATTAATTAGAGCGCGAGCAGAAAAGCCGTGTCAAAACGCAGATTTATTTTATTTCTATTAAAGAGCACAGTGGGACTTTAAAGTGCCTATGACAGGTTGGACTACTCATGTAACTATAATACAGGTAAGATAAATATATTTAAAGTTTTACTAAAAATAATTATACATTTTGTAATTTTCAGCATTTTTTTTTGTTTTGTAACATCACTTCCTGGTTGCAAATGATGACATCACACTGGGAAATTACTCTGCACACTGGGCTAAAACTCGGCTATTGTCTGAGATTTTTTTGTCCGACAAATCAACATATTTCTGAACACCTTTATTTTGTTGAATTAATGTTTTAAGGGTAAAAAAAGTTGTTTATTTTGGGTAAATTTGGCAAAACCTTTGGATAGAATGAGTCTCCCTAGTGTGATGTCATCAGTTTCTTACTTCCTGTTAATTTAAACTGATTTTTCAACTTTTCTCCACCAACTACAACTTGATCGGTGTAAAACTCTATTTTTATGTACAATACATATTAATACACCAAATACAATAAAAATTAGAAAATTGTTAAAACCTGTCATATGCACTTTAACGGCGACGACGCTACGCAAAGTTATACATCATTTCTGCTCCGTTTTTTGTAAAGAGCGATGCGTAGTTACAGTCGCTGCATTTACACATCCCATCGTTTCTAATGTCAAGGTTGTGTTCTGTTAAATAACCACCAGAGGGCACACAAATTTGGATAAACAAGTAACCAAAAATGTGAGAAAAAACGCAGTAAAACAAACATGGAAGCACTTTTTAGACTTTTTAAGTTTTGTGTTCAATAAAACTACAGTGACTTGACTAAAAACAAACTCAAGAACAAGTGCTGCTGCCGAAATTTGACCCAAATAAAACAAAAAGTACGCATTTTAGACAATAAGTTGCGACATTTTAAGCTGGTGTAGCTAAATTTTTTTGTACGAAGAATAGATTGTTGAAATTTGTGACAAAATTATTCAGTTAAATCAACAAGTTTGAGGTCATTTGTGCAAAGGCTCATTACCGTTCTGCTTCTGACGTCTTCAACAAATGAGATGTGACCCAAAAACTGCCGTGTGTCCTCCATGGTTGTTTTCCCAGTGGCGCCTTCTTCCGTTTTGGTCCATTTTTGACTGATTTGAGCGCCCCCTGGTGGTTTTATTATTCACCAGAGCACAACCTTGACATTAGAAACTGTTGAAAGTATAAATGAAGATAAACTAAACACGCTTCGAACGCACACGGAGCAGTTTATGAACCAAAATGGAACAAAAATGTGCCTTTAGTCAGAATTTTGCGAAGTTTCGAGACTTAAGGCGAGACACTAAAGGCAAAACTCTTTTTCTTGTTTGTTTTGTGTTTGGTTTGCTCCCTCAACACATCGACTTTCATGTGCAAACAGCAAACGTGTCCAATCTGCTCCTAAAGATGTTTTATTCTTCCATTGAATCCACTTCATCCATAGATTTCTCTGGGACGTTGTAACTTCTTAAAATGCATTTTTCTCCCTCGAGACAAAAAGATCAGCCTTAATGTAGATCCTACACACATCAAACTTCACAATCTTAACTAAACGTACACAAGAATTTTTAATATTTAATTCTAAAACTGATTTATTGAAGTTTTAAAGGGCCTCTGGCAGGTTGAAATACACATTTAACTAAAATGCAGTAAAGATACATATAATCAAATTTCTACTAAAATCTTTACAAATTTTACCCCAGTTTAGCTGTTTTTTAGGTTTTAAATGTTACTTCCTGGTTGTAAAGTATGACATCACGCTAGGAAATTACCATAGCAACCACACTGTGCACTGGGCCAAACTCATCTAATGTCACAGATTTTGTTAATTTGACAAAGAGAAACACATGTGAACACCTTTATTTTGTTGAATTAATGTTTAAAGAGTCAAAAAAGTAGTTTATTTTGTGTAAATTATGCATAACCTTTGTCTCTCACAGTGTGATGTCATCGTTTGTTTACTTCCTGTAATTTTCAACAGATTTTTCAACTTTTCTCCACAAATAGCGACTTGATTGGTGTAAAACTACAATTTATATTTACAAGAGGTATTAATGCACTGAATAAAGTCAAAATTAGAAAATAATAAAAACCCGTCAAAAAAATGTGGCGAAATTTGAATTTTTAGTACAATTTTCTAGTTTACTTAAAAACTAAATAATAAATCAAAATCCTCTGTACATTTTTATAACTAATATGTTACAAAATGAACCAAGAAATTTAAACCTGGTTCTGTCCATTTTTCAGATTTAAATGTCCCAAATATGTGGATTTTTTTTCACATAAAATGCCTTATTTCTACATGAAAACATGACATGATGAAAAACTTGTAACACATTTTTTTCTTACATTTATGTGACTAAACTACAGCAGAAGTTTAACAATGATATCTTTACATTTAAGATTTTTTCCTATTCACCTGCAGCAGAGTTCCAGGTCACAGATTCATACGTTTTAGCAGTAATATTATATTCTTGTCATCGTAAACTACAGCCAATCAAACTCTGAACAAAACGTTTTTCCTTTTCTGTCATAGATTACTCAACAAAACCACACCAGATGTAAAAATATATTCATCTCCGTTCATCGCCATCTGAGGAAACGACAGAGGAGGAGGAGGAAAGCAGAAATCTGGCGTTTGAAAAGGATTAATTAGGCCGCGAGGAGACAAAAAGTGTCAAAATGCAAATGAGGAGCGGCTCTCATCTTCAGGTTAATTTGACACAATGGAAAAGCGAAGGGAGAAGGCACTTTGCGTAATTGGTTTTCGTGCCGGAGGAGGATCAGGCGCAGGTTGAAGACGCTCGCCGAGATGTTTGATGAGACTCGGCGGCGAAACGTGAATCGCTTCGGCGATTATCTGAGGCGGGGATCCTGACGTGACGCTGCGTTATCGACGGGAGGGTGCAGCGCAGAATTTAGATAAACAGGGCGCGTACGGGTGCTGGAAATCCTTGGAAAGGCCAGTGTTGTTGTTTATGTTGTTTTCAAGGTAGAGAAAGTGCTTGAATTGTATAAAAAAGTGCTTGAAAATACTTAAAAATTAAACTTGGCTGACTATATCCTCTGCATTTTGACTAAAAAGAACTAATGAGTCTTCAATTTAATGTTTAAATGGAAAATATTCTGCATTTTTTGTATTGTTTTTAGCCTTTAAACCTGCTGAGTGTGCTTAGACCAGGCCTAGACCTAGAGTCAAAACTATTGAAATCCAGATACAAATAATAAATTCAAGTCATTTTAAACTAGACTAGATAAACATTTTTGCAGTGACTAGTTTGGATTATTCCGATTAAAGGTTCGCTAGGTAACTTTTCTGGTCTGCTTGTCTCCATGGAGATGCTATCGCTTAGGAATGTCCCACAGTATGGCATTAAACTTATCTATGTGAGTTTTTACGGCTCAAAAAACCTTCAAAAACTCTGCAAAAAAATGAACTTCTACACAAGTTAAAATGTCTTGATTTCAGGAAGTTAATCTGGATTTCAGACGTTTTGACTCGTTAAGATCAGTGGAGACGATTTATTTGATGGAACTAGATTATTTTACTTGTTTCAAACTGTTTGTGACTTGTTTCAATACATTATTTCCTATTTCAGTCCAAATTATTTCCTGCACAGTAAAAAATGTAAATCTATCCAATCTTAAAATGGCTTGAATTGATCATTTTTATCTGGATTTGAGAAGTTTTGACTCGAGATTTAATTCTTGATGTGGTGCAGAATATTTCACCGGATTCAAGGTATTTCTGATGATAATGCAATAATTTAGCTGAAAATAAGAAAATACATTTGTCAGTAGGGCACACTGCAAAAAATGACTTTCTAGATGAGTTAAAATGTCTTGATTTGAGGATATTAATCTGAAGTGCACTGGACTTGTTTCACTCTCTAAATCAGACCTGGACCGTTCTGAAAGTTATTTGACAAAAGTGTATCGTGTCACGCTCCACAGTGAGAGACCAGACGCCAAGCTACGGGTCAGATCTGCGGAGAAGCAGCCAGAGCGTGTGTTCACTGCAGAAATGAAGTTGTAGATGAGTTAAATGTCTTGATTTCAGGATTTTAATCTGAATTTCAGATGTTTTGACTCGTTAAGATCAGTGCAGACGATTTATTTGATGGAACTAGATTATTTTACTTGTTTCAAATCGTTTCTGACTTGTTTCAATGCATTATTTCTTACTTCAATCCAAATGATCTGTCAGTGGGTTAAGATCTTTTTACTTACTCCACTGACATATTTATTTTCTTTTTTTTAAGCAAAATGATCGCAGGATCAGCCAGAAATACCAGTGAAATATTCTGCATCACATTAAATCTCATCGAGTCAAAACTTCTCAAATCCAGATGAAAATCATCACATCACAATCAATTCAAACCATTTTAAGCTTGGATAAATTCACATTTTAGATAATTTGGATTGAAGTAAGAAATAATGTATTGAAACAAGTCACAAACAAGTGAAATAATCTAGTTCCATCAAATAAAAATTCTTAACTCATCTTAACGAGTCAAAACATCTGAAATTCAGATTAAAATCCTGAAATCAAGATATTTAACTCATCTAGAACTTCATTTCTGCAGTGAACACACGCTCTGGCTGCTCCTCCGCAGATCTGACCCGTAACTTGGCGTCTGGTCTCTCACTGTGGAGCGTGACACGATACACTTTTGTCAAATAAGTCTCAGAACGGTCCAGGTCTGATTTAGAGAGTGAAACGAGTCCAGTGGAGTTCGCCCTTGACTCGGGCGCCTCGTCGCTCTCGCCGGGAGCCGCTTTGACTTTGATTTAACGTTTGATTAAAAGTTCTGACAGCGAAGGTTCACGGGGCAAACGACTCCTCGGCGGGAAAACTCCGGGCTTCACGCGCTCTTTAATGGGGCTTAGTCGATGAAGCGGTTGACTTTTGTTTAAAGGGCGTATGACGGGTTTTCATGATTTTCAAATTTTGCCTTTATTTGGTGTGTTAATACCTGATGTAAACACAAATTATAGTTTTACACCAATCAAGCAGCTGTTTGTGGAGAAAAGTTGAAAAATCTGCAGAAAGTGAAAGGAAGTAAACAAATTGATGACATCACACTGGGGAGACAAAGGTTATGCATAATTCACGTCGAATAAACTACTTTTTTGACCCTTTATACATTACGTAAACAAAAAAAAAGGTGTTCACATGTATTTTTATTTGGAATTTTTAAAAACTCTGACATTAGATGAGTTTTGGCCCAGTGTATCATGTGGTTGCTATGGTAATTTCCTAGAGTGATGTCATCATTTACAACGAGCTTACGAGATTTTGCTTTTAGCTAAAAGCGACAAAAATTTGACAAGGTGGTGTTATCAGTATTATTGTTTGTCAAATCCTAACTATTGTGTTATGTATGTGGATGTTGGCCCTTGTTTACAGTCTGGTTGCTATGGTAACAGTTGCGGAACGACCTCTAACTGTGTAGTATTTGTGCTCCTGTTCAACAGGAAGTGACATTATAAACTTTACACAAACTGTCAAAGAGCGACAAAAACGCAACTGAAAGTGAAAAAACTGACAAAAACCCGACTAAAAGTGAAAAAAGAAAAGAAAAAGGCAACTCTAAGCGTCAAAACTCGACTAAATGCAACAAAAGCTCAACCGAAAGTGACAAAAACATGACAAAAATGCAACTAAAAGACACAAACTTGACTAAAGGCACCAAAAATGCAACAATGTGGAGTTATCAGGGATTATTATTTGTCAAATCCTAACTATTGTGTAATGTATGTGGATGTTGGCCCTTGTTTACGGTCTGGTTGCTATGGTGACAGTTGTGGAATTACCTCTAACCGTGTCATATTTGTGCTCGTGTTCAACCAAGAAGTGACATTATAAACTTTACACACACTGACAAACAAAAAGCGACAACAACGCGACTAAAACCGACAAAAACGAGACTAGAAGCAACAAAAACGCAACTCAAAGTGACAAAAATGCAACTAAAAGAGACAAAACTCAACTGAAAGAGACAAAACTCAACTGAAAGTGACAGAAACTTGAATAAGAGAAACACAACCAAAAGTAACAAAAGCTCAACTATAGGTGACAAAAACACAACGAAAGCGACAAAAATGTGACTAAAAGCTGCTGTTGCTGGATGTCGGCCCTTGTTTACAGTCTGGTTGCTATGGTAACAGTTGCGGAACGACCTCTAACTGTCATATTTGTGCTCGTGTTCAACCAGGAAGTGACATTATAAACTTTACACAAACTGTCAAATAAAGAGCGACAAAAACGCAACTAAAAGTGAAAAAACTGACAAAAACCCAACTAAAAGTGAAAAAAGAAAAGAAAAAGGCAACTCAAAGCATCAAAACTCGACTAAACGCAACAAAAGCGCAACTGAAAGTGACAAAAACATGACAAAAATCCAACTAAAAGACACAAACTTGACTTAAGGCACCAAAAATGCAACTAGGTGGAGTTATCAGGGATTATTATTTGTCAAATCCTAACTATTGTGTCATGTATGTGGATGTTGGCCCTTGTTTACAGCCTGGTTGCTATGGTAACAGTTGTGGAATTACCTCTAACTGTCATATTTGTGCTCGTGTTCAACCAGGAAGTGACATTATAAACTTTACACACACTGACAAACAAAAAGTGACAACAAGGCGACTAAAACCGACAAAAACGAGACTAGAAGCAACAAAAACGCAACTCAAAGTGACAAAAATGCAACTAAAAGAGACAAAACTCAACTGAAAGTGACAGAAACTTGAATAAGAGAAACACAACCAAAAGTAACAAAAGCTCAACTATAGGTGACAAAAACACAACGAAAGCGACAAAAATGTGACTAAAAGCTGCTGCTGCTGGATGTTGGCCCTTGTTTACAGTCTGGTTGCTATGGTAACAGTTGCGGAACGACCTCTAACTGTGTCATATTTGTGCTCGTGTTCAACCTGGAAGAGACATAATAAACTTTACACAAACTGTCAAACAAAGAGCGACAAAAACGCAACTAAATGTGAAAAAACTGACAAAAACCCGACTAAAAGTGAAAAAAGGAAAAGAAAAAGGCAACTCAAAGCGTCAAAACTTGACTAAATGCAACAAAAGCGCAACTGAAAGTGACAAAAACATGACAAAAATCCAACTAAAAGACACAAACTTGACTAAAGGCACCAAAAATGCAACAAGGTGGAGTTATCAGGGATTATTATTTGTCAAATCCTAACTATTGTGTCATGTATGTGGATGTTGGCCCTTGTTTACAGCCTGGTTGCTATGGTAACAGTTGCGGAATGACCTCTAACCGTGTCATATTTGTGCTCGTGTTCAACCAAGAAGTGACATTATAAACTTTACACAAACTGACAAACAAAAAGCGACAACAACGCGACTAAAACCGACAAAAACGAGAGTAGAAGCAACAAAAACGCAACTCAAAGTGACAAAAATGCAACTAAAAGAGACAAAACTCAACTGAAAGAGACAAAACTCAACTGAAAGAGACAGAAACTTGAATAAGAGAAACACAACCAAAAGTAACAAAAGCTCAACTATAGGTGACAAAAACACAACGAAAGCGACAAAAATTGTGACTAGAAGCTGCTGTTGCTGGATGTTGGCCCTTGTTTACAGTCTGGTTGCTATGGTAACAGTTGCGGAACGACCTCGAACTGTGTCATATTTGTGCTCATGTTCAAGGAAGTGACATCATAAACTACAAAAACTGTTAAACTGGGGCTAAATAGGCAAAATGTTTAGTCAAATCTTAAATATAATCATGTTCACTGCGTTTTGGAGAAAGGGTAGTTACACATTTGAGTTGGTCCCCATTAAATCTGCTCCGTGTGTCGACTGTGGAAAGCAACAACTATCGATTGGCGCGAGAAAAAAAAAAGAGAAGAGAATCCACGGGAGCAGAAACCGTTTGAGAAATGGTTTGGCGCGTGATTGTTCCGTTCACACAATGAGAACTTTAGTCTCCGGGGACAGAGCGGTCGATGCAGACTGTCAGAGCCGGTGGGACTCGGCTAGAAATCTGTTTTGTTTTTTAATGAAACGGCGCTGTAAAGAGTAGTTTTTTGACGTTTCGGTTCTCGTGCTCCTGTTTGAGTAATAGACCCTTTAAAAGTCTGTGAGAAAAACATTCTAAATTGAGAACGGAGGCAAAAGTTTCACTGTGATTTCACTGAGAAACTGGGATTAAGCTCAGAATATCACAAAATATGACAAATGTGGATGATTTTGTCAAAGTAAAAGCCTCAGACACATGTGATTTATGGGTTTTACTGGAAAAATACTCACAGAAATGTTGAGCCCACAATCATTTTTCATTTTATCTAGAGATATATTAGATACTGTTCCAGAAATTAGATTCTTTTGGAGCTAAAATACAATTTTAAGGCTTTTTTGTCCATGTTTTGTTATAGAAAAGCAAACTAACTGACCTTTCTACTCTGGAAATTCAAACGTGTTGCTTTTTTGTTGCTTTTAGTCGTGTTTTTGTGGCTTTGAGGTTGCATTTTTGTCACTTTTACAAATGTTTATTGTCACTTTTAGTTAAAGTGTGTCATTTTGAGTTTGCTTTAAACACATTTATTATTGTATTTTACATTATGTTTGAGGAAATTATCATCAACTCTTTGCATTTTTGATGAAGAACAATCCAGATTTATGGGTTTTACTGAAAAATACTCACAGAAATGTTGAGCCCACAATCATTTTTCATTTTATCTAGAGATATATTAGATACTGTTCCAGAAATTAGATTCTTTTGAAGCTAAAACACAACTTTAAGGCAAAAATTGTTGTATTTTGTCCATTGTTTGTTATAGAAAATCAAACTAGCTGACCTTTCTACTCTGGAAATTCAAATGTGTTGCTTTTTTCCAACACAAACACTTCAAACCAGGAGAATTTAGATCTAATGTGAGACAATCATTCAAACATTTGGTAACACTTTAGAATAGCTCTCCTTATTCCTGCCTTAGTAAAGCATGAATAAAGACTTAATAAATTCTTTGTTCGCTGTTAATTAAGAGTGATTCAGGCTTATTAACTACTTAACTAATACTCTAACCCAAATTCCTAGCCCTAACCTTAATTAAGTAGTTACTAATCCTGAATCAGGCTTAATAAACTTTGTTCAGTATGAAATAAGTCTTTGTTCATGCTTTATTAAGGCAGGAACAAGGAGTTATTCTACCCTTTTTTGCAAATTTAAGGCACTCGAGAGCAGGTTTAAAGGCTGATAACAATATGAAAAATGCAGGATATGTTTATGTATAAAAAGGCTTCAGAACAAGTGTTTCTAATCTGCACAAACGAGGCTGAGCGCAGGGGGCGGCGGCTCGAGCAGGTCGTTAGTGACGGACGAGAGAGAAACGGGAGGGAGGTCTGTGCTGTTCTGTCTCTGCTGCAGCTCCTCAAACTTCACTGCGGTGTTTGTGTTTGTGTTTGTGTCCGTCACGGAGCAGAAACTCTCGCTGCCGAAGCGTCAGAACCGTCCGGCGCTCCCCGAGTGTCGTGAGCCTCGGCCTTCACTCTGTCAGATACATCCGCCCTTCAAAATGTGACGAGTCGAAATGTGCAGGAGGAGGCGAAAGGAAGTAAATGTTTGGTAACGCTTTAGATTAAGGTTCCATAGTAAACTATTTATAAAGCATTAATAAGCACTTGTTATGTGTTTATCAGCACGTATAAGGCATTTACAAGCATTTATTATCGTGATAATTGAAAATAATGTAACATTTCCTCATTGATGCTCTGTCCATGTGGTTTATTCACTCAAACATGTTTTGTCTGATGGATTATAAACATGTATGAGGCGTTATAAGTGCATCAACAAACTATTAGTGCTTATTAACATCTTATAAATAGTTGACTAAGGAGCCTTAATCTAAAGCGTTACCGAGTTTTGTCATTTTTTTGTTGCGTTTTTGTCACTTTTAGTCACATTTAGGATCCTTTTAGTCACGTTTCTGTCTCTTTTAGTCGCAGTTTTGTTGCTTGTAGTTGAGTTTTGTCATTTTTTAGTTGAATTTTAGTCACATTTAGGATCCTTTTAGTCACGTTTTTGTCTCTTTTAGGCACATTTTTGTTGCTTGTAGTTGAGTTTTGTCATTTTTAGTTGTATTTTTGTCACTTTTCATTACATTTAGGATCCTTTTAGTCACATTTTTGTCTCTTAGGTGCATTTTTTTTGCTTGTAGTTGAGTTTTGTAATTTTTTTAGTTGCATTTTTGTCACTTTTAGTCACATTTAGGATCCTTTAAGTCATGTTTCTGTCTCTTTTAGTCACATTTTTGTTGCTTGTAGTTGAGTTTTGGGTAAAGCTTTAGATTAAGGTTCCTTAGTAAACTATTTATAATGCATTAATAATCACTTGTTATGTGTTTATCAGCACGTATAAGGCATTTACAAGCATTTATTATCGTGATAATTGAAAATAAATGTAATATTCGCTCATTGATGCTCTGTACATGTGGTTTATTCACTCAAACATGTTTTGTCTGATGGATTATAAACATGTATGAGGCGTTATAAGTGCATCAACAAACTATTAGTGCTTATTAACATCTAATAAATAGTTGACTAAGGAGCCTTAATCTAAAGCGTTACTGAAGTTTTGTCATTTTTTTGTTGCGTTTTTGTCACTTTTAGTCACATTTAGGATCCTTTTAGTCACGAATTTGTCTCTCTCAGTCGCATTTTTGTTGCTTGTAATGGAGTTTTGTCATTTTTTAGTTGAATTTTAGTCACATTTAGGATCCTTTTAGTCACATTTTTGTCTCTTTTAGGCACATTTTTGTTGCTTGTAGTTGAGTTTTGTCATTTTTAGTTGCATTTTTGTCACTTTTCATTACATTTAGGATCCTTTTAGTCACATTTTTGTCTCTTAGGTGCATTTTTTTTGCTTGTAGTTGAGTTTTGTAATTTTTTTAGTTGCATTTTTGTCACTTTTAGTCACATTTAGGATCCTTTAAGTCATGTTTCTGTCTCTTTTAGTCACATTTTTGTTGCTTGTAGTTGAGTTTTGGGTAAAGCTTTAGATTAAGGTTCCTTAGTAAACTATTTATAATGCATTAATAATCACTTGTTATGTGTTTATCAGCACGTATAAGGCATTTACAAGCATTTATTATCGTGATAATTGAAAATAAATGTAATATTCGCTCATTGATGCTCTGTACATGTGGTTTATTCACTCAAACATGTTTTGTCTGATGGATTATAAACATGTATGAGGCGTTAGAAGTGCATAAACAAACTATTAGTGCTTATTAACATCTAAGGAACCTTAATCTAAAGCGTTACCACTCTTTGCATGTTTCATTTTGGGCTCGTGTGCGTCATTGACCTGGATCGACTAAACGTTTCTTCTTCTCTCTGTGGGTTTGGCTCAGACTGTGCTGCCGCCACGGCCCTGAACGCCTCACGTGGAGAGCCAGTCGAGCCTGGTGTCACGGACTCTGATCTCGCACAGAACCCGACCGCAGGAGGGGACCGTCGGCGGCGCTCCAAACGGACTCCAGCCGTCCAGAGTCCAGAGCAGCGCCCCCCGATGAGCGCGGCGTGAGCTCGGGGCAGTGCTTTTACTTAAAGTGCCTGCGGTCTGAGCGGGAATCTGTGGAAAACGCTGCGTGTGGAATGACTGGAGCGTTTGTGTTTGCCGCACCAGTCCTACCGGTGGGATTGTTAAGCGATGACGTCATACCATGCATACATTAAATGAACTGGATAAGACACGCCCCCTCTGTCTGTGTCCCAGATTGATTAGTGGTCGTGTGAGGTACTGCAGCCTCTTGGAACCAGCCTTTTTCTATAATTTCACATTATAATCACAGACAGGACTGAATTATTATCAGTATTTAAATAAAATAGAAGGAAATGTTCTTTTCTACCGTTTCTAAAATCACCGTTTTTAGTGACGTCACGGTAAACATGTAGGAGCCACGTGAACGATGGATTTCTTATTTAGTTTTTGAGTAAACTAGATTGGACTGAAAATTTCCTAAAAATTCAAATTTTGCCTCCTTTTTTTAAAACTTAAAACTTCAATAATTCAGTTTTTAAATCAGATATTTAAAAATCCTTGTGTGTTTGGTCTAAATCTGTTGAGTCCAGATTGTACAGTTTGGTGTAGGATCTACTTTAAGGCTCATCTTTATGTCTCGAGGAAGAAAAATGCATTTTGAGAGAGCTGGACATGAGTTACAATGTCCCAGAGAAATCTATGGATGAAGTGGATTCAATGGAAGAATAAAACATCTTTAGGAGCAGATTGGACACGTTTGTTGTTTCCACATGAAAGTCCATATGTTGAGAGAGAAAACTGACCAAAAAAACAAAAATGGAAAAAAATTAGTATTAGTTTTGCCTGTAGTGTCTCGCCTTAAGTGTTTGTGTTGGAAAAAAGCAACACATTTGAATTTCCAGAGTAGAAAGGTCAGTTAGTTTGTTTTTCTGTAACAAACCATGGACTAAATACAGTTTTCTAGTCTTTAAATTGTATTTTAGTTTCAAAAGAATCTAATTTCTGGAATAGTATGTAATACACGGCAGCATTAATTCTGAGTCCGTTCCCGGTGCGTTTAGACAAACCAGCAGACGTCTCTGTGCGGCGCTCGTTAGCATGCTAATGAGCTAATGAGCTAATGAGCCTCAGCTGTGGACACAACAAAGTCAATAGTGGTTTTCCGTCTGAGCGTGGACAGAGTCAACAGTATTTTTGATCCACACATGTGACTCTCACCCCCGTCCTCACCCAGGTCCTCACCCTCAGAGTCTGGACACGCTCTGGTCTCATGGTCCTGGTCTTGGTCTCAGTCCTGGTCCTGGTCCTGGTCCTGGTCTCACTCCTGGTCTCAGTCCTGGTCCTAGTCCTGGTCCTGGTCTCGGTCCTGGTCTCAGTCCTGGTCCTGGTCTCAGTCCTGGTCCTGGTCCTGGTCTCAGTCCTGGTCCTAGTCTCACTCCTGGTCCTGGTCCTGGTCCTGGTCTCAGTCCTGGTCCTAGTCTCACTCCTGGTCCTGGTCTCAGTCCTGGTCTCATGGTCCTGATCCTGGTCTCAGTCCTGGTCCCAGTCCTGGTCCTGGTCCTGGTCCTGGTCTCACTCCTGGTCCTGGTCCTGGTCTCAGTCCTGGTCCTGGTCTCGCTCCTGGTCTCATGGTCCTGGTCCTGGTCTCACTTCTGGTCCTGGTCTCAGTCCTAGTCCTAGTCCTGGTCCTGGTCCTGGTCCTGGTCCTGGTCTTGGTCCTGGTCTCAGTCCTGGTCCTGGTCCTGGTCCTGGTCCTGGTCTCAGTCCTAGTCCTAGTCCTGGTCCTGGTCTCAAATGCAGAACACAAAACTACAAACACACTTGATAAAACACCTCTGAGTGTCTCGTTCGTTTGTCTCTAATTGCTTCAAAGATTTATTGTCTTTTTTCAATTAAAGTGAGACGCTGCAGGTGAAACAGGAACAAATCTTAAATGTAAAGATATCAATGTTAAACTTCTGCTGTAGTTTAGTCACATAAATGTAAGAAAAAAATTTATTACAAGTTTTACATCATGTCATGTTTTCATGTAGAAATAAGGCATTTTATGTAAAAAACAACAACAAAAAAACGGCCAAAATGTCATATTTGGGAAATTTAAATCTGAAAAATGGAACCAGATTTCAATTCCTTGGTTCATTTTGCAAGAAATTAATTATATATATATATAAAAACAAACACACAAACAAAAATAAAACAGAGGATTTTGGATTTCTTATTTAGTTTGAAGTAGATCTGAGTAAAAATTGACCTTTTAGTTGCATTTTTGTCACTTTTTGTTGTGTTTTTGTCGCTTTTAGTCACATTTTAGTCACTTTTGATCAAGTCCTTGTGTGTTTGGTCTAAATCTTGTTGAGTCCAGATTGTACAGTTTGGAGCAGGATCTACTTTAAGGCTCATCTTTATGTCTCGAGGGACAAAATGCATTTGAAGTTACAATGTCCCAGAGAAATCTATGGATGAAGTGGATTCAATGGAAGAATAAAACATCTTCAGAAGCCGATTGGACACATTTGTTGTTTCCACATGAAAGTCTGCGCTGAAAGAGCAAAATGACTGAAAAAAACATTGAATTAAATGGATTTTTGCCCGTGCGTCTCGTCTTAAATAACTCCGTCATAAATACAAGCCACATCCATAGACTTTTATCACATTTCGATTGAAAACCTCCACCTGCAGCGACTTGTATTCACTTTTCTCGGTCGTTCGTCAAACAGACGACGCACTAAGACTCTTTACGCCGCTGTAAGTGGAACAAAAGTGACGCTCGAATGCGGTTTGTGGCTGGATTTCTGAAGCTTTAACTCAAACAGAAAAATTCCAGCGCGTTTGAGATTGAAGTTGTTAAAAATGCGTTTGGAGCCACCGCGGAAACAAACAACCGCCGCAGGGACAAAGGAGCAAAAATAAATGTGTTTCTGAGTCCGAGCGCGAGAGAAAGTGCCACTGAGGAGGAAGAAAGGAAAGAAAAATGAGGTTTTTCCAAGAAATATGGTCTCAGCGCCTTTTTTACTACACCAGACGACCAAAAGAAATAAAAAAAAGGTGGATTTTATGATTTGTTGCAGATTCTCTTGCTTTTTTTTCTATGAAGATGTTAATGTTTTGCCTGAATGTTGCAAAATATGGCCAAAAAAAAAGTGTGTATTACGCGTTTATTTAACTGCAGGTGTTTTTATTGCTAAAAAACACAGTCTGATGGATAGATATGTAAAATGTGACAAAAAAAGTGACAAAAACGTGACTAAAACACAACTAAAACTAACAAAATCATGACAAAAAGAGAAAATCATGACAAAAAGTGACAAAATCATGACTAAAAGTGACAAACACATGACAAAACGTGACAAAAACGTGACAAAAAGTGACAAAAAAGTGACAAAAACGTGACAAAAACATGACTAAAAGCAACAAAATCATGACAAAAAGTGACAAAACCATGACAAAAAGAGAAAATCATGACAAAAAGTGACAAAACCATGACAAAAAGAGAAAATCATGACAAAAATTGACAAACACATGACAAAAAGCGACAAAAACATGACAAAAGGTGACAAAAACAACCACCGCAGGGACAAAGCAGCAAAAAGAAATGTGTTTCTGAGTCCGAGCGCGAGAGAAAGTGCCACTGAGGAGGAAGAAAGGAAAGAAAAATGAGGTTTTTCCAAGATAAGCGCCTTTTTTACAACACCAGACGACCAAAAGAAATAAAAAAGGTGGATTTTGTAACATGTTGCTGATGCTCTTGCTTTTTTTGGTGAAGATGTTAATGTTTTGCCTGAACGTTACAAAATATGGGGGGAAAAAATGTGTGTAGTCTGCATTTATTTAACTGCAGGTGTTTTTATTGCTCAAAGATACAGTCTGATGGATGGGTATGAAAAACGTGACCAAAAAAAACGTGACAAAAAAACATGACAAAAAAATGTGACAAAAACATGACAAACGTGACAAAAACATGACAAAAACATGACAACAACGTGACAGAAAGTGACAACACGTGACAAAAAGTGACGACATGTGACAAAAATGTGACAAAAACATGACAAAAAGTGACAACACGTGACAAAAACGAGACAACACATGACAAAAATGTGACAAAGACATGACAAAAAGTGACAACATGTGACAAAAAGTGACGACATGTGACAATACCTGACAAAAAGTGACGACATGTGACAAAAATGTGACAAAAACATGACAAAAATGTGACAAAAACATGACAAAAAGTGACAACACGTGACAAAAAGTGACGACATGTGACAAAAATGTGACAAAAACGTGAGAAAAAGTGACAACATGTGACAAAAATGTGACAAAAACATGACAAAAACGTGACAAAAACATGACAAAAAGTGACGACATGTGACAAATGTGACAAAAATGTGACAAAAATGTGACAAAAACATGACAAAAAGTGACAAAATATACAGTCCGATTTTTAAACTGCTTTTCTTTCTTTTACTTTCACATTCCATGTATTTTAGCCCGATATGTGTCCTTCGAGACTTGTTTTTACCTAAAAAACTCGCTCAAACATTGTCCTTTTGCACACTGCACTCCTCACAAAACCGTCAGAGGTCGTTTTATCTTCATTTTGTCTTCATTCACACCTGAACTCCTCTCGTCTCTCGTGTTATTTGGTAGATTTTGAGAGACAAATCCATACAGTAGCTCTTTACGCCGGTCTTTTTCTGCTGACAAGTGCAAATGTAAAACGACCCAAAGGGAGTCTCGCCTCTCGAAGCGAGTCATAAACGTCCACAGAACTCCGGAGCAGGATTAATCGAACTCTGAACGGCGCTCTGGGTTTGCTCCAGGCTTTAACGCCACTTTGTCCACATTCGATGGGTATTCCACTGTTTTTGTTCATTTTAAGGCGAGACACGAAGGGGAAAATGTTGTGTTTTTGGTCAGTTTGTTCTCTCAATGCACAGATTTGACTGAAGAAACAACAAACGTGTCCAATCTGCTCCTGAAGATGTTTTATTCTTCCATTGAATCCACTTCATCCATAGATTTCTCTGGGACGTTGTAACTTCAAAGGACGTTTTCCTAAAGTGAATTTTCCTCCCCGAAGGACATAAGCTCACCAAAGCGACAAAAACGTGACTAAAAGCAGCAAAACCGCAACGAAAACACAACAAAAAGCAACAAAACGTGACTAAAAGAGACCAACTCCGAAGAACATTTTCTCCAAATGCATTTTTGTCCCTCGAGACATAAAGATGAGCCTTAAAGTAGATCCTACACCAAACTGTACAATCTGGACTCAACAAGATACAACGGACACAAAAAGTGACTGAAAACAACAAATGTGACTAAAAACGAAAACATTGTAACAAAGTGTGACAAAAAAGCGACAAAAACATGACTAAAAGCAACAAAAGACTGAAAACAATGACTAAATATGACAAAAATCAACAAAAACGTGACAAAAACCTTACAAAAACGCAACTAAAAGCGACAAAATCATGACTAAAAGGGACAAAATTATGACAAAAAGGGACAAAATCATGACTAAAAGTGACAAAACCATGACAAAAAGGGACAAAATCATGACAAAAAGAGACAAAAAGCAAAATTGTGACAAAAAGTGACAAAAACGTGACAAAAAGGGACAAAAATATGACAAAAAGGGGCAAAATCATGACAAAAAGTGACAAAACCATGACAAAAAGGGACAAAATCATGACAAAAAGAGACAAAATCATGACAAAAAGCGACAAAAAGCAAAAACGTGACATAAAGTGCCAAAACGTGACGAAAAGTGACAAAACGTGACGAAAAGTGACAAAACCATGACAAAAAGGGACAAAATTATGACAAAAAGTGACAAAATCATGACAAAAAGAGACAAAAAGCAAAATCGTGACAAAAAGTGACAAAAACGTGACAAAAAGTGACAAAACCATGACAAAAAGTGACAAAACCATGACAAAAAGTGACAAAATCAGGACTTAAAGTGACAAAATCATGACATAAAGTGACAAAATCATGACATAAAGTGACAAAATCATGACATAAAGTGACAAAATCATGACATAAAGTGACAAAATCATGACATAAAGTGACAAAATCAGGACTTAAAGTGACAAAATCATGACTTAAAGTGACAAAATCATGACTAAAGCAACAAAAAGTGACTAAAAGAGCTCTACACTTCATGACAAGCACAATTATTTTAATTTTTATTGTTGAAAAAAGGCAAATCTCTGATCAACTTCAAAGTGTTTTCGAGCGTCTAATGCAGGACAGTGAATCACAAAGGTTAAAAGTACAGCCACAATATGTCAAACCTGTTGTCTTTTTTGCCCAAATGTGACCTGAATCTGATTTTTTGCTCCGGACTCTTAAAAAACAATGTAAAGGTCACATTAATCAGACTTCTACAGCGCGGAAAGGCTAAAGGCCACACACTTTTTCACCGGAAAAGGCAAGAATCAAAGACAAATGGACGATAAAACGCCAACAAACAGCAGCAGTGACGCAAATAAAGTGAGTTTTTTGGGAAATAAAGTATGACAGAGATTAAATATCCACTTTGGTCTGTTTAAAGTGAATTAAAGATGATTAATGGTGCTCGTTTCTGTCTCATATTTCATTATTTTTGCTTTAATTTACAGACATCTGTTCACTTTACAAACAGGACGAAGATAAATCATTAACAATTTGCATAAAATAAACAAGAAAAAGCAAAAACGAACAGGATTTAAGTAATATTAATCAATTTGCACTCATTTTTGTGGAATAATTAATCATGAAAACACAATTTAACCGGTTTGAATGTCCAGATATTTGGTTAATTCCACGCTGTGCACACATTTTGTTCATTCTAAACCATAAAACTGATGAAAGTACAGAGTTAGGGCAACGAAACATCTTTGAACGTTTGTGTTTAACTCAAACTCTGAATATTTAAAGCGAAACTATTTACCGCATGAACGTTTAAATGAATCTAACTTGGTCAAAACCACTTAAAGGAAGATTATTATTGTGAATTTGGAGGCAAAATACAAAATATACATTTCCAATGTGCAAGTAAAGTGATTTTTTTTATTTTTTTCTGGTGGGAAATAAAGTGTGACAGAGATAAAAAATCAACTTTTACCTATTTACAGTCAATTAAAGGTGATTAATGATGCTCGTTTATCAATAGTCTGTGTCAAACTTTAGTCCACTTCACAAACAGGATGAAGATAAATCATTAAAGTCAATACGACAGGTTAGATTTCATTTCACTAAAACGTAGAGAACATGATAATATTTAAGATTTTACTAAACATTTTGCCCATTTGTCTCCAGTTTGACAGTTTGTGTAAAGTTTATTATGTTGAACATGACACACAGGTAATTCTACAGCTGTTACCATAGCAACCAGACTGTAAACAAGGGCCAACATCCACATACATTACACAATAGTTAGGATTTGACAAATAATCATCCCAGATAACACTGCCTTGTCAAATTTTTGTTGCTTTTAGTTGTGTATTTGTCTCTTTAAGTCAAGTTTTTGTCTCTTTTATTAACGTTTCTGTCACTTTTAGTTATTTTTTAAATTTTTTTATTTATTTTTTTTAGCTGTGTTTTTGTCAGTTTTTGTCACGTCTTTGGTCACTTTTTGTTTGTCAGTTTGTGTAAAGTTTATAATGTCACTTCCTGGTTGAACACGAGCACAAATATGACACAGTTAGAGGTAATTCTACAACTGTTACCATAGCAACCAGACTGTAAACAAGGGCCGACATCCACAAACATCACACAATAGTTAGGATTTGGCGAATAATCCCTGATAACTCCACCGTGTCAAATTTTTGTCACCTTTAGTCCCGTTTTTGTCTTTTTAAGTCAAGTTTTTTTTAAGTTGCGTTTTTGTTGCTTCTTGTCGCATTTGTCAGTTTTAGTCACGTTTTTGGTCACTTTTTGTTTGTCAGTTTGTGTAAAGTTTATAATGTCACTTCCTGGTTGAACACGAGCACAAATATGACACAGTTAGAGGTAATTCCACAACTGTTACCATAGCAACCAGACTGTAAACAAGGGCCAACATCCACATACATTACACAACAGTTAGGATTTGACAAATTATAATCCCTAATAACACCTTTATTTTGTTGAATGACCCTTTAAACTGTCAGAAAAATGTGTCAGTCGAGTGTCTGTTTATTTCCAATTGTGTGTCTCTTTTTGATGACATCACAGAGGGACTCAGCTCCACTTCCTGTCATTTTAAGCTTTTATTTTTCGCATTTTCTTCACAAACGGCAACTTCACAGACGTCAAATATGATTGATATTTAACACAGGTGCCCTCCTCAGTATAAGAGAAACACACTATAATAAAGAAAAATGAAAAACAAAAAAGATTTAAGTAATTTTAGCCAATTTTCACCTATTTTTTGTGGAATAATTTATCACGAAAACACAATTTATCCAGTTCGAATGTCCATATATTTGGTTAATTCCACGCTGTGCACACATTTTGTCCATCGTAAACCATAAAACTGATGAAAGTATAAGACGTTTCCTCGAAAAAACAACAAAAATACCTTCAAACTGTCATTTCAGCTCAGCGGATGAAGCCGGTGCTGTTTTTCTCTCAAACGCAGATTGTGGTGTCGAATGTGAAGCGCTCATTTTCATTCACGAGCGGCGGCGGCGCCCGGAGGCAGCTGGAACTGTCGGATCGCGCACAAATCAAACATTCAGACGCGGAAATAAATTATACACGGGACGATTTGGGAGAGACTTTCATGTTTAGGGCGAATAATCCGCAGAAATCCACAAATATTAGACGCGGGTCGGCGTTGAATAAACATAGAGAGTTCATCGACCGCGTCATGAAAAATGCATGAGTGAATTAGTGTACAAAGTGATGTAAAAGCTCAATATTTATGTCAATGTTGTATAAACTCTTTAAGCAGCGACGGGTTTAGAAGCTGCAGAGTCTGTGGTAAGTGCCCCCTTTGGTCCACAGGCGAGGGGAATAGGAAAAAATCTTAAATTTAAAGATATCAATGTTAAACTTCTGCTGTAGTTTAGTCACATAAATGTAAGAAAAAAATGTATTACAAGTTTTTCATCATGTCATGTTTTCATGTACAAATAAGGCATTTTATTTGTAAAAATGGCGAAAAACCCACATATTTGTGACGTTTAAATCTGAAAAATGGACAGAACCAGGTTTAAATTTCTTGGTTCATTTTGTAACATATTAGTTATAAAAATGTACAGAGGGGATTTGGATTTATTATTTAGTTTGAGTAAAGTAGATCTGACTGAAAATTGTCCTAAAAATTCAAATTTCGCCCTTTTTTTAAAAAACTTTTTTTGTTTTTTGGTCAGTTTTCTCTCTCATATCGACTTTCATGTGGAAACAACAAACGTGTCCAATCTGCTCCTAAAGATGTTTGATTCTTCCATTGAATCCACTTCATCCATAGATTTCTCTGGGACATTGTAACTCATGTCCAGCTTTCTCAAAATGCATTTTTGTCCCTCGAGACATAAAGATGAGCCTTAAAGTAGATCCTACACCAAACTGTACAATCTGGACTCAACAGGATTTAAACACAAGGATTTTTAAATATCTGATTCTAAAACTGATTTATTGAAGTTTTAAGTTAAAAAAAATGAGGCAAAAACTAAATAATAAATCCAAACCCCCTCTGTACATTTTTATAACTAATATGTTACAAAATGAACCAAGAAATTTAAACCTAGTTCTGTCCATTTTTCAGATTTAAATGTCTCAAATATGTGGATTTTTGGCCATTTTTACACCTAAAATGCCTTATTTCTACATGAAAACATGACATGATGAAAATACACTTTTTTCTTACATTTATGTGACTAAACTTCAGCAGAAGTTTAACATTGATATCTTTAAATATAAAACTTTTTCCAGTTGACTTACAAACTTTTTCATACTTTCATACATCAGTCAACTTTTTCATTTCTAAAACAGCTACTTTTGTATGGTTTACTTACAGAACACAGCTGCCTGCTCTGTCTGTCTATCGTTAATTGTTTATTGTGTTTGTTGTGACACAACTGTAGTTACAGCTGTGTGTTGTGTCTGTTTATTGTCTATAAATGTAATTGTATGTTCTGTTGTAACAGCAACTGTAGATCAGCAGCAGATTAAAGTCAGACCGACATATGGAGACGCCGTTGTGTACGATCGGGTTTAAGAGGGATGAGAGAACGAGCAAAAGAGAACAAACAAACAGTGCTTCCTGCAAAAGACACAGCTGCAGCCAAGACTCACAGAAAAAGAGGTTCCAAATCCAAAAAACAGCATTTTTGATCCTTAAAGTCCACATTTCAGGTTCTCAGAGTGTTCTAATTATGATTTAGTTTGGTGGGAGGGCACCTGGGGCAATTATTTATCACAGTTTTACATTTGTGACGTTGCAGCTTGTGAAGACGTTTCGAAAAATACAAGTTTAAAATGACACGAGGTGGAGCTGAATCCCTCTGTGATGTCATCAAAAAGCGACGTACAGTTCGAAATCCAGAGACAATTTACAGACAACTAAACCATCATTCAACAAAATAAAGGGTTATCATTGAACATTGATATCTTTAAATATAAAACTTTTTCCGGTTGACTTACAAACTGTAGTTTCAACAGTTTATAAAGCACTTTGAGCGTCTGTTTGGTGGAAAAGCGCTCTATAAATAAATATCATGAGTCTCTTTCCTTTATTTTCTGCTAAAAATCCTAAAGACGGTCCAATGACGATGAGAAATTAGAACTCCTGTGCGCCGTTACCGCTTTGAAAACAACAGGAACCAACACTTTACTGCACATTATATACTGCAGGCATGTCCAAACTCAGGCCCGCGGGCCAAATGCGGCCCTCAGACAAATTTTTCTTGGCCCTTAGTCTTCCTGGTGAACTGGCCCACATTGTCCTGATAAGTACTATTTACAGCACATTTCAGATTTTCTACAATTCCAACCTAAATAACTAACATTTTGGTGCAGCACAGACCTGATATTAAGGCACTGAGACTGAATGTAGATGTGGTGGAGCTTAAAACATCAGATAAATGCAGCTTTTTTTAACGTTTCACGATTGATTTGTGGCCCTCCGCTTGGTCTATATTTCAATATGTGGAGCTCGATGGAAAAAGTTTGGACTCCCCTGATATACTGCATTGTAATAATATACTGCATTATTTATCCGTCTTACACAATTGCGTTAAACCCCCGCCGTTGTCCAGCTGTCGGTGCGTCCTCGGTGCGTTTCATCCGACATAAAGCTCCCCTGCCGAGGTCACGGGGTTCGACGCTAATGAAACGTTACGTAAAGAGCCGGGATTAAAGTGCGCCGACCCGTCCCACTGTTCGATACCTCTGGACGCGATCAAAAGTGACAAACGCCTCGCCTCGACGGCTAAAAGGACCTGGAATCAGCGCCGGAGCCGTCTGGGTTTGAGTTTGAGGGAAAAAGACGTGAATAAGTGACTCAAGTGACTCTTCAAAAGTCAGAACGAAGGCGAAAGTGATGTGCAACATAATGTGATTTCACCTCAGAATGTGACAAAATATGAAAAGTGCAGGTGGTTTTGGAAAAGTAAAAGCCTCAGACACATGTGAGTGACGTCAGAGCTGCTTAAAACACATTTATTATTGGATTTTACATTATGTTTTAGCAAATTATTATCATCATTTGTCATAGAAAAGCAAACTAACGGACATTTCTACCCTGGAAATCCAAATGTGTTGCTTTTTTGTCGGACACGTTTTTGTTGATTTTAGTTCAGTTGTGTCATTTTGACTCGGCTTTAATCACATTTATTATTGTGTTTTACATCATGTTTTAGCAACTTATGATGAACTCTTTGCATTTTTGATGAAGAACAATCCAGATTTATGGGTTTTACTGGAAAAATACTCACAGAAATGTTGAGCCCACAATCATTTTTCATTTTATCTAGAGATATATTAGATACTGTTCCATAAATTAGATTCTGTTGAAGCTAAAACACAATTTAAAGTTTTTTTTGTCCATGTTTTGTTACAGAAAAACAAACTAACTGACCTTTCTACTCTGGAAATTAAAATGTGTTGCTTTTTTGTCACTTTTGGATACATTTTTGTTGGTTTTAGGCATATTTTAGTCACTTTTACAAATGTTTATTGTCACTTTTAGTTAAATTGTGTCGTTTTGAGTCTGTTTTGAACACATTTATTATTGTATTTTACATTATGTTTTAGCAAATTATGATAAACTCTTTGCATTTTTGATGAAGAACAATCCAGATTTATGGGTTTTACTGGAAAAATACTCACAGAAATTTTGAGCCCACAATCATTTTTCATTTTATCTAGAGATATATTAGATACTGTTCCATAAATTAGATTCTTTTGAAGCTAAAATACAATTTTAAGGCTAGACAATTGTATTTTGTCCATCGTTTGTTATAGAAAAGCAAACTAACTGACCTTTCTACTCTGCTCTACATGTGCAGAGTCTTTGTCCAGTTTGAGGAGGAGCTACTTTAAGACTCGGAGAAAAATGCACTCTTTGAGATAACTGGACATGAGTTACAATGGAGAGATCTAATCTATCAATTACCAAAACAATCGTTAGTTGCAGCCCTAACTGATAGTAAAACTTGACAGCGTCACGTTTGTAAAAAAGAAGAAGAGAAAAGAAAAAAAAAGGGGCGGTAACGCTTTAGATTAAGGTTCCTTAGTTAACTATTTATAAGATGTTAATAAGCACTAATAGTTTGTTTATGCACTTCTAATGCCTCATACATGTTTATAATCCATTACAAAACATGTTTAAGTGAATAAACCACATGTACAGAGCATCACGCTAAAAAATGCTTGTAAATGCCTTATAAGTGATTATAAACACATAACAAGTGCTTATTAATGCATTATAAATAGTTTACTAAGGAACCTTAATCTAAAGCTTTACCCAAAACTCAACTACAAGCAACAAAAATGCGATTAAAAGAGACAGAAACGTGAATAAAAGGATCCTAAATGTGACTAAAAGTGACAAAAATGCAACTAAAAAATGACAAAACTCAACTACAAGCAACAAAAATGCGACTAAAAGAGACAGAAACGTGACTAAAAGGATCCTAAATGTGACTAAAAGTGACAAAAATGTGACTAAAAGTGACAAAAATGCAACAAAAATATTACAAAACTCAACTACAAGCAACAAAAATGCACCTAAAAGAGACAGAAACGTGACTAAAAGGATCATAAAAGTGACAAAAATGCAACAAAAAAATGACAAAACTCTGTAACTCTTTAGATTAAGGTTCCTTAGTTAACTATTTATAAGATGTTAATAAGCACTAATAGTTTGTTTATGCACTTATAACGCCTCATACATGTTTATAATCCATCAGACAAAACATGTTTGAGTGAATAAACCACATGTACAGAGCATCAATGAGCAAATATTACATTATTTTCAATTATCACACTAACAAATGCTTGTAAATGCCTTATACGTGCTGATAAACACATAACAAGTGCTTATTAATGCTTTATAAATAGTTTACTAAGGAACCTTAATCTAAAGCATTACCCAAAACTCAACTATAAGCAACAAAAATGTGACTAAAAGAGACAGAAATGTGACTAAAAGTGACAAAAATGCAACTAAAAAATGACAAAACTCAATTACAAGCAACAAAAATGCGACTAAAAGAGACAGAAATGTACTAAAAGGATCCTAAATGTGACTAAAAGTGACAAAAATGTGACTAGAAGTGAAAAAAATGCAACTAAAAATGACAAAACTCAACTACAAGCAAAAAAATGCGACTAAAAGAGACAGAAATGTGACTTAAAGGATCAAATAAACCACATGTACAGAGCATTAATGAGCAAATATTACATTATTTTCAATTATGACGTTAATAAATGCTTGTAAATGCCTTATAAGTGCTTATAAACACATAAATTATAAGTTATAAATAGTTTACTAAGGAACCTTAATCTGAAGCTTTACCCAAAAGGGCTTAACTGGGAGGAGTTATATGTTGGAAGTAATTTATCTGGTTGACTGGGAAAATAAACAGAATAATAAGAAGCTCGGGAGGCGTAGAAGAGCCGAGCTTTGGGGGGTAATGGTCTTGAATATTCAGATACAAATGGCTATAAATCGTGCTGCATTCCCTTTCTTTTGCTTCTTCGTGCAAGAACGGTTAGACACTGTAAGAGGAGCTTTTTGCGTGGTCTGCGAACCACCCAGATCTTACATTTAACAAAGGATGACGTTATTTTCTGGACAATTAAGACACTATTGCACTGAATTTCTTCGAGTTCTTCATTGCGTCAAAAATGCGAGCGATAACCAGAAGAAATTATGACGCAACACTTCTGTTTTCTCAGCAGACAGACGCTCTCGGTGCGTCGCCTTTTCCAGCGTTCGTTTGTTGCGCTGG
Source organism: Rhinogobius similis (assembly GCA_019453435.1). Taxonomy (NCBI): domain Eukaryota; kingdom Metazoa; phylum Chordata; class Actinopteri; order Gobiiformes; family Gobiidae; genus Rhinogobius; species Rhinogobius similis. Next base: position 27,224,377 of record CM033640.1, read on the forward strand.
ATTGTAACCCCAGCAGCCCATGAGAGCGGATCGTACGACCATAGAACTATAATTAAAACTGGAAGATGAATCCAAAATGGCGCCCTGTTCCTCCCTGTGGCCTGAGCTCATTGGTGCATGACCCCAAAAAAGTTCTTTCTTTCCGCGTTACTTCCTGATACGGAGGCGGCCATCTTTGTTTTAGGGGCACCACGTGACCACAATCCCCCATGATGCTTTGAGCAACGTGAACGACCAGCAGCTGCAAGTTTTTTGTAACTTTTATTGGATACTGTTCCATAAATTAGATTCTTTTGAAGCTAAAACACAATTTTAAGGCTAGAAAACTGTATTTTGTCCAAGGTTTGACTGACCTTTCTACTCTGGAAATTAAAATATGTTGCTTTTTTCCAACACAAACACTTCAAACCAGTAGAATTTTGATGCTTTTAGTCACGTTTTTATCGATTTTAGTCGACTTTTTGTCGCTTTTAGCCACATTTTTGTCATATTCGGTTGTTTGTCATATTTCAACGCATCTTTTCACTTTTTTCGCTTTTTTTTTGTCACTTTTAGTCACATTTTTGCCGCTTTTTGTCACGTTTTAAATAAAATACAACTTACAGGTGTCTCTAGTCGAGCCTTTTCCACGAGCTTCTGTTTGTATCGTCCGACGCTCGTTCATGTGACTCGCACATGTTTGTGTGACGTCACTTCATATAAAAACGGTAATTTCTGTGATTTTAGAAACGGTAGAAAAGAACATTTCCTTCTATTTTATTTAAATACTGAAAATAATTCAGTACTGTCTGTGATTATAATGTGCAATGATAGAAAAAGGCTGGGCCCAAGAGGCTGCAGTACCTCGCACGACCACTAATCAATCTGGGACACAGACAGAGGGGGCGTGTCTTATCCAGTTCATTTATACATCCATGCGTACGACGCACAGAGGACAGAGGGTCAGAAGTGAGCGTCCCGGTGCTGACCCTGCGAGCCCCACATCTGTGCGTTTAGATCGGCCGCAGATTAAAGTCAGACCGACATATGGAGACGCGCACCATTAAGTCTGATACGTCGGTGTTTGTACGCTCGGGTTTAAGAGGGATGAGAGAACGAGCAAAAGAGAACAAACAAACAGTGCTTCCTGCAAAAGACACAGTTGCAGCCAAGATTCCCAGAAAAAGAGGTTCCAACTCATGAAAAACAGCACTTTTGATCCTTAAAGTCCACATTTCAGGTTCTCAAACTGTTCTACTTATTATTTAGTTTGGTGGGAGGGCACCTGGGGCAATTATTTATCACAGTTTTACATTTGTGACGTTGCAGCTTGTGAAGATGTTTCGAAAAATAAAAGACAGACAACTAAACCATCATTCAACAAAATAAAGGGACAAAAATGTGACTTAAAGAGAAACACAACAGTATTATTATTTGTCAAATCCTAACTATTGTGTAATGTATGTGGATGTTGGTCCTTGTTTACAGTCTGGTTGCTATGGTAACAGTTGTAGAATTACCTCTAACTGTGTCATGTCCAACCAGGAAGTGACATTATAAACTTTTTTTTTTTTACACAAACTGACAAACAAAAGTGACCAAAACGTGATTCATAAAACGCGCGACTAGAAGCAACAAAAACGCAACTCAAAGTGACAAAAATGTGACTTAAAGAGACAAAAAACACAACCAAAAGCAACAGAAACTTGAATGAAAGAGACAAAAAACACAACAAAAGCGGCAAAAATGTAACTAAAAGCGGCAAACATTTTACAAAGTAGTGTTATTAGGAATTATAATTTGTCAAATCCTAACTATTGTGTAATGTATGTGGATGTTGGTCCTTGTTTACAGTCTGGTTGCTATGGTACTAAAACTGACATACGCGACTAAAATAAAGAAAAAACCAACTATAGGCAACAAAAACTTGACAAAAACAGACAAAAATGTGACTAAAACTGTCAAAAACGTGACTAGAAGCAACAAAACGCAACTTTAAGTAACAAAAAATGTGATTAAGAGAGAAACAAAACTATAGGCGACAAAAAACTTGAGTAAAAGAGACAAAAACATGACTAAACGCAACAAAAACTCAACCATAACTGACAAAAACGCAACAAAAGTGACAAAAATCTAACTCGAAGTGTCAATTTTTTAACAAGGTATTATAATTTGTCAAATCCTAACTATTGTGTCATGTATGTGGATGTTGGCCCTTGTTTACAGTCTGGTTGCTATGGTAACAGTTGTGGAATTACCTCTAACTGTGTCATATTTGTGCTTATGTTCAACCAGGAAGTAACATTATAAACTTTGCACAAACTGACAAATAAAAAGTGAAAAAAAACATGACTAAAACTGACAAAAAGAGACAAAAATGTGACTAAAACGGACCAAAACGTGACTAGAAGCAACAAAATACAACAAAAATGAGACTAAAAGAGAGAAACAAAACTGTAGGCGACAAAAACTTGACTTAAAGAGACAAAAACATGACTAAACGCAACAAAAACTCAACTATAAGTGATAAAAAACAAGTGACAAAAACCTAACTAAAAGCGTCAAAAATGTAAGGTGATGTTACAAGGTACAATCATGTGTCAAATCATAACTATTGTGTAATGTTTGTGGATGTTGGTCCTTGTTTACAGTCTGGTTGCTATGGTAACAGCTGTAGAATTACCTCTAACTGTGTCATATTTGTGCTCGTGTTCAACCAGGAAGTGACATCATAAACTTTACACAAACTGACAAACAAAAAGTGACCAAAAACGTGACTAAAACGCGACTAGAAGCAACAAAAACGCAACTCAAAGTGACAAAAATGTGACTTAAAGAGACAAAAAACACAACCAAAAGCAACCAACTCAAAGTGACAAAAACATGACAGAAATGCAACTAAGACACAAACTTGACTAAAGGCACCAAAAATGCAACAAGGTGGAGTCATCAGTAATTATAGTTTGTCAAATCCTAACTATTGTGTAATGTATGTGGATGTTGGCCCTTGTTTACAGTCTGGTTGCTATGGTAACAACTGTTGATTTACCTCTAACTATGTCATATTTGTTGTCATGTTCAACCAGGAAGTGACATTATAAACTTTGCACAAACTGACAAACAAAAAGTGAAAAAAAACATGACTAAAACTGACATACGCGACTAAAATAAAGAAAAAAAACAACTATAGGCAACAAAAACTTGACAAGAGACAAAAATGTGACTAAAACTGTCAAAAACGTGACTAGAATCAACAAAATGCAACTTTAAGTAACAAAAATGTGATTAAGAGAGAAACAAAACTATAGGCGACAAAAAACTTGAGTAAAAGAGACAAAAACATGACTAAACGCAACAAAAACTCAACCATAACTGACAAAAACGCAACAAAAGTGAAAAAAATCTAACTCGAAGCGTCAAAAATTTAACAAGGTGGTGTTATAAGGTATTATAATTTGTCAAATCCTAACTATTGTGTAATGTTTGTGGATGTTGGCCCTTGTTTACAGTCTGGTTGCTATGGTAACAGCTGTAGAATTAGCTCTAACTGTGTCATATTTGTGTTCAACCAGGAAGTGACATTATAAACTTTACACAAACTGACAAACTGGAGAAAAATAGACAAAATGTTTAGTTAAATCTTAAATATAATCACGTTCACTACGTTTTAGTCAAACGTGTAGTCTGATCCCGTCATATAGACTTTAATCAACAGATTTCTTATTAAAAAAAAAAAATCTTCCATAGTTTTATGGACTGTTGGGGGAAGTTTGATTTTGATATAAAATGCCTGGTCATTTTCTTCTTTTATTCTTTCGTATTCCGCTCTGGTCCTGGGAGTCTCATTAAAAACACACGGAGTCGCCATCACACACGAACGCTCGCACGGGAAAATCAATTACGACGGAGGGAAAAGGAGCCGAGCGTTTACAGCCGATTACCATAAAAGAGAAACGACCTCTCGCTTCTTCGAGTGGACGTACAGTATCTCTGCTCGCGCCGCAGCGGGAGGAAGCACTTGGCTCTTTCAAAACAAAACAGGGCTGGAAAGAAGAAAGTGTTGTCTGTTTATCGAGCGGAGTGAGTCATTTCTGGTAACAAAACTGCGTCAAACTGCGGAAATTGTGATTAGTTTTACCTCGGGACGTCAGTAAATATGAAATTACCCCACGTTGTTTGTGTTTGTTGTGAGAATTCAGAAATGTCAGTAATTAAAATGTGACAAGAATCTTTTAAATCATCCTCGTCGATAGCGATTCTTTAATTTTTACTGTTTTAACTTTGATTTAAAGGAGAAATATTATGCGTTTTTTCATATTGTTATTGTCCTCGTCTTGAGTGTCTTCAGTTTGATATCTCATGTTTTAGAACTAAAAATAAAATGCTTTTACAAAGAAAAATATAACTTTATCACTGCGTTGGGAGATGACGGTTTCAACGACACATTTAGCACATGATTATATCTAAGATTTGACAAAATATTTATTCTGTTTGTCCCAAAAGTACAAATATGACACAGTTAGAGGTAATTCTACAGCTGTTCCCATAGCAACCAGACTGTAAACAAGGGCCAACATCCACATACATTACACAATAGTTAGGATTTGACGAACAATAATCCCTGATAACTCCACACCTTGTTGCCTTTTTGTCACGTTTTTGTCACTTTCAGTTGCGTTTTTGTTGCTTTTAGTCGAGTTTTGACGCTTTGGGTTGCCTTTTCCTTTTTTTTTTTCCACTTTTAATTGGGTTTTTGTCCGTTTTTTTCATTTGTCCGTTTCTCGTTTTGTCACTCTGGCTCTTGCAGTTAGAGGTGTAATCCCAATAACTGTTTTGTCAGCTCTTTGTATGTGTCTTCAAATTTTTGTCACTAAGTCAAGTTTTTTTGTAAAGTTCACAATGTCACTTCCTGGTTGAACATGAGCACAAATATGACACAGTTAGAGGTAATTCTACAACTGTTACCATAGCAACCAGACTGTAAACAAGGACCAACATCCACAGACATGACACAATAGTTAGGATTTGACAAATAATAACACCTGATAACTCCACCTAGTTGCATTTTTGGTGCCTTTAGTCAAGTTTATGTCTTTTAGTTTCCTGTGCTTTTAGTTTTTGTCTCTTTTAGTCACATTTTGTCACTTTAAATTACGTTTTGTTGCCCCTAGTCGCATTTTTGTTGCTTTTTGTTTGTCAGTTTGTGTAAAGTTTATAATGTCACTTCCCGGTTGAACATGAGCACAAATATGACACAGTTAGAGGTCATTCGACAGCTGTTACCATAGCAACCAGACTGTAAACAAGGGCCAACATCCACAGACGTTACACAATAGTTATGATTTGACAAATAATCATCCCAGAATGCTAACACAACCAAATGTCAAATTTTTTTGTCACTAAGTCAAGTTTTTGTCTTTTATTCAAGTTCCTGTCGCTTTTAGTTGAGTTTTTGTCTCTTAAAAACGAAAATTTGTCACTTTGAGTAGTGTTTTTTGTTGCTTCTAGTCTCGCTTTCTCAGTTTTAGTTGAGTTTTTGTCGCTCTTTGTTTCTCCGTTTGTGTAAAGTTTATAATGTCACTTCCTGTTGAACACGAGCACAAATATGACACAGTTAGAGGTAATTCTACAGCTGTTACCGTAGCAACCAGACTGTAAACAAGGGCCAACATCCACAGACATTACACAATAGTTATGATTTGACAAATAATCATCCCAGATAACACAACCATGTCAAATTTTTGTCACTAAGTCAAGTTTTTGTCTTTTATTCAAGTTCCTGTCGCTTTTAGTTGAGTTTTTGTCTCTTAAAATCGGATTTTTGTCACTTTGAGTTGTGTTTTTGTTGCTTCTAGTCTCGTTTTTCTCAGTTTTAGTCACGTTTTTTGTCGCTTTTTGTTTGTCAGTTTGTGTAAAGTTTATAATGTCACTTCCTGGTTGAACACAAGCACAAATACGACACAGTTAGAGGTAATTCCACAACTGTTACCATAGCAACCAGACTGTAAACAAGGGCCAACATCCACATACATGACACAATAGTTATGATCTGACAAATAATAACCCGTGATAACACTTTATTTTATTGAATGATGGTTTAAACTGTCAAAAAATGCGTCAGTGTCAGTAAATCGTCTCTTTACTTTCAACGGTACGTCGCTTTTTGATGACATCACAGAGGGATTCAGCTCCACTTCCTGTCATTTTAAACTTTTATTGGTCTAAATTTCTTGACAAACTGCAACTTCACAAACGTAAAACTCTAATAAATGTTTACCACAGGTGCCCTCCCACCAAACTAAGCCACAATTTGACAAACATGAGAACCTGGAATATAGACTTTAATTGAAATGTTTACATAATACATAGACGGAGACATTTTGAATCTATAAAAGCTTCAGATAGAGAAAGAGGGAGTAAAGAGGGAGTGCTTATATTGACTAATCTGTTGTTGGCGTCAGAGTTGTTAGCGTGTTTTTAAACTCTGCGCTCGGCTTCATCTTCCTCACACTTTATGAGCTTATGCCGAGATTAATATCGCATTTTTTTCCCGGCGAACGTCACCGCGGCGTTGACAAATGTACACTCGGCTCACCATAAATCACGATGAAGATATAAATCACCGCATACGAGTCTGAACATGACAGCCGCAATAATGGAAAACGCATCATGTCTGTGTGCGGCGAGAAGAAGATGTAAGATCAAGTATTTTCAACCCATTGCATCTTTTATCTTTTATTCGAGCCGGAATTCATGAATAAACATCTTGGTCTGTTAGGATTTTATATTCTAAGATATTTTAGACGACACATATTGGGCTTTTCTCTGTTTTAACCCTGTTCTAATATTGTTCTGGCTGGAGTGGTGTTTAGCTTCATTCACACGTGTTATAATCATCCTGTTTATGAGGTCCTCTTCTCCGAATGTCCACACTCACTCTCTCACCCCTCGTTCACTCACAGCCCTGCTCTTGATCAGACTAAATATTCGGACACAGCTCATACTTTCTTCTCGCTGCAGGTCACATGACTCTGGGAAGAAAAAAGTCGTCAGAAATAAATTGATTTCTGTAATGACTGTGGGTCAAATCCTCCAACACATATTTATGGACTAATAAACATCACAAGTTTTATTCATCATGGATCGCACGTTAAACATCAAACAAACTGGATTATTGAACTTTTTGCCGGAGATTTGTGACCTATTCACAGCTCAAGCTAAAGTTAGCTAGCAACTCTGCTGCTAACGGTTTGTTTATCCCCGGTGCTCTCGTCGTTTAAGCTGCACATTTGGTCAAGGAGCAATATATGTTTTCGAAGCTGGAAAAAAACAAAACTATTTTATCAAAATATTTTGCATAAACTGTATATTAGGTGATGTTTTGGACCACTCATGAAAGTGTCATTCCGATGAATAAAAAATAAAATAAAACGGTTAGGGTTAAAATGTTTTGTTCATAATCTTGGCTCAACAGTTCGTTTAAACATCTCTTTCTGCTTCATTCAGTCTGTTGTCAGAAAATTAACGTCTAAAATCTGAAAAAACGTCACAGACCGAGGGAGTTCAGCAGAAAGTGTTTTTGACGCTCGGAGGGAGAGGATTTTCTCACCAGGATTCATCAAACTAGTGTGAATGAAGCTAAATCTAACTCCAGGTGTGTTGTTGATGATGAAATATTGTATGCACAGTGTTAAACGCCAAAAAATAAAGTCTCTGTAGCAGAAAACGTGCCCTTTAAGTTTAAACCGTGTTAAATCTGAGCCAAACTGTGAAAGGAGGAAATCTGTCCGACCAGCCCTGTCCAAACCAAGGCCCAGCGCCAACGCCGCCTCGGGCCAATTCTTCATTTGGCCCCGGGCTTTCTGCTGAAGCAACACAATTTACTAAAAGTACATTTTACTGCAAGTTTGAAACTCCTCTTCTACCATAAATAACCCCCATAACGACCATTACAGACACAACATTCAAGTTCCAAGTCTGAATGAAAGTTCAGCTCAGCTCAGTTTAATGAACTCGTTTCTCTGAATTGACCAAATGTCCGTCTCTGCGGCTCGTCCCGATATCGCTGCCTTCAATCTGCGGCCCATGACGGACACCTCTGAGAACTCATCGCTCACAAAGAGGCGGGAAATTCATGCTAAATTTCCCCTGGGAACTTGGAAATTCTGGACATTTTCAAAAGTAAAGTGTCACAAGACTCATAAAACCTTGGCAAGATGTCGAGATGTAACAATTTCTTGCGTTTTTGCGGTAGTCGGCGTGTTTTTATGGGTCAAAACCAAACAGAACACACACTTCTCCAACACTTTGAGTCTGCCGAGCCAAACTCAGACACAACCGTGCAATCAGGTTAGTGTATTTCAGTAACTCATGGTCGCCATCATTTCGAACTAAATCAAACTTCTCTCACCTCAGATTAACCGTTTTTTGTTTATCTCCTTGATTCCGCAGAAATGCACCTTATTTTCAGTCCTGGTGACTTATTTTATTTCTTTTTCACCATAAGCCGCCATCTTTGCTCTAAAGGACAAATCTTAACTATTATTTTTACTGTTATCGACTTTAAACATGTGTATCTTTACTTGGGCGTCTCATGTTTTAGAACTAAACAATCTAACGTTGTCTCAGCCTCGGGAGACGCCGGAGTAATTTAGCTGTGGCTCCATCTACTGGCTGCAGAGGGAATTACACACATTTTAAATACACACCGCTCGTTATGCTAGCCGTGTTATTGAGCTGTGACGCAGTTGTAATGATCGTGATCAGAGGCAGAAATGCTCAGTTTGTTTGACGAGAAGTGTTTGATGCTCGGAGAGGTTTTTCTAACCAGGATCAAACTAGTGTTTTTGATGATGGAACATTGTTAGAACAGGATTGAAAGAGAAAAAGTCAATGTAGCAGAACATGTGTCTTGTAGTCCGCCTTATTCCAGATGTTTCCGTACGCGCCGCCACTTGTTACCGTTGTAGTTTACACGGGGCAGGTGAGCTCAACAGAAAATAGTTCTACACGGACTAAAAAGACGTTTTTAGACCGCCCAGGAAATGGGTGCAGTGTGACTTGTTTTTGCACTGGTCCTTTAAACATTTTAGACAAATCAATGTACTTTATATAATGTTTTAGTGAGTGTAAACAAAAACACTAAATTGAGAACGGAGGCAAAAGTGAAGTGGAACATAATATGATTTCACTGGAGAAACTGGGATTAACTTCAGAATATCACAAAATCTGACAAATGTAGATGATTTAAAAGCCTCAGACACATGTGAGTGACATCAGAGGCTTAAACACATTTATTATTGTATTTTACATCATGTTTGAGGAAATTATCATCAACTCTTTGCATTTTTGATGAAGAAACTATCCAGATTTATGTGTTTTATTGAAAAATTCTCACAGAAATGTTGAGCCCACAATCATTTTTCATTTTATCTTGCGATATATTAGATACTGTTCCACAAACTGGATTCTTCTGGAGCTAAAATACAATTTTAAGGCTAGAAAACTGTATTTTGTCCATCATTTGTTACAGAAAAGTAAACTAACTGACCTTTCTACTCTGGAAATTCAAATGTGTTGCTTTTTTGTCACATCTGGATACATTTTTGTTGGTTTTAGGCATATTTTTGTCACTTATAGTCACGTTTTTGTGGTTTTAGTTACATTTTTGTCACTTTTACAAATGTTTGTTGTCAGTTTTAGTTAAATTGTGTCGTTTTGAGTCTGCTTTAAACACATTTATTATTGTATTTTACATTATGTTTTAGAAAATTATGATCAACTCTTTTTATTTTTGATGAAGAACAATCCAGATTTATGGGTTTTACTGGAAAAATACTCACAGAAATGTTGAGCCCACAATCATTTTTCATTTTATCTAGAGATATATTAGATACTGTTCCATAAATTAGATTCTTTTGAAGCTAAAATACAATATTTTGTCGATCGTTTGTTACAGAAAATCAAACTAACTGACCTTTCTACTCTGGAAATTCAAATGTGTTGCTTTTTTCCAACACAAACACTTAAAACCAGTAGAATTTAGATCTAACGTGAGACAATCGTTCAAACATTTACGGTCTCCTTCAGCATTTATTAAGTATTTTGATGCTCGATTGCCAGGTTTCAGTTGGTTTTCAGCCCAAACCTTATTTAGAGTTACTATTTATTATTACTTTTCTACGATAGATCTATTTTACGTTCATCCACGGCAATTGTTCAGTGCGATCCCAAAGAAATAATCCGCCAAAAATCACCTGCTTTTACACGACATTAAAGCCCGGTGCTGTATCCAGGAGCGCGCTCAGAGTTTAATCAAAACCCCCTTTAATTGCACGGCCCTGTTACATAATTCAAAGTATCGCTCGTTCTGGTTTGGCGGCTTTTCGCTGCGAGTCGAGTCTCCGTTCGACACAAGAGTCCGGTCCAAAGGCTCGGATTGAAAAGTGAGCCGCACGTTCGCTCTCGGGAAATTTGGCACCGCTCGGCCTAATCAAAAAGCACTCCGAGAAATATCAGGCCGCGCTTCTGAAGCCGGAGCCAACTGGCGCCGACTGGAAGCGACCGCGAGACGAAAAGAAGAAGAAGAAGAAGAAGAAGAAGAAGAAGAAGAGAAAAGGCAGGGAAGTGAGCGGTGGAACGAAAGACAGATGGAGCAAAGAGAGACGACGACTAATTCCGTTTTCCGCAGCAGCTTTTTGGACTTCTCTTGAGTGTGTTTTGATTCGTCCCTTAAGCAGCTGTCACGACAAAAAAAACAGTTTTCTGCCGACAATAAAGCAAACTAACTGACCTTTCTACTCTGGAAATTCAAATGTGCTGCTTTTTTGTCACTTTTGCATACATTTTTGTTGGTTTTAGGCATGTGTTTGTCACTTATAGTCACGTTTTTGTGGTTTTAGTTGGAAGCCGGGGGCCAACTGGCGCCGACTGGAAGCAACCGCGAAAAAAGAAGAAGAAGAAGAAGAAGAAGAAGAAGAAGAAGAAGGTGGAACGAAAGACAGAAGAAGAAGAAGAAGAAGAAGAAGAAAGCGGTGGAACGAAAGACAGAAGAAGAAGAAGAAGAAGAAGAAGAAGAAGAAGAAGAAGAAGAAGCGAGCGGTGGAACGAAAGACAGATGGAGTAAAGAGAGACGGCGACTAATTCCGTTTTCCGCAGCACGTCTCTTGAGTGTGTTTTGATTCGTCCCTTAAACCAGTGGTTCTCAAAGTGGGGGTCGGGACCCCTCGGGGGGTCGCGAGGGGTGAGCTGGGGGTCGCGAAATGATTTCAAGATCTAATTTTAATGAATGTGACACTGTATTTGCTCTATTTTTTAATTAAAAAACGTATATTTAAGTGAAACAGGGTCCATTCATTCATTCATTCATTCATTCATTCATTCATTTTCTACCGCTTATTCCCGTTAGGGGTCGCGGGTGACTGGAGCCTATCCCAGTGACTTTGGGCCTTAGGCGGGGTACACCCTGGACAGTGGCCAACTCGTTGCAGGGCTGACACAGAGAGACAGAGACATTGACAGACAACCATTCACTCTCACATTCATACACTAGGGACAATTTAGAGTTGTCAATGAACCTACACAGTCATGTGTTTGGACGGTGGGAGGAGCCAGAGAACCCGGAGAGAACCCACGGTAACACGGGGAGGACATGCAGACTCCACCCAGAGAGATCGTGTGATGTTAGGGTGGTTCAGAATTCGAAACCACGATGTTGGGGTGGTCTGGGATTCGAACCCACGATCTCCTTATTGAGAGGCAGAAGCTCTAGCCGCTCTGCCACCGTGCACCCCGAAACAGGGTCCAATACGACAATAAACTATTCAAATGACCAATAGTAAACCTGATTTAACATACTATGGCACTTAAAGTTATTTCTACTGTCATTTTCATTTTGCTTTGGGGGTCCAGAGTAGGTTACATGGGTATTTTGGGGGTCCCTGCCAGAAAGTTTGGGAACCCCTGCCTTAAACAGCTGTCACGACAAAAAAAAAAAACTGTTTTCTGCCGACCGTAAAGCAAACTAACTGACCTTTCTACTCTGGAAATTCAAATGTGTTGCTTTTTTTGTCACTTTTGCATACATTTTTGTTGGTTTTAGGCATATTTTTGTCACTTGTAGTCGCGTTTTTGTGGTTTTAGTTAGAAGCCGGAGCCAACTGGCGCCGACTGGAAGCGACCGCGAGACGAAAAGAAGAAGAAGAAGAAGAAGAAGAAGAAGAAGAAGAAGAAGAAAGGCAGGGAAGCGAGCGGTGGAACGAAAGACAGACGGAGCAAAGAGAGACGACGACTAATTCTGTTTTCCGCAGCAGAGTTTGGACTTCTCTTGAGTGTGTTTTGATTCGTCCCTTAAGCCAGTGGTTCCCAAAGTGGGGGTCGGGACCCCTCAAGGGGTCGCAAGGGGTGAGCTGGGGGTCGCGAAATGATTTCAAGATCTCATTTTGATGAATGTGACACTGTATTTGCTCTATTTTTTAATTAAAAAAACTTATATTTAAGTGAAACAGGGTCCAATACGACAATAAACTATTTAAATGACCAATAGTAAATCTGATTTAACATACTATGACACTTAAAATTATTTCTACTGTAATTTTAATTTTGCTTTGGGGGTCCCGAGTAGGTTACATGGGTATTTTGGGGGTCCCTGCCAGAAAAGTTTGGGAACCCCTGCCTTAAGCAGCTGTTTTAAGCAGTTTTCTGCCGACAATAAAGCAAACTAACTGACCTTTCTACTCTGGAAATACAAATGTGTTGCTTTTTTGTCACTTTTGCATACAATTTTGTTGGTTTTAGGCATATTTTTGTCACTTATAGTCGCGTTTTTGTGGTTTTAGTTAGAAGCCGGAGCCAACTGGCGCCGACTGGAAGCGACTGCGAGATGAAAAGAAGAGCAGAAGAAGAAGAAGAAGAAGAAGAGAAAAGGCAGGGAAGCGAGCACTGGAACGAAAAACAGACGGCGACTAATTCCATTTTCCGCAGCAGAGTTTGGACTTCTCTTGAGTGTGTTTTGACTCGTCCCTTAAGCAGCTGTCACGACGAAAAAAAACTGTTTTCCGCCGACAGTTTTTCGATGTTGACGAGCCGTGAAGAGCAGCGCAAAACAGAAGTACAACAAAACACATTTTCACAAACCGCTGAGGATCGACAGCTGTTTTGTGAGGCCTGTTCGAGCCAATCACGGCGCAGTATGTAGTCTGGGCGGAGCCAAAGGTGAAGGTGAATGATTGCTACAACTACAACAACTACAACAACAACAACAACTACTACAACAACAATAACAACTAAAACAACTACTACTACTACAACAACTACAGCAACTAAAACAACAACAACAACAACTAAAACAACTACAACAACAACTATAACAACAACTACAACAACTACTACAACAACTACAACAACTACGACTACTACAACAACAACTACAACAACTACTACAACAACGACTAAATCAACAACTACAACAACTACAACAACTATAACAACTACTACAACAACTACAACAACTACGACTACTACAACAACAACGACTAAATCAACAACTACAACAACTACAACAACTATAACAACTACTACAACAACTACTACAACAACTACAACAACTACAACAACTACTACAACAACTACAACAACTACAACTACAACAACAACAACTACAACAACTATAACAACAACTACAACAACTACTACAACAACTACAACAACTACGACTACTACAACAACAACTACAACAACTACTACAACAACGACTAAATCAACAACTACAACAACTACAACAACTATAACAACTACTACAACAACAACAACAACTACTACAACAACTACTACAACAACTACAACAACTACGACTACTACAACAACAACTACAACAACAACTACAACAATGACTAAAACAACTACTACAACAACTACAACAACTACGACTACTACAACAACAACTACAACAACGACTACAACAACAACTATAACAACTACTACAACAACAACAACTACTACAACAACTACTACAACAACAACTACAACAATGACTAAAACAACAACTACAACAACTACAACAACTACAACAACTACTACAACTACAACAACTACAACAACTATAACAACTACTACAACAACAACAACAACTACTACAACAACTACAACAACTACGACTACTACAACAACTACAACAACTATAACAACTACTACAACAACGACTAAATCAACAACTACAACAACTACAACAACTACAACAACTATAACAACTACTACAACAACTACAACAACTACAACAACTACAACAACAACAACAACAACTAAAACAACAACTACAACAACTACAACAACGACTAAAACAACAACTACGACTACTACAACAACAACTACAACAACTACGACTACTACTGAAACAACTACAACAACAACAACTACAACAACTACAACAACTACAACAACAACTACAACAACAACAACAACATTTATTTAAATTTTATCTGCCCTCCATTTGTGTTAAATATTATCGGCTGATGGAATGTTGTGTCGTCGTGTGAACGCATTTTCCAAAGATCATCGAAAGAAAGAAGTCTGTGCTTTTCTCTCAACTGGATTTAACGACCAATCGGCTTCAAACACTCATCGTCCCGTTCCGCCTTTTCCCAAGAGCCTTTGCAGGTTTATAAACATATTAATCTGGAGTTAAAGGGTGTGTTATGAGATTCAAACAATAAAAACATGTCAATTGTAAACGTGTATGAAGCGATTGTATAAAATGTGCATGTGAGAGTGAGCCGCATGACACGACGAGTTTAATCTGAGCGTTTTACCTGATTAGAGCTTTAAGTGTGGACCAATCAGAGG
>CM033640.1:27244193-27386693 GCA_019453435.1 Rhinogobius similis
TTTTAAGAGCAGAAACGTTTCTTGTTTCTACATGAAAGTCGATATGTTTAGAGAGAAAACTCACCAAAAAACTGAAAAAAAAAAAAATGAGTCAGATGTTAGAATCTCTGGTTTTAAAAGGAGATGATTCAGAGGTTGGAGTCTGACACGATGCTGTAACGTCCGGCATGACATTTGTTTTAGAATTAATTAAAAATCCTTGTGTTTGGTCTAAATCTTGTTGAGTCCAGATTGTACAGTTTGGTGTAGGATCTACTTTAAGGCTGATCTTTATGTCTCGAGGGACAAAAATGCATTTGGAGAAAATGTCCTTTAGAGTTAGTTGCGTTTTTGTCATTTTTAGTCATGTATTTGTTGTCTTTAGTCACGTTTGTGTCGTTTTCCATTGCGCTTTGTCACTTTTAGTTGGATTTTGTTGCGCTTGTGTTGTTTTTAGTCACATTTTTTGTTGCTTTTAGTTGCATTTTTGTCATTTTTAGTCACGTTTTTGTCGTTTTCAGTTGTGTTTTTATGACTTTTAGTCAAATTGTGTCGTCGTGTGTAAATCTGGTCCAGATTGTACAGTTTGGTGCAGGATCTACTTTAAGGCTGATCTTTATGTCTCGAGGGAGAAAAAAATGCATTTTAAGAAAATTACTTTTGGAGTTAGGCACTTTTAGTTGCGTTTTTTTGTTGCTTTTAGTCGCATTTTTGTCACTTTCAAGTTGCATTTTTGCCGCTTTTAGTTTGTTTCTCATGCTTTAAGTCTCATTTATGTCGCCTTTAGTTGCATTTTTGACGCTTTTTGTCACGTTTTTGTCATTTTCAGTTGTGTTTCTATCACTTTTAGTCAAATCCTTGTGTGTTGTGTCTAAATCTTGTTGAGTCCAGATTGTACAGTTTGGTGTAGGATCTACTTTAAGGCTCATCTTTATGTCTCGAGCATAGACATTAAAATAGTGAACAGACGGTTGTGGCTCCGCCCCCTTCATGATAATGCGGCTCAGTCATGGAGAATTCAAAATGGCCGCGGATTAGCCCCCCCACTCCCCCCTCGGTGGGGAGGCGGGGGGAGGGCGACTTTGGGGCGGCCTTTTGCTGACGTACTGCCGTCGTTGTCTCTATGGTTACCGCCCACTTGTAGGTGTTTGGCTGCGTCCTGACATTTCCGGTGCGTAAAGCCCGCCTTCTTCATTAGATATGCAGGAACTTTAAAAAATCACAGCGGCTAAACCAGCCTGGTTCAAAAAAATTCACCCCCCTCAGCGTTGTCACAGAGCCGTAAGCTAACGTTTGAGACCAAAGCTGTATTTTGAGCCAGGCTCTAAGGTAGGTTTTGAAACGTCTAACTCCCCATTGACTTGCATTGAATAATTCTACTTCCGCAACCAGCCCCTAGCGGTCAGCAGCAGATTGCAAACATGGCAGCCTACAGTCGGTGGCTCAATTTGAGTGTGGTAGCCTCGCCCACTGGTCTTGAGGGACAAAAATGCATCTTTGAGAGAGCTGGACCTAAGTTACAACGTCCCAGAGAAATCTATGGATGAAGTGGATTAAATGGAAGAATAAAACATTAGAGAGAAAAGTTTGTTTCTAGATGAAAGCCGATAGAAAACTCACCAAAAAAAATGAAAAAAAAAATGAGTCAGATGTTAGAATCTCTGGTTTTAAAAGGAGATGATTCAGAGGTTGGAGTCTGACACGATGCTATAACGTCCGGCGTGACATTTGCACGTTTTCCCTCAAAGCTTTCCGGGACAATAATGACACCGGGCGACACGCGACACAAAGAACACCGGAGAAAAGGCGTGATTAGACACCGGAAACTCTAATAACGAAGTCAAAATGCCACAAAAGGAGGAGGAACGGCACGTGGACAGATTGAGACATTGTTTGGTCTTAAAGGAAAGGTCAAAGGTCGCCGACTAAAATGAGCAGGTTTGAACAGACCTGAAAGCCCATTGTTCAGAGCGTGACGAGCCACTGATGCACGAGTCCAGGCGGAAATCGTGCTTTTAAAGGTCAGGGTTCTCGGGCGTCCTTGGACAGCCCGGAAAATGATATTTGTCGGTTTGTCGGACGAGAGGAACGCACGGAAAATGAGATCAAAGGCCAGAATACTTGAATGTATAGACCCTTTAAAATGTGATGTAATTAGATCTAAATTCTCCTGGTTTGAAGCGTTTATGTTGGAAAAAAGCAACACATTTGAATTTCCAGAGTAGAAATGTCAGTTAGTTTGCTTTTCTGTAACAAACGATGGACAAAATAACAAAAAAATGTTGCCTTAAAGTTGCATTTTAGCTTCAAAAGAATCTAATTTATGGAACAGTATCTAATATATCTCTAGAGAAAATAAAAAATGATTGTGGGCTCAAGATTTCTGTGAGTATTTTTCCTGTAAAAGCGACAAAAGCGTGATGAAAAGTGACAAAAATGCGACCTAAAGTGATACAAACGTGACTAAAAGTGACAAAAACGCAATTGAAAGCGTCAAAATTCTACTGGTTTGAAGTGTTTTGTTGGAAAAAAGCAACACATTTGAATTTCCAGAGTAGAAAGGTCAGTTAGTTTGCTTTTCTGTAACAAAACATGGACTAAATACAGTTTTCTAGACTTAAAATTGTAATTTAGCTAAGTTGTGTTCCTTCATCAAAAATGTAAAGAGTTTATTATAATTTTCCAAAACAATGTAAAATACAACAATAAATGTGATTAAAACAGACTCAAAACAACAAAATTTAACTATAAGTGACAATAAAGATTTGTTAAAGTGACAAAATGTGAGTAAAAGCAGCAAAAACGTGTCCAAAAGTAGTAGAGAGCTCAGTTAGTTTGCTTTTCTATAACAAACCATGGACAAAATAGCGTTAAAATTGTATTTTAGCTTCAAAAGAATCTAATTTATGGAACAGTATCTAATATATCTCTAGATAAAATGAAAAATGATTGTGGGCTCAACATTTCTGTGAGGATTTTTCCAGTAAAACCCATAAATCTGGATTGTTCTTCATCAAAAATGCAAAGTTTATCATAATTTCCTCAAACATGATGTAAAATACTGGAGTGAGTTTATTAACTTCTAACACTCCTTTCTTTGCTTATCATTCATCAGCCTGAGTGTGGTTAAAATTACAAGTGGATTAAAGGGAAGAAGAAAATGTTTTTTTTATATTTATGTGTAAAAATGGCCAAAATGTCATATTTGGGACATTTAAACCTGAAAAATGGACAGAACCAGGTTTAAATTTCTTTGTACATTTTTATAACTAATATGTTACAAAATGAACCGAGGGATTTTGGATTTCTGATTTAGTTTTTGAGTAAACTAGATTGGACTGAAAATTGGACTAAAAATTCTTATTTCACCTTTTTTTTAAACTTAAAACTAATAAATGTGTCTTAGAATTTGATGTGAAAAAACTCTTGTGTTTGGTCTAAATCCTGTAGAGTCCAGATTGTACAGTTTGGTGTAGGATCTACTTTAAGGCTGATCTTTATGTCTCGAGGGACAAAAATGCATTTGGAGAAAATTATCTTTGGAATTAGTAATTTTTTGTTGTTTTTGATGCTTTTAGTCACATTTTTGTCACTTTTTAGTTGCATTTTTGTTGCTTTTAGTCACGTTTTTGTAACTTTTAGTCACGTTTTTGTCACTTTTAGTCGTGTTGTTGTTGATTTTAGTCTCGTTTTTGTAATTTTTTGTCAAATCCTTCTGTGTGTTTGGTCTAAATCCTGTAGAGTCCAGATTGTACAGTTTGGTGTAGGATCTACTTTAAGGCTGATCTTTATGTCTCGAGGGAGAAAATGCATTTTTTTGAGAGAGCTGGACGTGAGTTACAATGTCCCAGAGAAATCTATGGATGAAGTGGATTCAATGGAAGAATAAAACATCTTTAGGAGCAGATTGGACACGTTTGTTGTTTTTTTTTGTGTGTGAAAGCTTTCATGTTGACAGAACAAACCGACCAAAAAACAAAAAAAGTAAAACTATTTAAGTATAAATGCAAACGTTCAATGCCACAAAAATTCCAGGTAAAACGATAACATCTGACATAATTCAGTTTAAAAAAGTTATTCCTCTTTGAAGTGAAACGTCAGCTCAGTTTGATTTTTCTGACGTTGCGTTTTGTTGCGTCACGTCTTTGGACTCTGGAGCTTAGATTTAGATTTAAACTTCAGACGAGTCACTAAACCACCAGGTGAACCCCGCGCTTTGAAATGTGACCCGCACACACTTCTTTCAGAGTGTGGAGTCTCAAATATTAATAAACGCCAGAGGAATTTACTTTTATCTTCTAAAAAAAAATCCCCGTTTAAGGATGACATATTCTCCAAAATGGACTTTTATTACCTTCAAGTTATAAAAGTGTTGCTTTTTTAATGATTTATTCAAGAGTTATCAATGCAGTAATCTAAAAATAAATTGAATACAATTTTATCATGTAATTCTGTCATTAAGTTGTTTTAGATAAATGATGCACAATTCAAAACAAAAACGGTATTATAACTCTATTTAATAATCATGATTTATCTGTCAAGAGTAAAATTTCTTTCAGATACTTTGTACTGTTTGGTGTTGAAGCAAACAAAAAACAAAAAAAGTTTTTGCACTTATGAATATGAAAAAATCATAAATGTAAAGATATCAATGTTAAACTTCTGCTGTAGTTTAGTCACATAAATGTAAGAAAAAAATGTATTACAAGTTTTTCATCATGTCATGTTATAATGTAGACATAAGGAATTTTATGTGAAAAAAAAGACCAAAAATCCACATATTTGTGACATTTAAATCTGAAAAATGGACAGAACCAGGTTTAAATTTCTTGGTTTGTTTTGTAACATATTAGTTATAAAAATGTACAGAGGGGATTTGGATTTATTATTTAGTTTAAACTAGATTGAACTGAAAATTGTCCTAAAAATTCAAATTTCGCCTTATTATTTTAACTTAAAACTGTAATAAATGCGCGTTAGAATCAGATGTGAACAAATTCTTGTGTTCGTTGTGTCTTGTTGAGTCCAGATTGTACAGTTTGGTGCAGGATCTACTTTAGGACTCGTCTTTATGTCTCTGTGGGACAAAAATGCATTTGGAGAAAATGTTCTTTGGAGTTTGTTATTTTTAGTCATTTTCTGTGGCATTTTGTAATTTTTAGCCAGATTTTTTGTTGCTTTTAGTTGCATTTTTGTTGCTTTAGTTGCATTTTTTTTCATTTTTAGTCACATTTTAGTTGCTTATAGCCACATTTTTGTAGTTTTCAGTCATGTTTTGTCGTTTTTAGTTGTGTTTTTGTCAAATCCTGTCAGAATCTTGAGTCCAGATTGTACAGTTTGGTGCAGGATCTACTTTAGGACTCGTCTTTATGTCTCTGTGGGACAAAAATGCATTTGGAGAAAATATTCTTTGGAGTTTGTCATTTTTAGTCATTTTCTGTGGCATTTTGTCACTTTTAGCGGGATTTTGTCATGCTTATGTCACTTTTAGTCACATTTTTGTTGCATTTTTGCTGCTTTTAGTCGCATTTTTTTTTCATTTTTGTCACATTTTTGTTGCTTATAGCCACGTTTTTTGTAGTTTTAAGTCATGTTTTGTCGTTTTTAGTTGTGTTTTTGTCAAATCCTGTCAGAATCTTGAGTCCAGATTGTACAGTTTGGTGCAGGATCTACTTTAAGGCTGATCTTTATGTCTCTGTGGGACAAAAATGCATTTGGAGAAAATTACCTTTGGAGTTTGTCATTTTTGGTCATTTTCTGTGGCATTTTGTCACTTTTATCTGTATTTTGTCACGCTTATGTCACTTTTAGTCACACTTTTTGTTGCATTTTTGCTGCTTTTAGTCACTTTTTTTTTTCATTTTTTGTCACATTTTTGTTGCTTATAGCCAAGTTTTTGTAGTTTTAAGTCATGTTTTGTCATTTTTAGTTGTGTTTTTGTCAAATCCTGTCCAGTGAGAATCTTGTCGAGTCGCAGATTGTACAGTTTGGTGTTTGTAAGATCTACTTTAGGGCTCGTCTTGATGTCTCTGTGGGACAAAGATGCGTTTTGAGAGAGCTGGACATGAGTTACAAAGTCCCAGAGAAATCTATGGATGAAGTGGGTTCAATGGAAGAATAAAACATCTTCAGGAGCAGATTGGACACGTTTGTTGTTTCCACATGAACGTCGACATGTTGAGACCTAAAACTGACCAGAAAACAAACAAAAGCTTCCAAAAACGTCGCCATTATCCATCTCCAAACACGTGATCGTTGCCAGTTGAAACCTCAAAATCATCACGACAAGTTTGCGGCGCCAATTCCAAACCATTGATCGCGAGAAGGTTCGACGTTAGTGGATCATTTCTTTCAAAAACAGTCGGTCTCTCAAACAATCTCCGTCTGAGACTTCATCCAATTCTAAAAATGTGGGTAAATCTAAATCAATAAAGGTCTTCGCGCAATCCAAACGGCGAAACGTGTGCGAGCGGCGCGATCTGCAGAGGTAATGTGCTGTGAAATGGAAGGAGTTTGAAAAGGAGCCTCGATTATATTCAGGCGATGGTTCTGAAGAGACTCGAGATTCAGTGTCATTACAGCAGAAAGCACTAAAGACCAGGTTAACGTCATTGACCCGAAAAGAAACGTCTGCCGCTTCCTCAGAGTCTCTGGTTAAAGGGCCAAAGGTTCTATTTTTTACTTTATTTGTGTATTAATACTTGCTGTAAATATAAATTATGGTTTTGTGCCAATCGAGTTGCCGTCTGTGGAGAAAGTAGAAAAATCGGTCGAAATTGATGGGAAATAAAGACAAATTAATGACGTCACAATGTGAGACTCATTTCATCCAAAGGTTATGCATAATTTACACAAAATAAACACATTTTTTGACCCTTTAAACAAGAATTTTGTGTTTTTGTCAAGTTTTTTTTTTCACTTTGTCATGTTTTTGTTGCTTTTTGTCACATTTTTGCCGCTTTGACTCATGTTTTTGTACATTTTTGTCAAATTTTTGTCTTTTTGTCACGGCTCTGTTGCTTTAAGTCATGGTTTTGTCGCTTTTTATGAAGTTTTTATTGTTTTTGTCGCTTTACGTCATTTTTTGTCACAGTGTTGTTTGTTTTATTTGGTAAGAGTTTGAAAAGGATCCTCGATTATGTTCAGGCGATGGTTCTGAAGAGACTTTAGCTTCAGTGTCGCTTTATGTCACGGTTTTTGTCACGTTTTTGTCGCTTTTGGAAAAGATTATGTTGTTTATAGTTGCGTTTTTGTCGCTTTTGGGCTTCTTGTTGTATTTTGTCACGTTTATTCACGTTATCGTTTGTTGTAGCATTTTTGTCACGTTTTGTCACTTTTTGTCATGGTTTTGTCACTTTTTATGAAGTTTCTTTGTTTCTAGTTGCATTTTTGTCATTTAAAGTCATGTTTTTGTCAACTTTTTTGGTTTTACGCCAATCGAGTTGCTGTCTTTTTGTCATGTTATGTCAACTTAGATTCAGTGTCGCTTTATGTCACGGTTTTGGTCACGATTATGTCGTTTCTAGTTGCTTTTGGGCTTCTTGTATTTTGTCACGTTTATTTACGTTATCGTTTGTTGAAGCATTTTTGTCACTTTGATTCATGTTTTTGTCATGTTTATGTCACTTTTTATGAAGTTTCTTTGTTTCTAGTTGCATTTTTGTCATTTTTTTTACGTCATGTTTTTGTCAACTTTGATGGTTTTACGCCAATCGAGTTGCCGTCTTTTATGTCAACTTTTGTCAGTTTTGTCGTTTGTAGTTGCATTCTTGTCACTTTAGGTCATGTTTTTGTTGCTTTTTGTCACTTTGTCATTTTAAGTTGCATTTTTGTTGCTTTACATCATGTTTTTGTTGCTTTTTATTACGTTTTTATTGTCTGTAGTTGCATTTTGGTCGCTTTAAGTCATGTTTTTGTTGCTTTTTGTCACATTTATGTCATTTGTGGTTGCATTTTTGTCGCTTTAAAGTCATGTTTTTGTCATGTTTTCGTCATTTTTGTCACTTTAGTTTGTGCTGTGAAATGGAAGGAGTTTGAAGAGGAGCCTCGATTATATTCAGGCGATGGTTCTGAAGAGACTTGAGATTCAGTGTCATTACAGCAGAACCACCAAAGCACTAAAGACGAGGTTAACGTCATTGACCCCAAAAGAAACGTCTGCCGCTTCCTCAGAGTCTCTGGTTAAAGGTTTCTATTTAACTTTATTTGTGTATTAATACTTGCTGCAAATATAAATTATGGTTTTATGACAATCGAGTCATGTTTTTGTCGCTTGGAATGGAAAGAGTTTGAAAAGGAGCCTCGATTATGTTCAGGCGATGGTTCTGAAGAGGTTTTAGATTCTATTTGTCACTTTTTGTCATTTTAAGTAAATTTAAGTATAAATTATGGTTTTATGCCAATAGAGATGCTGTTTATGGAGAAAAGTAGAAAAAACAGTCGAAAATTATAGGAACTAAAGACGGTAAAGATGGAAATAAACAACGGTTATGCATAATTTACACAAAATAAACAAATTTTTTGACCCTTCAAACAAGAATTTAACAAAACAAAGTGGGGTTTTTTTGTCAAGATTTTTTCACCTTGTCATGTTTTTGTCGCTTTATGTCATGTTTTTGTCACTTTTTATGACGTTTTTATTGTTTGTAATTGCATTTTTGTCGCTTTAAAGTCATGTTTTGTCATGTTTTTGTTGCTTTTTGTCAGTTTTGTTTATGCTGTGAAATGGAAGGAGTTTGAAAAGGAGCCTCGATCATGTTCAGGCGATGGTTCTGAAGAGGTTTTAGATTCAGTGTCACGGTTTTTGTCATGTTTTGTCACAATTTTTGTCACTTTTGGTCACGGTTATGTCGTTTACAGTTGCATTTTTGTTGCTTTTGGGCTTCTTCTTGTTGTATTTTGTCACGTTTATTCACATTATCGTTTGTTGTAGCGTTTTTGTCATGTTTTTGTCACGGTTTTATCGCTTTAAGTCAATCTTTTTATGAAGTTTCTTTGATTCTAGTTGCGTTTTTGTCACTTTACGTCATGTTTTTGTTGCTTTTTGTCAGTTTTGTTTGTGCTGTGAAATGGAAGGAGTTTGAAAAGGAGCCTCGATTATGTTCAAGCGATGGTTTTAGACTCAGTGTCGCTTTATGTCACGTTTTTTGTCGCTTTTGGTCATGGTTATGTCGTTTACAGTTGCGTTTTTGTCGCTTTTGGGCTTCTTCTTGCTGTATTTTGTCACGTTTATTCACGTTCTTGTTTGTTGTAGCATTTTTGTCATGTTTTTGTCACTTTTTGTCACGGTTTTGTCTCTTTTTATGAAGTTTCTTTGTTTCTAGTTGCATTTTTGTCATTTAAAGTCATGTTTTTGTCAACTTTTATGGTTTCGAGTTGCTGTCTTTTTGTCATGTTATGTCAACTTAGATTCAGTGTTGCTTTATGTCACGGTTTTTGTCACGTTTTTGTCCCTTTTGGTCACGATTATGTCGTTTCTACTTGCTTTTGGGCTTCGTTTATTTACGTTATCGTTTGTTGAACCTTTTTTGTCACTTTGATTCATGTTTTTGTCATGTTTATGTCACTTTTTATGAAGTTTCTTTGTTTCTAGTTGCATTTTTGTCATTTTACATCATGTTTTTGTCAACTTTTATGGTTTTACGCCAATCGAGTTGCCGCCTTTATGTCAACTTTTGTCAGTTTTGTCGTTTGTAGCTGCATTCTTGTCACTTTATGTCATGTTTCTGTTGCTTTTTGTCACTTTGTCATTTTAAGTTGCAATTTTGTCCATTTACGTCATGTTTTTGTCGCTTTTTAAATAGTTTTTATTGTCTGTAATTGCAATTTGGTCGCTTTAAGTCATGTTTTTGTTGCTTTTTGTCACGTTTCTGTCATTTGTGGTTGCATTTTTGTCACTTTAAAGTCACGTTTTTGTCATTTTGTGTCATGTTTTTGTTGCTTTTTGTCAGTTTTGTTTGTGCTGTGAAATGGAAGGAGTTTAAAAAGGAGCCTGGATTATATTCAGGCGATGGTTCTTCAGTGTCATTACAGCAGAAAGCACTAAAGACGAGGTTAACGTCATTGACCCGAAAAGAAACGCATCGTCTGCCGCCTCCTCAGTGTCTCTGGTTAAAGGGCCAAAGGTTCTATTTTTTATGTTTATTTGTGTATTAATAGTTGCTGTAAATATCAATTATGGTTTTGTGCCAATCGAGTTGCCGTCTGTGGAGAAAAGTAGAAAAATTGGTCAAAAATGATAAGTAAAGACAAATTAATGACGTCACACTGTGAGCTATGCATAATTTACACAAAATAAACAACTTTTTTTGTCACTTTTTGTCATGTTACGTCAACTTTTGTCAGTTTGCCATTTGTAGTTGCATTCTTGTCACCTTAGGTCATGTTTTTTAGGTCAAGTTTTTTTTTTACTTTGTCACGTTTTTGTTGTTTTGTCACTTTTTTGTTGTTTAAAAAGCGCCAGAAACTATTTTAAGGGACAGAAACGCAACTGAACGAAACAAAAACTGTCTAAAAACTTCAAAAACTTGACTAAAAACGACAAATAAAGGTATTTTCGTGTGTGTTTTTGAGTCTGTTTAGTCGAAATAAGGATTATCAGTCATTTAGTCATGATTGATTAGATTAAAAGGTCATATTAAATGTGTTTAACAGTCCGCCATTTCCAGAATAAAGTCTGTTTGTCGTTTGCTGTTGCATTCTTGTCACCTTAGGTCATGTTTTTGTTTTGTTTTTTTCACTTTGTCATTTTAAGTCGCTTTTGAGTCAACACCAAAAACGCAACAAAAATCAACAAAAACGTGACTAAAAGCGCCAGAAACTCTTTAAAGGGACAGAAACGCAACTGAAAGAAACAAAAACTGTCTAAAAACTTCAAAAACTTGACTAAAAATGACAAATAAAGGTATTTTCGTGTGTGTTTTTGAGTCTGTTTAGTCGAAATAACAATTATCAGTCATTTAGTCATGATTGGTTAGATTAAAAGGTCATATTAAATGTGTTTAACAGTCGGCCATTTCCAGAATAAAGTCTGTTTGTCGTTGCATTCTTGTCACTTTAGGTCATGGTTTTTTTTGTTTTGTTGTTTTTTTTTTACTTTGTCATGTTTTTGCTTTGAGTCAACACCAAAAACGCAACTAAAATCAACAAAAACGTGACTAAAAGCGCCAGAAACTCTTTAAAGGGACAGAAACGCAACTGAAAGAAACAAATACGGTCTAAAAGCGACAAATAAAGGTATTTTCGTTTGTGTTTTTGACTCCGTTTAGTCGAAATAACAATTATCAGTCAATTTAGACATGATTGGTTAGATTAAAAGGTCATATTAAATGTGTTTAACAGTCCGCCATTTCCAGAATAAAGTCTGTTTGTCGTTTGTTGTTGCATTCTTGTCACCTTAGGTCATGTTTTTGTTTTGTTTCACTTTGTCATGTTTTGGCTTTGAGTCAACACCAAAAACACAATGAAAATCAACGAAAATCAACAAAAACGTGACTAAAAGCGCCAGAGACTATTTAAAAGGGACAGAAACGCAACTGAAAGAAACAAAAACGGTCTAAAAGCGACAAATAAAGGTATTTTCGTGTGTGTTTTTGAGTCTGTTTAGTCGAAATAACGATTATCAGTCATTTAGTCATGATTGGTTAGATTGTCTTTTGTCTTTTTGTCACTTTAAGTCATGTTTTTTTCATTTGTAGTTGCATTTTTTTTCGCTTTAGGTCATGTGTTTATCAATTTTCTCTCACGGTTTTGTCACATTTGTGTCGCTCTAGGTCACGTTTTATTGTTTTAAGTTGCATTTTTATCACTTTGGGTCATGTTTTTGTTTTCTTTTTGTCACTTTAAGTTATTTTTTTTAATTTGTTGTTGCATTTTTGTCGCTTTAAGTCATGTGTTTGTCAATTTTCGTCAAGTTTTTCTCACGGTTTTGTCGCTTTGTCACTTTTTTGTTTTAAGTTGCATTTTTATCACTTTAAGTCATGTTTTTGTCTTCTTTTTGTCACTTTAAGTCACGTTTTTATTGTTTTAAGTTGTATTTTAGTCACTGAGTCATGTTTTTGTTTTCTTTTTGTCACTGAGTCATGTTTTTGTCTTCTTTTTTCACTTTAAGTCATATTTTTGTCGTTTGTAGTAGCATTTTTGTCGCTTAAGATGATGTGTTAGTCAACTTTTGTTAGTTTTTCTCACAGTTTTGTTGCTTTAAGTCACGTTTTTGTCTTCTTTTTGTCACCTTAAGTCATGTTTTAGTCTTCTTTTTGTCACATTAAGCCATGTTTTTGTTTTCTTTTTGTCATTTTAAGTCATGTTTTTGTCGTTTATAGTTGCATTTTTGTCGCTTTAGGTCATGTGTTTGTCA
This sequence comes from Rhinogobius similis, assembly GCA_019453435.1. Taxonomy (NCBI): domain Eukaryota; kingdom Metazoa; phylum Chordata; class Actinopteri; order Gobiiformes; family Gobiidae; genus Rhinogobius; species Rhinogobius similis. The sequence goes on from CM033640.1 coordinate 27,256,528, forward strand.
ATTTTTGTCAACTTCCTCAAGGTTTTGTTGCATTTTTGTCACTTTAAGTCACGTTTTTGTCGTTTGTAGTCGCATTTGTCGCTTTAGGTCATGTGTTTGTCAATTTTTGTCACTTTAAGTCATGTTTTATTGTTTTAAGTTGCATTTTTATCACTTTGAGTCATGTTTTTGTCGTTTGTAGTCGCATTTGTCACTTTAAGTCATGTTTTTTGTGTTTAAAATTGTGTTTAACGGTCCACCATTTCCAGAATAAAGTCTGTAAAAACAATACACTCCCAATAAAACACCGGTAATTCACATTTTACAGACGTCTCGAGGTAAAACTAATCCAGTCTGAACGGTTCTGGAGTAAATGTTATTATATATGACTCTAGTGAGCGGGAAAACAGTCTGAAAACTGCAATTTTATTAAAAATCTGCTCAGATAAATGGAACTGCCCTGTGCGCTCAGGAGCAGACGATAAATGGATTTAAATGGATGTTTGTCACGTTCTTTACTTTGGCTAATTGCCGCTGCACCAGTGCAATCAGAGAAGTGGAAACATATGCAAATGAGCTGCAGCAGTGACCAGAACAAACGAGGCGACTCCCGTTTAATGACTGCGCCGTTTCTGTTTATTTAAATGTGTGATTTACGCTTTAATGACGGGATTCTGTTCAGAGTTTCACACACGGCCCGGGGAACTGGCAAAAAGACTGGAATATGAAGTGAAAAAGTAATAAAAGGATCATGTTCCTGAACGTTTTTGACGCAGTTTGTTGGTTAAAGTCGTGTTATTGTCACTTTTTGTTGTTTTAAGTTGCATTTTTGTCACTGAGTCATGTTTTTGTCTTCGTTTTGTCACTTTAAGTCATGTTTTTGTCTTTTTTGTCGCTTTAGGTCATGTGTTTGTCAAGGTTTTGTTGCATTTTTGTCACTTTAAGTCACGTTTTTGTCACTTTGTCACTTTTTTATTGTTTTAAGTTGCATTTTTGTCACTTTAAGTCATGTTTTTGTCACTTTGTCACTTTGTCACTTTTTTATTGTTTTAAGTTGCATTTTTGTCACTTTAAGTCATGTTTTAGTCTTCTTTTTGTCCCTTTAAGTCATGTTTTAGTCTTCTTTTGTCACATTAAGCCATGTTTTTGTCTTTTTGTCCCTTTAAGTCATGTTTTAGTCTTCTTTTTGTCACATTAAGCCATGTTTTTGTCTTTTTGTCCCTTTAAGTCATGTTTTGGTCTTCTTTTTGTCCCTTTAAGTCATGTTTTGGTCTTCTTTTTGTCCCTTTAAGTCATGTTTTGGTCTTCTTTTTGTCACTTTGTCATGTTTTTGTCGTTTTTAGTTGCATTTTTGTCGCTTTAGATGATGTGTTAGTTCACTTCAGTTGAGTTTTTCTCATGGTTTTGTCGCATTTTTGTCACTATGAGTCACGTTTTTGTCTTCTTTTTGTCCCTTTAAGTCATGTTTGTTGTTTGTAGTTGCATTTGTCGCTTTAGGTCACGTGTTTGTCAATTTTTGTCAAGTTTTTCTCACGGTTTTGTCACTTTAAGTTCCTTTTTTTTTTTTTTTTTTAAGTTGCCTTTTTTTACCCTTTAATTCATGTTTTTGTCTACTGTTTGTCACTTTAAGTCATGTTTATGTCATTTGTAGTTACATTTGTTGCTTTAGGTCATGTCTTTGTCAATTTTTGTCCCATTTTTGTGACTTTACGTCATGTTTTTCTCCTTTTCGTCGCGGTTTTGTTTTGAACACACCGTGAGCCGCAGCTGTGTGTCCAGTGTCATAAATAGCGCGGACACACATTAGCATACGCGCTAACGCTACAGAGGCTAATCCGGCGGCAAAGACGGTGCTTTAAATGCGACGCACGACTGAAAATGGAGGCTTTGGTTTCACCGCTGTGGGGCTCAAACACCGGCTGCATTTCAACGTCTGAACTCACCAACACAAAACCAAAACTACGGACGATTCTGAGGAGAAAACAAAACAGAGATGGTTTTGCCCGAGTAGTTTTTACGGCACGTTGAATACAAAATACGACAACGGAAAGCTGTGTAAACTACAAATGACTTCCTGTGGTTAAAAAAGTTCGAGAAATCAAGTAAATGAGCAGATTTATGAGAATAAAACTTAAAAAAAAGTCTACAGAGACAATTGGAGCTTTAAGAATCGTATTCGGCGTGTAAAGTGCATTAATTATGGGACTTTTTAAAAACGTGACTTAGAGCTTCAAAAATGTGACTTAAAAACATGTGATTTAAAACAACAAACACGTCACTGAAAGCGACAAGTGACAAAACTACAACAAAAGGTGACAAAAAAGGACACAAAAATCCTCATATTTTTGTCGCTTTGTTGCTTTTTTTGTTTGTTATCTGCACAAACCGCTCAGCAAAAAAACGGATATAAAACAACATTTTCATGCAACATTTGTTAAAGCTGGGGGACCTGACTTTTTTTTGTGTAAATTTTGTGTTTTCCATCAAAGAATATCTTGTTAAACAGCACTTTATGACAAAAACGAGACCTCTGTGTGCTGTCTGCGTCTAATAATAAAGTATTTAGTTTCAAAGTAAGAGCTAAAAGCAGCGTTCTGATTGGCTGCGCTCGGGTGGCCCTCCTTAGTTTGTAAAAAAAGGACACAAAAATCCACTAAATATGACTAAACGCGACAAAAACGTAACAAAAAGCGACAAAAACGTGAATAAACGCAACAATAAATTACAAAAATGTGACTTAAAGCTACAAAAAAGCAACTATAAAGCAACAAAAATGTGACTAAAAAGGACAAATGTGACTTAAAGCAACAAACACGTGACTGAAAGTGACAAGAAACACGACTAAGCGATAAAACTACAACATAAGGTGACAAAAAGGACACAAAACATGACTAAACGTGACAAAAACATAACTAAAAGCGACAAACATGAGACTAAACTCAACATAATGGCGACTAAAAGTGACAAATCTTGAATAAACGCAACTTAAATGCAACAATAAATGACAAAAACGTGACTTAGAGCTTCAAAACGGAACTATAAAACGACAAAAATGTGACTAAAAATGACAAATGTGACCTAAAGCAACAAAAACGTGACTGAAAGTGACAAAAAACACAACTAAGCAACAAAACTACAACAAAAAGGTGACAAAAAGGACACAAAAATCCACAAAACATGACTAAACGCGACAAAAACATAACTAAAAGCAACAAAAATGTGACTAAACGCAACATAAACGCAATAACAAATGACAAAAACGTGACTTAAAGCTACAAAAACGCAACTATTCCTGAAGTTGTCGTACGCGCCGCCGTCTTGTTTCCGTTGTAGTTCACACGGAGCAGACGAGCTCAACAGAAAATAAGTTCTACTCGACTAAAAAGCCGTTTTCAAGAGTTGTTGACTTGTTGTTGCTCGTGTTCATTAAACATTTTACACAAATCAATCTACTTTATGTAACATTTTACATCAGAGTATCTTGTTAAAACAGCACTTTATGACAAAAATTAGACTTCTGTGTGCTGTCTGCGTCTGATAATAAAGTATTCTGTTTCAAAGTAAGAGCTAAAAGCTGCGTTCTGATTGGCTGCGCTTGGGTGGCCCTCCTTAGTTTCGCTTTGTCGCCTGAAAGAAATCTGTTTTAAAGCTAAGTACGGGACCAAAAATGAATGTATTGGATTTTAACGACGTGTCAAAGGGTTTATGAGCGCGAGGGACGAGTTAGATTAAAAAACTACTTCTGGTTAAATCAGGAACTCCGGCTTTAACCATATTAGTGCAGAAAGAACAAACAAACGCTCGATGCTTTCTGTAGACAGCGCTGCTTATTGTGCTTCCAAGCCTTTTATTGGCGGCTCGGATTATCACTTCTCGTTTGACGTTACATGAAATAATGTGATAAATCGGCGAGAGAAGATGTAAATCACACATTTGCATCCCGTTTCTGCTTTTGTCGGTGCCGGCGAAAGAAACGGAGCACAAACGATTACAGAAATGTCACAACATCCAGTGTTTCAGCTCAAATAAAGCGACGAAAATGGGTCTGCTTCTGATAAAAAAGAGGAAAAAATACAGGAAGAAGGACAACTGGGAGTAAAAACACAGACGAAACGCCAAACGCAACTCCATACGAAGATTCGAGTGAGGGACGAGCCGGTGTTTCAAGGAGAAACAAAAACGAAAAGTGCGAGGACTAAACAACTATTGCAAGAAATTCCAGGATAAAGCTCAAAACGCGACTAAAATGTGAAAGGTGCTACAGTCTGATGACAATAAATGACCAAAACGTGACTAAAAGTGACAACAACGTGAATAAACGCAACAATAAATGACAAAAACGTGACTTAGAGCGACAAAAATGTGACTAAAAACAACAAATATGACTTAAAGGTCCCATATTCTGCTCTTTTCCCCTTCACACAGTCTATTCTAAGGGCTTTGTTGATACATTTTCTCGTTGTGTAATATCCATAACATAACAGTTTACAAAAAACACCCATTTCTTGGACTGGCCCCCCTCCTTGTAAAAGCAAACGGCTCACTCTGAGATCTGACCCCCCCGAACAGAGAGCAGGCTGCCTCCCCCGCCCAACCCGTACCTCCCCTGTAGTGTAGATGGTGCATGCGCCGTGTGCTCCGGTAAACAGCGTTACACAAACACTGAATAAACATTTTCTCGTCCTGACGGTGCGTCGTGCTGAGTCCTACGTCCTGGATCTGACCTGGAGTTTGACGTGCTCCAGGGCCTCAACCACGGACGTTGCCGTTTGGTAAATAACAAGCTAACTCTTCGATCTGTCGTATCCATCGTGTGATTACTGTGTAGCATTAGCATTAGCTGTTTTTATTCTGCGGCTGCGCGCTTCCTGGAGGCGTGGCTTAAACACCGCGTCATCTTAGTGAGGAGCCCCCGTCTGCTGCTCAGCCGAGGGGGACGGAAAAGACAGTTCTCTAGTGAAAACATGAGGGAATCAATCAAAAAACCACTTTGGGCACAACATACGAGGCACAAATAGCACTGGAGGAAGGTTAAAACCTCTGAAAAGTCCATTTTGCATGTTATGGGACCTTTAAAGCAGCAAACACGTGACTGAAAGTGACAAAAACATGACTAAGCGACAAAACTACAACAAAAGGTGACAAAAACGAGACAAAATTTTGGGTTTATCTTCCAGTTTTAATTATAGTTCTATGAGTCACAGCAGCAACGAGAAACTACTTTCAATCGACATGTTGCTGTATAAAGTTGATTTGAGTAAAACAAAAGACAAAAATAAAGCAAAAAAAAGAGCAAACAATCACATTTTATTTGCCTGAGCTGCCTACAGTTTGCCATTTTTTGGATAAAAGAATGTTTCAGCACAATTCCACTCTACACGTGATGTTCTGTCGTTCTCTTTGGTCAAATGTGACTCTCCTGGAAAAAATAATAATAAAAAACAGCTCAGACGACTGGCGTAGACGCGCGCTGACACAAACACGTAGTAAACCCTCACTTGTCGCTCTGAACGACGCTGTAAATCCATCTTCAGATTTAAATCCTGTCGCTCCAGCAGACGGCCCCCTCGTCCTGTCCTCGTCCTCGTCCTGACACCAAACCCAGTGGAGCGTGGCATTCGCAAACGTGTCCGGCTGCCAGGAAAGTGTCTCGTTCGAGCCCCGACATGAGCCGCCGCGACGGGGTTCAGCGTCCGGAGAGGGGTCCCTTCACGTCGAATTATCCCCAGAACTGAGTGACAGCTGCTGGGAGGAAACAGCATGACGAGGGCCGGTGCATCAAGGCAAGAGGATTGGGGATTTATTGGACAGACTAAAGTTTGATGTCGCAAATGAGCTTGACTATGGCTAGAAACAAGACTAAAAGTGATCAAAAAACATGACTAAAAATGACAAATGTGCAACAAAAAGAGACAAAACATGACTAAAAGTGACTAATGTGCAACAAAAAGAGACAAAATATGACTAAAAGTGACAAACACACTACTAAAACATGACTAAAAGTGATCAAAACATTGCTGAAAGTGACAAATGTGCAACAAAGAGAGACAAAGCGTGACTTAAAACGACTTAAAGTGACAAATGTGCAACAAAAAGAGACAAAACGTGACTTAAAACAAGTTAAAGTGACAAATGTGCAGCTAAAAGTGACAAAACATGACTTAAAGTGACAAACACACTACTAAAACATGACTAAAAGAGATCAAAACATGACTAAAAGTGACAAACTGTTCTTCTTTCGCTCAGGTAAAACCTCCTGTGTGTTTCATGTGTTTAATCTGTATCAATTTGTGATTAAAGCGTTTGTTTTCTCTGATTAATCACATGTGTTAGCGCTTTAACTTTGACAGACGAAATGACTTAACACAGCAGAATATTCTCGGATAAGTGCCGTCAGAGAAGCGTCAGTTATCGAGGAGGTGCTTTTGACGCTCGGAGGGAGAGGATTTTCGAACCAGGATTGGTCAAACTAGCGTGAATGAAGCTAAACGTTACTCCAGGTGTGTTTTTGATGACGGAACATTGTTAGAACTGGGTTAAACGTTCAAAAAAGTCAATTTAGCATCATATGTGCCCTTTAAGTGAAGTATAGACACTACAGGCAAAACTCATTTTTTTCATTTTATTTGTTTTTTTGTTCAGTTTTCTCTCTCTCATATCGACTTTCATGTGGAAACAACAAACGTGTCCAATCTGCTCCTAAAAATGTTTTATTCTGCGATTTAATCCACTTCATCCATAGAGTTCTCTGGCACATTGTAACTCATGTCCAGTTCTCTCAAAAATGCATTTTTGTCCCACAGAGACATAAAGATCAGCCTTAAAGTAGCTCCTGCACCAATCTGGACTCAAGACTCTGACACAACGGACAACGATTTGATTAAAAGTGACAAAAATGTGACTAAAAACGCCAAAAAATTAGACAAAAACGAGACGAAAATGCAACTAAACATGATAAACATGCAACTTAAAGCAACAAAAGCACAAAAACGTGACAAAGTGAGACAAAACTGCAACTAAAAGCAACAAAAACATGAGTAAAAGGAGGTAACGTCAAAGGTCTTTTTCTCCAAATGCATTTTGTCCCACAGAGATATAAAGATGAGCCTTAAAGTAGCTCCTGCACCAAACTGTACAATCTGGACTCAACAAGATTTAGACATAACAGACACAAGGATTTTATTAATGAATTAAGTGACAAAAACATGACTAAAAATGCCAAAAACGAGACATGCAACTAAAAGCAGTTCTGTTTAATTTTTGTCTCTTTCGTGTTTTCGTTGCAACTATAAACAACAAAAACACGAAAAGACCCGACAAAAATGCAACTAAATACAACTTAAATCAACTTAATGCGACTAAAAGAAACAAAAACGTGACTAAAAGCAACTAACTCCAAAGGACATTTTCTCCAAAGGCATTTTTGTCCCTCGAGACATAAAGATGAGCCTTAAAGTAGATCCACACAAACTGTACAATCTGGACTCAACAAGATTTAGACCAAACACAAGGATTTTTAAATATCTAATTCTAAAACTGATTTATTGAAGTTTTAAGTCCAAAAAATGAGGCGAAATTTTATTTTTAGGCCAATTTTTCAGTCAAATCACTCAAAAACTAAATAATGAATCCAAATCCTCTCTGTACATTTTATAACTAATATGTTACAAAATGAACCAAGAAATTTAAACCTGGTTCTGTCCATTTTTCAGATTGAAATGTCCCAAATATGTGGATTTTTGGCCATTTTTACATAAAACGCCTTATTTCTACATGAAAACATGACACGATGAAAAACTTGTAATACATTTTTTTCTTACATTTATGTGACTAAACAACAGCAGAAGTTTCAAATCGATATCTTTAAATTTAAGATTTTTTCCTATTCACCTTAAGTGCAAACGCCACAAAACGTTGTACTTTTCCGTCTGTTCTTTGTAACTTTCCGCTGCTGCTGCTGTCGTTCCGACCAAAGCTCCACCTCCGGCGTCTGTCTGAGCCGTGACATGTGGAGCTTCACAGCGTCACGTTCAGATGATGCACGAGCTCAGGCCGACCTTGGCTTTTTAAAAACGCGCTGCTAAAAATACGACGGGGCTCGTTCAAAGCCGTGACAGAGACGCAGCCGTCGCTCTGTGCTCTCCGACTTTATAAATTTAACTTTCAGGTTTGAGATTATAAACCCGTTATGGAAATGAGCATCAGAGCAAGTGGATCGGGCATTTTAATACAGACTAAAGTTTCATGTCGCAAATTAGCTTGACTATGGCTAGAAACAAGACTAAAAGTGATCAAAACATGACTAAAAGTGACAAATGTGCAACAAAAAGAGACAAAATGTGACTTAAAATGACTTAAAGTGACAAATGTGCAGCTAAAAGAGACAAAACATGACTTAAAATGACTAAAAGTGACAAATGTGCAGCTAAAAGTGACAAAACATGACTTAAAGTGACAAACACACTACTAAAACATGACTAAAAGAGACCATAACATGACTTAAAGTGACAAATGTTCAACAAAAAGAGACAAAGCGTGACTTAAAACAACTTAAAGTGACAAATGTTCAACAAAAAGAGACAAAGCGTGACTTAAAACAACTTAAAGTGACAAATGTGCAGCTAAAAGTGACAAAACACGACTTAAAGTGACAAACACACTACTAAAACATGACTAAAAGAGATCAAAACATGACTAAATGTGACAAATGTGCAACAAAAAGAGACAAAAAGTGACTTAAAAAGACTAAAAGTGACAAATGTGCAGCTAAAAGTGACAAAACATGACAATAAATTGACAAACACACTACTAAAACATGACTAAAAGTGACAAATGTGCAACAAAAAGAGACAAAGCATGACTTAAAGTGACAAACACACTACTAAAACATGACTAAAAGAGATCAAAACATGACTAAAAGTGACAAATGTGCAACAAAAAGAGGCAAAACATGACTTAAAACGAGTTAAAGTGACAAATGTGCAACAAAAAGAGACAAAACATGACTTAAAACGACTTAAAGTGACAAAGGTGCAACAAAAAGAGACAAAACATGACATAAAACGACTCAAAGTAACAAATGTGCAGCTACAAGTGACCAAACATGACTTAAAGTGACAAACACACTACTAAAACATGACTAAAAGAGATCAAAACATGACTAAAGTGACAAATGTGCAACAAAAAGAGACAAAATATGACTTAAAATGACTTAAAGTGATAAATGTGCAACAAAAAGAGACAAAATGTGACTTAAAATTACTTAAAGTGACAAATGTGCAGCTAAAAGTGACAAAACACGACTTAAAGTGACAAACACACTACTAAAACATGACTAAAAGTGATCAAAACATGACTAAAAGCGACAAATGTGCAACAAAAAGAGACAAAACATGACTTAAAACGACTTAAAGTGACAAATGTGCAGCTACAAGTGACCAAACATGACTTAAAGTGACAAACACACTACTAAAACATGACTAAAAGAGATCAAAACATGACTAAAAGTGACAAATGTGCAAAAAAAAAGAGACAAAAGTGACTTAAAACAACTTAAAGTGACAAATGAGCAACAAAAAGAGACAAAACATGACTTAAAACGACTTAAAGTGACAAATGTGCAGCTAAAAGTGACAAAACATGACTTAAAGTGATAAACACACTACTAAAACATGACTAAAAGAGATCAAAACATGACTAAAAGTGACAAATGTGCAACAAAAAGAGACAAAATATGACTAAAAGTGACAAACACACTACTAAAACATGACTAAAAGAGATCAAACCATGACTTAAAGTGACAAATGTGCAACAAAAAGAGACAAAACGTGTCTTAAAACGACTTAAAGTGACAAATGTGCAATAAAAAGAGACAAAACATGATTTAAAATGACTAAAAGTGACAAATGTGCAATAAAAAGAGACAAAACATGACTTAAAGTGACAAACACACTACTAAAACATGACTAAAAGAGATCAAAACATGACTTAAAATGACTTAAACTGACAAATGTGCAACAAAAAGAGACAAAACATAACTTAAAATGACTAAAAGTGACAAATGTGCAACAAAAAGTGACAAAACGTGACTTAAAACGACTTAAAATGACAAATGTGCAGCTAAAAGTGACAAAACATGACTTAAAGTGACAAATACACTACTAAAACATGACTAAAAGTGACAAATGTGCAGCTAAAAGTGACAAAACATGACTTAAAGTGACAAAAACACTACTAAAAGTGATCAAAGCATTTCTAAAGGGACAAAACACAAATAAAAGTGAACGTTCAGATGATGCACGAGCTCAGGCCGACCTTGGCTTTTTAAAAACGCGCTGCTAAAAATACGACGGGGCTTGTTCAAAGAGACGCAGCCGTCGCTCTGTGCTCTCCGACTTTCCAAATTTAACTGTCAGGTTTGAGATTATAAACCCGTTACGGAAATGTCACCGCGTCCCGTGGCCTTCGTTTGTTCGTTTTTTTGGAGATTGTTTGAGGCGGATTTGTTTTTAGAGCTGGAGACATACACGTTTTGTCATTTTAGGTAAAGCAGGTGCAGGAAAAAACATATTGTCACTTGTAGTCGTGCTTTTGTCACTTTCATTTGCATTTTTGTTGCTTTTAGTCACGTTTTTGTCACTTTCATCTGCATTTTTGTCACTCGTAGTCATACTTTTGTCACTTTTAGTCACATTTTTGTCACTTTCATTTGCATTTTTGTTGCTTTTAGTCATGTTTTTGTCACTTTCATTTGCATTTTTGTCGCTTTTAGTCACGTTTTTGTCACTGTCATGTGCATTTTTGTCGCTTTTAGTCACGTTTTTGTCACATTCATGTGCATTTTTGTCACTTGTAGTCGTGCTTTTGTCACGTTTTTGTCACTTTCATGTGCATTTTTGTCGCTTTTAGTCACGTTTTTGTCACTTTCATGTGCATTTTTGCTGCTCGTAGTCGTGCTTTTGTCACTTAGTCACATTTTTGCCGCTTTCAGCCATCAGTTTTCTTCGTGATTGATGCCTGTTGTTTAGTTTGTCGCATTTTTCTTTCTTTTACTCGCATTTATCAATTTTAGACACATTTTTGTCACTTTCAGACATGTATTTTGATCGCAGGAAATAATTACACTTAAAAAATGTCAGCCTTTGCTAACAGTGTTCGTTCAAATTGGGATTTCGACTCGATTTCGATTAATTGTGCAGCCCTAGTGCAATGTCATCATTCACAACCAGGAAGTAAAAGTAAAACAAACCTACAAGAATGGGTAAACTGGTATAAAAAATGAGCCTGCCATGGAAACTTTAAGCTAGTATTTTTTGAATCCGACTCACACCTCTAAACCTGTCACTTTTATTTGCACAATAACAGTTTCATCGGGACGTTTGACTTTATTTTCTCGGCGCACGACCTTCAGCTTTCTGTTTTTGTCAGGGTCATGTGCATTTTTGTCACTTTTAGTCACGTTTTTGTCACTTTCATTCTCATTTTTGTTGCTTGTAGTCATGCTTTTGTCACTTTTAGTCACTTTTTGTCACTTTCATGTGTATTTTTGTCGCTTGTAGTCACGTTATTGTCACTTTTAATCACGTTTTTGTCACTTTCATGTGCATTTTTGCTGCTCGTAGTCATGCTTTTGTCACTTTTAATCATGTTTTTGTCACTTTCATGTGTATTTTTGTCGCTTGTAGTCGTGCTTTTGTCACCTTTAGTCATGTTTTTGTCACGGTCATGTGCATTTTTGTCGCTTTTAATCACGTTTTTGTCACTTTCATGTGCAAGAATGGCTAAACTGGTATAAAAACAGTCATGGAAACTTTAAGCTAGTCTTTTTTAAAAATCGACTCACGCCTCTAAACCTGTCACTTTTATTTGCACAATAACAGTTTCATCGGGACGTTTGACTTTATTTTCTCGGCGCACGACCCTCGGCTTTCATTAGCGCCTATACATTGTGCAAATTACAACGTTGTTTTAAGATTACGCCACACGCAGTTTATCAAAATCTCATTTACTTTTCTAATTACTGGAGCTTTTACTGCCGCAGTCACGAAACCTTAAGCTGATTTAATTATCTAAACCCCCAAAGAAGCCTAATGCAGATGAACAGTCGACTCCCAAAGCAACGGAGTGATCGACATTTAAGCCGCGGATGTGTAATCGAAGAGAAAGTAAGTGTTTTGCGAGATTAAAAAGGTGCACTGTGTAACTTTTCTGGAGGCCGCCTGCATGTTCCTGTGCAGATAATATTGATTTGCACTGGAGGAAAGTGAAAAAACAAAACAAGTGGAACTGCAAAAGCAACAAAAACAAGACTGATAGTGTCAAAAACAAGAGTAAAAGCGACAAAAACAAGACAAAACGTGACAAAAGCGCAACAAATAGCGTCAACGACATGTCTAAAAGTGACAAATATGAGTCGAAAAACAATAAAAATGCAAATAAAAGTGATTAAATGCGCAATAAAAACTGATTAAAAACAAGTGAAACTATAAAAGCAACAAAATCAAGACTAATAGTGTCAAAAACGAGACAAAACATGACAAAAGCGTAACAAAAAGCATCAACGACATATCTAAAAGTGACAAATACGAGTCGAAAAGCAAGAAAAATGCAAATAAAAGTGATTAAATGCGCAAAAAAACTCTGATTAAAACAAGTGAAACTATAAAAGAAACAAAAACAAGACTGATAGTGTCAAAAACAAGAGTAAGAGTGACAAAAACAAGAGAAAACGTGACAAAAGCGTAACAAAAAGCATCAACGACATGTCTAAAAGTGAAAAATATGAGTCGAAAAGCAATAAAAAAGCAAATAAAAGTGATTAAATGCGCAAAAAAACTCAGATTAAAAACAAGTGAAACTATAAAAGAAACAAAAACAAGACTGATAGTGTCAAAAACAAGAGTAAGAGTGACAAAAACAAGAGAAAACGTGACAAAAGCGTAACAAAAAGCGTCAACGACATGTCTAAAAGTGAAAAATACGAGTCGAAAAGCAATAAAAATGCAAATAAAAGTGATTAAATGTGCAAAAAAACGGATTAAAAACAAGTGAAACTATAAAGCAACAAGAGTGATAGTGTCAAAAACAAGACAAAACATGACAAAAGCGCAACAAAAAGCGTCAACGACATGTCTAAAAGTGACAGATACGAGTCGAAAAGCAATAAAATGCAAATAAAAGTGATTAAATGCGCAAAAAAACTCTGATTAAAATAAGTGAAACTATAAAAGAAACAAAAACAAGAATGATAGTGTCAAAAACAAGAGTAAAAGCGATAAAAACAAGACAAAACGTGACAAAAGCGCAACAAAAAGTGTCAAAGACATGTCTAAAAGTGATAAATATGAGTTAAAAAGCAATAAAAATGCAAATAAAAGTGATTAAATGCGCAAAAAAACTGATTAAAAACAAGTGAAACTATAAAAGCAACAAAAACAAGACTGAAAGTGTCAAAAACAAGAGTAAAAGCGACAAAAACGAGACAAAACGTGACAAAAGCGTAACAAAAAGCATCAACGACATGTCTAAAAGTTAAAAATATGAGTTAAAAATCAATAAAAATGCAAATAAAAGTGATTAAATGCGCAAAAAAACTCTGATTAAAAACTAGTGAAACTATAAAAGCAACAAAAACAAGACTTATAGTGTCAAAAACGAGACAAAACATGACAAAAGCGTAACAAAAAGCATCAACGACATATCTAAAAGTGACAGATACGAGTCGAAAAGCAAGAAAAATGCAAATAAAAGTGATTAAATGTGCAAAAAAACAGATTAAATACAAGTGAAACTATAAAAGCGACAAAAACAAGACAAAACGTGACAAAAGCGTAACAAAAAGCATCAACGACATGTCTAAAAGTGAAAAATACGAGACGAAAAAGCAATAAAAATGCAAATAAAAGTGATTAAATGCGCAAAAACTCCAATTAAAAGTGACAAAATTAGTTTAAAAGTATCACAATCTCGGCTAACAGCGACAAAAACAATACTAAAAGTGACAAAAAGTTAGTTTTGCTTTAAATCAAGCTGTTTCGATTGCTATTGGGAAGTCATTTTCAATCTAAAGGTAGCGCCATGAGAAATGCTAAGTTATTACTAAATCACTCTATAAAAAAAAAGTCTGGTTCTTTGAATTTGGCAATGGTTCTTTAGTTTTATTTTATTTGATCAGGACACTTCAAAATCCATGTGTGAAACGCATATTGGAAGGTTTTTTCACGACACGCCTGGCAACACATCAAGGCACAAGCGTTCCTGGCACACTGGAGGAAAATCAAAGGATTAATAGATTTTTTTATTTTTTATTTGGTGGATGTGTTGAAGTATTTAGTCGACTAAAGCCTTAAAGGGAATATTATGAGGCTACAGTGACTTTAAGTAGTTTTTTAACCTTGTTCTAATGATGTTCTGTCATCAAAAACACACCTGGAGTTGCATTTAGCTTCATTCACACTAGTTTGATCAGAAAATCCTCTCCCTCCGAGCGTCAAAAACACTTCCTGCTGAACTCCCTCGATGTAAGACTGTTTTTTTCAGATTTTAGACGTCATTTCTCCAAGAACCTTCTGCTGTTTTAAGTCCGTCAATGTAACTGCAAACGCGCACTTGAATAATGATACGTTTATCCTTGCGCAAGTGCTCTGCAGCCAGTAGATGGCGCCAAAACTCAGTGCCAGGACAAACAGAACCAGATACAGATTTTTGTTTTGTTTTTACACGACACGTCAAACTTAAAGTAGAACTAAGTAACATTTTAACCGTATTAAAGTCTTTGTAAGTCCGTGTGGTGGTTGCAAATGTATTTTTTGGGGTGTTTGAAGCCCTCGTCGTCGCCCCCTGCTGTCTCTGCGCGGAAAACCAGCTGTAACCTTTTCCAACATTGACAACTCTCCTGAGAAACACTGGCTCTGTTTTATATTTGGTGACATGAAATGTTTTTGTACGTGATTGTACTTCCTTATTTCAATAAAAATGGAGAAAAAAAAAGCTTTTGCGTCTTTTTACTGGCAGTGTATTTTCACAAAAGACCTGCAGGGGGAGCTCTGTCGCTGAACTTAATTAGTTCTGCTTTAAAGGTGGAAACTCAAGCTTGTCATGACCTTAGTTCTGCTTTAAGACACTCCAGAGCAGAGGGGGGCAAACTAAGGCCCGGGGGCCACATGTGGCCCTTTTGGCATTTTGATCCGGCCCACAAAGCAAAAATTGTATGAGTTAAGTATGACGCATTTGTCATTTTATAGTTGCCTGAGCAGCTGTTTGTTCATTTAAGATCAGTTTTAAGAAGAGCCACCACTAGAATAACACCAGACTTTGATGCTTTGGATAAAAAGAGTGACCAACAGCACTGTTCGCACTAAGCAAAGGTAAGGATTTCTGCTCTTCTGTTGTCGATTTTGTGTATTTTAGGCATTACGTCTATGTGTATTAGTATGTGTGTAAAATGGTCCGGCCCCCAGGCAAGTGTAAACGTCCAAAGTGGCCCTTGCGTCAAAATAATTGCCCACCCCTGCTCCAGAGCATGTTTGAAGACTAACAACAAAATCAAAAATGTTTACGTACGAAAATGGAGCATACTTGAACCTTTAGTGTGCGCGGACTCTCCACAGATCTGACCTGTAACTCGGCCTTGTTCACTCCAATCGAACCGATAACATATCTACGGCCGACCTCGAATAAGACGGCGTTAAATCGAGGCCAAACGAGCTGCTTTCCCTCGCGTGGGCCGTCGGTTTTCAAGTGTCTAAAGTTCTAAAGTGTTACATAAAAAGCACCTGCGTTCGGCGTGAGTCATCGGTGCGTCAGAGAGTTTGATCTGATCTTGATAAAACCAACGTGCGGAGACTGAATATGAAAAGGGAGCTCGGTCTGTTTATGAGGCCAGTCGAGAGGAGGATAAATTATGCCGAGATGTTATTCCAGACGCAGCGTGAAAGTACAACTGTCGAAACAAATGAGACTTAAGGAGGCGGGAGAGCGGCCAGGAAATGCACTCAGCGAAGTGTTTGGAATGCAAGGAATGATTTATCAGTTATAGTTAATGAAAATGAATAAATGTGGCCCACACTCTGGTAATTGTCAAGAACCGACCACAAAAAACAAACTAACAGAGACTTGAAACTACAGGCACATTTGTTTTTTGGTCAGTTTGCTCTCTCAACACATCGACTTTCATGTGGAAATGACAAACGTGTCCAATCTGCTCCTAAAGATGTTTTATTATTCCATTGAATCCACTTCATCCATATATTTATGTGGGGCATTGTAACTCAGCTCCAGTTCTCTCAAAAAATGCATTTCTGTCTCATAGTGACTTAAAGGGCCTCTGACAGGTTGAACTACTCATTTAACATAAATGCAGTTAAGACAAATATGTTTAAATTTCTGCTATAATCTTTACACATTTTACCACAGTTTAGCTGTTCTTTTATTTTACTTCCTGGTTGTAAAGTATGACATCACACTAGGAAATTACCATAGCAACCACGCTGTACACTGGACCAAAACTCATCTAATGTCACAGATTTTGTTAATTTGACAAAGAGAAACACATGTGAACACCTTTATTTTGTTGATTCAATGTTAAAGGGTCAAAAAAGTAGTTTCTTTTGTGTAAATTATGCATGACCTTTGTCTCCACAGTGTGATGTCATCGTTTGTTTACTTCCTGTATAATTTTCAACTGATTTTTCAACTTTTCTCCACAAATAGCAACCTGATTGGTGTAAAACTATTATTTATATTTACAAGAGGTATTAATACACTGAATAAAGTCAAAATTGGAAAATCCTAAAAACCTGTCATACGCCCTTTAAACATCATCCTTGAAGTAGATCCTGCACCAAACTGTACAATTTGAGACAAGATTCTGACACAACGGACAAAAGGATTTGTTCACATCTGATTCCAAGCCTGATTTATTAAAGTTTTGAGTAAAAAAAACTGAGGCGTGACTTGAATGTTTACATTTTTTGTTACTAATATGTGTACCACCTGATTCTGTTCATTTTTCATATTTAAATGTCCCCAAATGTGTGACATGTTGGTCGTTAATAAAGAAATAACTACTATTAAGTGTTGAAAATGTCAGTCTATTGTCTAAATCAGGGCTGTTCAACTGAAGGCCCGGGGGCCAAATCAGGCCCTCTAAGGCAGGGGTTCCCAAACTTTTTCAGTCGCGACCCCGAAAATAACAATAACACATTTGTGACCTGCAAACACAAAAACTAGGCGACAAGGAAAGAGATAAATTGGCCTTATATTGACTTTATTTTGAGAATATAGAGCTAGAAAAAGGACCGACAAACAGGAATCTACATTCACCGCTGCATTTGAAGGTGTCAAGCCTTGTTTAACTCTATTGTATACATTTTTCCCATCATCTGGGGACCCCTGGAAATCATTTTGTGACCCCAATTCGGGTCCCGACCCCTAGTTTAAGAACCACTGCTCTAAGGCAGGGGTTCCCAAACTTTTCTGGCCGGGACCCCAAAAATAGCCATGCAACCGACTCGGGACCCCCAAAGCGAAATGAAATTGACAGTAGCAATAATTTTCAGTGTGAAATCAGATTTAATATTGATTATTTGAACAGTTTATTGAACTATTGGACCCCATTTCTCTAAAAGATACAGTTTTAACAAAAAATAATAAAAAATTGAGAAAATGTCATATTCATTAAAATGTGATCTTGAAATCACCCCCGAGGGGTCCTGACCCCCACTTTGGGAACCACTGCTCTAAGGGATAAGAACAATCTTCAAAAATATAGACACTATTTTATCTCCATTTGAAGTCCTGGTTTGGTCCTGGTTTGGTCCTGGTTTGGTCCTGGTTCAGTCCTGGTGTAGTCCTGGTGTAGTCCTGGTTCAGTCCTGGTTTAATCCTGGTTTGGTCCTGGTTTGGTCCTGGTTTAGTCCTGGTTTAGTCCTGGTTTAGTCCTGGTTTAGTCCTGGTTTAGTCCTGGTTTAGTCCTGGTTTAGTCCTGGTTCAGACCTGGTTTAATCCTGGTTTAGTCCTGGTTCAGACCTGGTTTAGTCCTGGTTCGGTCCTGGTTCGGTCCTGGTTTAGTCCTGGTTTGGTCCTGGTTTAGTCCTGGTTTAGTCCTGGTTTAGTCCTGGTTTGGTCCTGGTTTAGCCCTGGTTCAGCCCTGGTTCGGTCCTGGTTCAGTCGTGGTTTAGTCCTGGTTCAGTCCTGGTTTCTGGCCCCAAGGACAAAACCATCAGAAGACTCTGGCCTTGTTAAAATGAGGTTAAATGGCTCTGCTCTAAATCCTTGACCTAAATAATAACATTTGTGACTGTCCTTGTGGTTTGGTGACTTGAGTGGACTTTCTCGACAAACTATCGTGTTGAATTTGAAATGTTTGTACAGCGACAACACTAACAGACACCTCTTTTGCAAATAAAAACCTTTTCTTAATGTACTCTGAAAACTACGCTGCAATAAAAGGAAAACGCAATGAAATGATAAAACATTATCTACAGCCCCTTTAAAATGTGACAATCATCTAGAACAGAGGAGACTGGAGGAAAAATGTTTGTTTGATTCTCTCACATTAGATCTAAATTCTACTGGTTTGAAGTGTTTGTGTTGGAAAAAAGCAACACATTTGAATTTCCAGAGTAGAAAGGTCAGTTAGTTTGCTTTTCTAGAACAAACGATTTGTGTTTTAGCTTCAAAAGAATCTAATTTCTGGAACAGTATCTAATATATCTCTAGATAAAATGAAAAATGATTGTGGGCTCAACATTTCTGTGAGTATTTTTACAGTAAAACCCATAAATCTGGATTGTTCTTCATCAAAAATGCAAAGAGTTTATCATAAGTTGCTAAAACAATGTAAAATACAATAAATGTGTTTAAAGCAGACTCAAAACGACACAATTTAACTAAAAGTGACAGTTGCATTTTTGTCACTTTTACAAAGGTTTACTAAAACTATAAAAACACAAGTAAAACCAACAAAAACATGACTAGAAGTGACAAACAAAAAAAAAGTGACAATTGGCTTCAAAAACATGACCAAAAGTGACAAAAAAGCGGCACACTTGAATTCTCAGGGTGTGAATAGTTTACTTTTCTATAACAAACGACAAAAATGCGACTAAACGCCACAAAAACTTGACTAAAAGTGACAAAAGCATGACTAGAAGTGACAACAATGTGACAAAAAGCAACACATTTGAATTTCAAGGGTAGAAATGTTTGCTTTTCTATCACAAATGATGGACAAAAAAGCCTTAAAACTGTATTTTATCTTCAAAAGAATCTAATTTCTGGAACAGTATCTAATATATCTCTAGATAAAATGAAAACTGATTGTGGGCTCAACATTTCTGTGAGTATTTTTACAGTAAAACCCATAAATCTGGATTGTTCTTCATCAAAAATGCAAAGAGTTGATCACAATTTCCTCAAACATGATGTAAAATACAATAATAAATGCGTGTAAAGCAGCTCTGATGAGACACCAAACCATCCACATTTGTCAGATTTTGTCATATTCTGAGGTTAATCCCAGTGAAATCACATTGTTCCACTTCACTTTTGCCTCCGTTCTGAATTTACAATGTTTTCGTTCGACTTTTAAAGGGTCTATAAAACCCAGAAGTGTTAATGATCTCTGGTTACAGCTCGGTCTCACAGCAGCAGCAGCAGCAGCAGCAGCAGCAGGAGGAGGAGGACGAGGAGCTGCTGCAGTAAAGTCTCGTTCTCCGAGTGCAGACGCCTAAAGCATCAGGACGGCGCTGGAGATAAGATCAGATACAAGAACTGCACTCCACACACTGCGCTCTCTGCCCTTATTGCCTCTGTGTCCGTCAAGTCCAGAAAAACACTGCTTTTCCGGCGTGGAGTGAAAAGGACACGGCTGTTTGGAGAGATTCTATGAGACGGGAGTGAACAAAAACAATGAGTGAGATCTGCAGTTTTGAAACGGAAAGACGATGGAACTGTTTGTTATTCAAGGCGAGACAATACAAGCAAAACTCAATTTTTTGGTCAGTTTTCTCTCTCAACACATGGATTTTCGTGTCCAATCTGCTCCTAAAGATGTTTGATTCTTCCGTTGAATCCACTTCATCCATAGATTTCTCTGGGACATTGTAACTCAGGTCCAGCTCTCTCAAAAAAAATGCATTTTCGTCCCTCGAGACATAAAGATCAGCCTTAAAGTAGATCCTACACCAAACTGTACAATCTGGACTCAACAAGATTTAGATTTAGTGATAAAAACACAACTGAAAATGACAAAAACGTGACATAAAGCGTCAAAATGCAACATAAATGAGACTTAAAGTATAAGAAACAAACTAAAAGCGGCAAAAACGCAACTTAAAAGTGACAAAAATGCGACTAAAAGCAACAAAAAACGCGACTAAAAGCGACAAAAAACGCAACTAAAAGCGACTAATTCCAAAGGTAATTTTCACATTTTTGTCCCTCGAGACATAAAGATGAGCCTTAAAGTAGATCCTACACCAAACTGTACAATCTGGACTCAACAAGATTTAGACCAAACACAAGGATTTGACTAAAAGTGACAAAAACACAACTAAAAACGACAAAAATGCAAATAAAAATTACAAATCGTGACTAAAAGCAACAAAAACACAACTAAGACAAGGAAAACCGACTAAGTGACAAAAAAGTGACTAAAAGCGACAAAAATGCAACTGAAAACAACAAAAAATGACTAAAAACGACAAGAACGCAAATAAAAGCAACATAAACGTGACTAAAAGAGACAAACAAGCTGGGACTGAACAAGATTCTGACACAACGGACACAAGGATTTGTTGATATTTAATTCTAAAACTGATTTATTGAAGTTTTAAGTCAAAAAAATGAGGTGAAATTTAAATTTTTAGGACAATTTTCAGTCACATCTAGTTCTCTCAAAAATTACGAAATCCAAAATCCCCTCTGTACATTTTTATAACTAAACTAAAACGTTACAAAATGAACCAAGAAATCTAAACCTGGTTCTGTCCATTTTTCAGATTTAAATGTCACAAATATGTGGATTTTTGGCCATTTTTACATAAACATCTTTAACAAACGTCTGAAAATGTGGCTGAAATGTTTTTAGTCTTTAGGGTTTAGTATTTTTTAGTTGTAATTAATAGTTGTAGTTTGTTTTTATTTACATTTTTCTAAAAAGCCTCCTGCGGACAGGTGTTGAAAAGTAGTAGTTTTGCTTTAACACTAGAAACAATGCATCTGGTTTGTCCAATGCGAGTCCATATCAAATAAAAAGAAATATTTACCACAATATTTGCCATAATTAAGTCAGAATTCAGAAAAGAACCTTCTTATAGACTTTAACTAAATAGAAAAACTGAATAAATGACAGATCTGCAGACGTTTATTGTGTGTCCTGAAGTTTACAAAGCTCTTCCGACCCAGAATTCCCTCTGATTCGAGTTCAGGGCTCCACTTTGTCGTCGCGCCTCATTTTCTCGTCACGGTTCACCGCCGCTCTGCCCTCGGGACACGATGCAGACGTTCGGAGCGTCCGCCTCGACCCGAACACCAGCGTCCGACCGCCGCCCCCCCGCCCCGACCGCCGACCCGACATCGAGAGCGTAATGAAGACGGGACGTTCGATGCACTCGACCGGATAATGAGGCCGTTCACTGTGGCATTTTAAAACGTCTGACAGAGAAACGAACGGCTTTTGGCTCCGATAAACAGACACTTGGACTGTCGTTTTGCTTCTGATTGTGTTGTTAAATTAAAGCTGCACTGCGTAACTTTCTGGTGGAGGATGTAACGATGATGTAAAAGAAAAAAGAAGTTATAGTCGATGGTGTTTGGAGAGAAAAGCACATCAGGGTCAGTGGCACAAACATGTGGGAGACGGAGGATGTTTTCAAGTCGAGGCTCCGCCAAAATAAGATGCAAAGTCAGTGGGAGGGCGATAATTTGTTTTGGTCAGGAATAAAAATACATGTTTTACTGAATTCATTTTCTCCTGACGGCAATAAAGACATCCATATTTGTTGAAATGTGTGTTGAATGAAAAGTGTTACGGATCACTCAGAACAAGAGCCTTCAGTCAAACATGACTCAGGAATTATTAATCCAGTTACACAACGTAATTTATTACCGTCTTTGACATCAATCCATAACTGAATATTCAAGCTTCACCGACGTTTAAAGCCGATACACACGAGGAAAGCTTAGACCGGATGATTTAAGATGGTAAATGGTCACATATTTATCCAGCGCTTTTCCACCTTCGAGGCTCAAAGCGCTTTACATCAAGGAACCATTCACCCATTCATTCACACATTCACTCACACATTCACTCACACATTCACTCACACATTCACACACACATTCACACACATTCACTCACACATTCACTCACACATTCACTCACACATTCACTCACACATTCACTCACACATTCACTCACACATTCACTCACACATTCACTCACACATTCACTCACACATTCACACACACATTCACTCACACATTCACTCACACATTCACTCACACATTCACTCACACATTCACTCACACATTCACTCACACATTCACACACACATTCACTCACACATTCACTCACACATTCACTCACACATTCACTCACACATTCACTCACACATTCACTCACACATTCACACACACATTCACACACACATTCACTCACACATTCACTCACACATTCACTCACACATTCACACACACATTCACTCACACATTCACTCACACATTCACTCACACATTCACTCACACATTCACTCACACACCAGAGCAGACACTGGGGGCGAGACGGGTTAAGTGTCTTGCCCAAGGACACAACGGCAGTATTCACCTGCGGGAGCAATTGCACCGCCAACCTATGGGTCAGTGGATCTGACGCTAAACCAATGATGTTTATGTCGGGAGCGGGATTAGAACCGCTGACCTTCGGATCAGAAGACAATCTCTGCTGACTGAGCCACTGCCGCCCCATAATATCATTACAGTGATCCCTCGTTTATCGCGGGAGTTTCGTTCCAAAAATAACACGCGAAAAGTCAAATCCGTGAAGTAGTCACAGCTTTATTTTTTATTATTTTACAATGCAATACTGAACTATGGACTGAAACCAAAAATCAAAACCTGTTTTAAAGCCCCAAATGTGTTTAAAACAATCATTTTAATATAGTAATACAAGGTTGGAAACATGTTTCACAGTCTGTGCCTCTTGGTCCTGACTCCGCCCCCTGTAGCCTCTGTTTCTACTGAAGGCGCAGGAGAAGAACATTGTTATGGGGAGTTGTTGGCGCTCTTTCTTTTTCTGAGCAAGAAGATTTTTATGAACGGATATGCCATCTTCGATTATATTTGAGAACTGCAACGAACGACTCAAAGGGTCCCGTTCTTGTGCGTGCGCTGAAGTTCAGTGGATGCACTGTGAAAATATCCGCACTGTAAAAATATCCGCACTGTAAAAAAAATCCGTGAAGCAGCGAAGCCGTGAAAGATGAAACGCGATATAGCGAGGGATCACTGTAATATTATTTTAATTGCTTTTGTATTTTATGGACACAAATATTTATAGTAATTCATTTGCCTAATTTGGTTCTAAAATCACGATTAAATGTATTAAAAAATATATAAACTCAGCTTGAACACAAAACCCTAAAACATTGTGTTTCTCGCGTCGCAAATGAATTCACTGCATATTGATTGATGATGATTCAAAGATACATAACGTATAAAACTTTTCCAGTGATTTTAAAAGTTTGTCGTTTGACCTTGAATAAATGTTGGATTAAAGTTTAAAGCGGTTTCTGTCAGAACACACCAGCTTCATGTCTTTGTTCTCAGTTTTCATCTGTTTCGACTCTGTTTCATAACCGGAGCACAATATCGGATCGATATCGGTGCTTTTGGCCGATACCGATACTCAATCACAACAATATCATCCGATATCAATACTTTGGTGCACCTCTGCAAGTTCAGACACATGTGGATCTTCTTTTTGTTTTTCAAATCCATTATTTAGAGCTGACCATCTGTCTCTCTCTCGGATGGAAAAAGAGTCAAATTTAGAAGCTGCCACATTTTTTTTTTTAACAAAATGGAAGTCGGGTTGTCAAAAGTATCAAAAATAAAAACTGAAACTAGTATCCAAACTAGAAACTCATTTGAACAAGTATCAATAACAAACAAAACATTAAATAAACAGGACAAACTGTTCCCTTTTCTGTTTCAGAATGATCTCGAGCTTTATCAGAGCCAGTACAAGACAAGGTTTAATAAAGACTGAACTATTACGTTGTCCATTTTCTAAAACCTTGACGTAAAAAAAAAAAAAAGGTCATTTAATTCTAAAACGTGTTTATTCAAGTTTTAAGTTTAAAAAACAAAAGGTTTTAGGCCAGTTTTCAGTCAGATCTAGTTTACTCAAAAGCTAAATGAGAAATCCAAACTCGCCTCTGTACATTTTTTGTAATGTTTTACTAATGTTGTTCATTTTTTGTAACTAATATGTTACAAAATGAACCAAGAAATTTAAACCTGGTTCTTTTTGTCCATTTTTTTTCTTGCATTTATGTGACTAAACTATAACATTCTCTCTTTATATTTAAGATTTTTTCCTGTTCACCTGTAGGATCTCACCCTAAATAGCAACAAATAAAAATGTTTCTTGTTTATGTTCATGAAAAAGACATTTTAGTTGCTTTTTATGGTAAGAAACAATTCAAATGAAACATAAAAATCATGATTGCACGACAGCAAGATGTGATTATTTCTACTGTCCAGCCCTTTAACTAATCTGTCAATTATTTTTTTGATTAACAGATTAGTTGTTTAGATCACGAAAGGGCCCTGAATTATTCTTTTTATTTATTTATTTTTTTTTTTAACCAAATTTGGCCTTTGATGAAGCTTGTGAGATTTCAGTAGAGAACCTCTTTATAACGATGAAACAAAACAAAAAAAGAGGGTATTTGCATTTACGTTTCTTCTTGTGTCATTCGTTGGTAATTCTTGCTCTGCGTGAATCATAAAACCTCAAGTTCTGAAGTAAATCCATTAAAAAAGCGATTAATCTTTTACAGTCGGGTCGGGTCAAGTCGGGTTGTCAAAAGTATCAAAAATGAGACACTAATCAAAACTGAAACTAGCGTCCAAACTAAAAACTCATTTGAACAAGTATCAATAACAAACAAAACATTAAATAAACAGGACAAACTGTTCCCTTTTCTGTCTTAGAATGATCTTGAGCTTTATCAGAGCCAGCACAAGACCACAAGGTTTAATAAAGACTGAACTATTATGTTGACCATTTTCTAAAACCTTGACGTAAAAAAGAAAAAAAAAAGTTTATTTAAAATCATTCAGTGCAAAAAAGGCCTATCAAAAAATAAGAAAAATAAACTCAAAATAAGACCTTTTTACCCTAATTTAAGTGAAATTATCTGCCAGTGGAATAAGATTATTTTACTCATCAAGTTTACTTAAAACCAGTCAAGGTTTATAGATATTTAACTCTGGAAGGATATCTGGTTGAAACAGACAGTGAAGTTAAAAAACATAAAAAAAGATGGGAAGTTTTCAAACACTTAGGGTGTGAATAATTCTGTATAGGTTTAATTTTAGGATATAGGAGAACACATGTGTGCACTTTCGATTTAAATCAATTATTCTTATATTAAACTATATTTCCTGAGAAAAAAAAGATTATATAGGAAATAAAAAATAGAAGTAATTAAAAGAAAAGTAATAATCATCAAAAATAAAAACAAAAATAAATAAAGAATAATAAGGATGTTGATTCATTTGCCTGTCCTTTAACTATATGTTGAAGGACAGGCAAATGAATTAACTAATAAATAGGTCACAATACTACTAAGTATGATAGTAATATAGCCAATCCATATGTTGAGAAGAGAAGACTGGTGTTGTTTTGGTAATTATCTGTTATTAATTGTTATTGTTTTTGTTTTTTTTTTGTTTTTTTTCTTTCTGTTGTCTGGTGGATGGGGATTCTGTCTTGATATCTTATGTGAGACCTTTGTCTGCATGTTTGTTTTTTGTTGTTGTTGTGTGATAATAAAAAAAAACCCCAAAAAAACCAAAAAAAAAACAGTCAAATAATGTCAATTTGATGTAGTCCTGTCAAGTGAAAAAATCTTAAAATTGGACTTTTAAGATTAATTTGCTTAATTCAAGTAAATTTAACTAAGTTAGATAATCCCTTTTTGCAGTGTTATTGTGGTATCGAGAGTATATTCCTTAGTTTTGGAATCGAGTTTGAAATTTCCCAAACTAAACTGGAGTATAACACACTGAAAACATATTTATTATAGTTTTTACGCGTTTTCTCGTGTAGAAAACATAAAAAAACCAACAACATTCCAAACACACGACAGACGCGTCGGCTCCGAGATGGAAAAGTGCGGTCTCCAGGCAACAGCGAGGAACTCCAGCTTGAAAGAAGAAGAAAAGGTTTTTGTGTAGTGCCCATTCACGGCCAGAAGAAAACATGTTTTTCTGTACTTTACGTGTATTTTAGAGCAACAAAAACACCCGCAATTAATTAAATAATCGCACGGACTGGACACGAAACCAGACTCGGCACTTTCGACCCGCTCTGTTCTCGTTCTGGTTCGTGACGGTCGACGAAAAGGGATCGCTGGCCTCTCTACTGCCCCCTACAGTCCGACGAGCGCAGACTCATCCTTCTGTGAAAAACGGGCCAAAGGGTCAGGGTTCGAAAATGAAAATGCTTTGGAGTGAAGCGGCGGCGCACACGAGGTTAGAGTGAGCTTTTTACTGAGTTTAGAAGAAATAAAAGTGATAAAACGGTACAGTGCAACTAAAACGAGCAAAAGAAATGAGTTAATACGAGTAAAAAAGAATGAAATCTTCCAAATAAGAGTATAAAACGACATTTCTGCTGGTCTTTTGTGTGTAATTTTGAACCTCAAACAAGACAAACGGAACATTTCTGATGGATTGTAAAAATATCATCTGAATGTTATTAGCGGTTTAGCAATAAACAAGCTACTGTTTGTTTGTTTTTTGGTTGGTTTTCTCTCTCAACACATCGTCTTACATGTGGAAATAACAAACATGTCCAATCTGCTCCTGAAGATGTTTTATTCTTCCATTGAATCCACTTCATCCATAGATTTCGCTGGGACATTGTAACTCAGGTCCAGCTCTCTCAAAAAAAGGCATTTTTCTCCCTCGAGACATAAAGATCAGCCTTAAAGTAGATCCTGCACCAAACTGTACAATCTGGACTCAACAAGATTCTTACATGACAAGGATTTGACAGAAAAACACCAAAAATGCAACTGAAACGACAAAAATGTGACTAAAAACAACAAAAACGCAAAGGAAAGCAACAAAAACGTGACTAAAAACCACAAAAACTCAATAGAAAGGAACAACAGCGAGCTATCAATAGAACAATCGACCTTAGTCACAGGTGAAACTAGGTGAGGCCAACTATTAATCAAACAAGATAGATCAATTAATCAAGTCTCAGGGACAAACAAACAATTTTCTAACGAAGACAGGTTTCAGTGACTCCTCCCTGGGGGCAGGACTCCCACTACTTAGAGGAGCATATAAGCCCAAGTTCCCAGACCAGCTCTGATGGACATGATGGTCTGATGGTCTTTTGGATAAAAGTCGAAATGTCTCGATCTTTAAACGGCGTCCGGATGACAACCCCTGAACCCCTTTCTACGATGAACCACACCTGGACGAATGAGGGTTTACATCAACGAATAGAAAGGAACAAAAACACAACTAAAAGTGACGAGACGCCACTAAAAGTGACAAACATAACAAAAAAGGACAAAAGTACCTCCTACAACAAACTGTACAAGATTCTGACACAACGGACACAAGGATGCGTTTACCTCTGATTCTAAAACGTGTTTATTCAAGTTTTAAGTTAAAAAAAAAAAAAAAAAAAGGTTTTAGACCAGTTTTCAGTCCGATCTAGTTTATTCAAAAGCTAAATAATAAATCCAAATCCCCTCTGTACATTTTTAAAACTAATATGTGACAAAATGAACAAGAAATTTAGCGGTTCAGTCCATTTTTCAGATTTAAATGTCACAAATATGTGGATATTTGGCCGTTTTTACATAAAATGCCTTATTTCTACATGAAAACATGACATGATGAAAAACTTGTAATACATTTTTTTCTTACATTTATGTGACTAAACTACAGGAGAAGTTTAACATTGATATCTTTCAATTTAAGATTTTTTCCTGTCCACCTGCAGGATCTCATGTTCATGAAAAAGTCAAAATCATGATTGCGCAATAGCAAGATGTGATTATTTCTATTGTCCAGCCCTTCAACTAATTTGTCAATTATTTTTTTGATTAACAGATTAGTTGTTTAGATTAAGTAAAGGGCCCTGAATTATTATTTATTTTCATTTATTTTATTTTTTTACCAAATTTGGCCTTTGATGAAGCTTGTGAGATTTCAGTAGAGAACCTCTTTATAACGATGAAACAAAAAAAAAAAAAAAGGGTATTTGCAATAAAATATATTATAAAATGCATGTTTACGTTTCTTCTTGTGTCATTTGTTGGTAATTCTTGCTCTGCGTGAATCATAAAACCTCAAGTTCTGAAGTAAATAAATTAAAAAGCAATTAATCTATTACACATTTAGTTGACAACAATTTAAATTAAGTCCTTCCAGCTTTCAGTATATACTACAATTTCAATATTCTGCACCATCAACCTGGAATAACTCACAAAATGTCAGCAAACTAAAAGAACTGATTCCAAAAGGTCAGATTAAATCAATTCTGGAAGGTTTGGAAATGAGATTTTTTTACTCTTTTTCAGGAACAGAGTCTTAATTTTGACTGATCTGTGCTGCTGTTTTGGCCAGAACTCACTTTAAAAAGCCGCTCAAGGTTAAACAAAGAAGCTAAATATAATCTGAAACGATTGAAAATGTTGGTCAGTTGCAGCCGCTCGCAGCAGAAGTGCGTTTGTTGTCGGAAATAATTAGCCAAATGACAAAACGTGAATAAAAGTGACAAAAACGTGGAAAAAAGGTGACAAACCGTGACTAAAAGTGACAAAAACGTGAAAAAAACGACAAAAACGTGACCAAAAGTGACAAAAACATGACTAAAAGTGACAAAAACGTGACTAAAAGTGACAAAAACGTGACTAAAAGTGACAAAAACGTGACTAAAAGTGACAAAAACGTAACTAAAAGTGACAAAAACGTGACTAAAAGTGACAAAAACGTGACTAAAAGTGACAAAAACATGACTAAAAGTGACAAAAACGCGACCAAATGTGACAAAATGTGACTAAGTGACAAAAACGTGACTAAAAGTGACATAAATGTAACTAAAAGTGACAAAAACATGACTAAAGGTGACAAAAATACAACTAAAAGTGACAAAAAGTAACTAAGACACAAAACGGCTGCTAAAAGTGACAAAAAAGCCGCTCAAGGTTAAACAAAGAAGCTAAATATAATCTGAAACGATTGAAAATGTTGGTCAGTTGCAGCCGCTCGCAGCAGAAGTGCGTTTGTTGTCGAAAGTAAATGTTTTTCAAATTGCCGTAAGCCATTAGGGCGGAAATAATTAGCCAAATGACGCCACAACAATCTGAGTTTTAGCAGTGAGCGGCAAAAACAGTGCGGCAATGATGAATAATTAGATTTTCTCCTGTGAAGGTTCAAAACAACAAAAATTTGAAAAAAGCTGGTTAAGTTTGAAAAGAAATATAAAAGTCTACAAGTGATACATATTTTGTTTGTGTCTGATGTCTTAAAAAATAAAAATAAATAAATTTGTTTAAAACCAGATGAACAACAGGAACACTGTAGCTTCTCTCACATTTGTCACTGACAGACTTTGGGATCACACACAGTTGAACTCATTATCTTTCTAAACAATCCGGTTTTATTTTGCATAAAAACTATTGAACCTGAAGGTTAGACATGTTCTGAAACAAGCGCCAAAGAATGCAACCAAAATTAAGGTGACATAAACACAACAAAATGTGACTAAAAGTGACAAAAACACGACTAAATGCGACAAAATGTGACTAAAAGTGACAAAAATATAACTAAAAGTGACAAAAACACAACTAAATGCAACAAAATGTGACTAATAGTGACAAAAACACGACTAAATGTGACAAAATGTGACTAAAAGTGACAAAAATATAACTAAAAGTGACAAAAACACAACTAAATGTGACAAAATATGACTATAAGTGACAAATACACGACTAAGTGACAAAAAATTCAACTAAAAGTGACAAAAAGTGACTAAGTGAAATACTGCTGCTAAAAGTGACAAAAAAGTAAACTATTAGTATGGCTAAAAGTGATAAACGCTTCTTAAGTGACACAACCGTGACTAAAACTCACAAAATCTAGTCTAAAAGTGATCAAAATGTGACTCCAACAGGACAAACTCTTCTAAAAACTGACAAAAATGCGACTAAAAGAGGCAAAAAAGTGACAAAAAGGTGACAAAACTATGACCAAAAGCGACAAATACCAAGATGACCAATAAGTGACAAAATGTTCTCAAACACATGATCCTTTTATAGTTTGTCTGTTCATATTTCAGCCTTTTTCAATTCTCCTGGATGTGTTGAACTTTGAACAGAATCCCTTCATTAAAACATAAATCACAATCACAAAACTGGTCAGAAAAATCACATTTAGTCCTGGTCCAGCCCTGGTTTTTGTCTATGTTTAGTCCTGGTTTTGGTCCATGTTTAGTCCTGGTTTTTGTCCATGTTTAGTCCTGGTTTTTGTCCATGTTTAGTCCTGGTTTTTGTCCATGTTCAGTCCTGGTTTTAGTCCAAGTTTAGTCCTGGTTTTGTCCAAGTTTAGTCCTGTTTTTTGTCACTGACAACACTGCGCTAAAAGTGACAAAAAAAGTAGTATCAGTATGACTAAAAGTGATAAACGCTTCTTAAGTGACACAACCGTGACTAAAATCACAAAATCTTGTCTAAAAGTGACAAAAACGTGACTCCAACAGGACAAACTCTTCTAAAAACTGACAAAAATGCGACTTAAAGAGGCAAAAAAGTGACAAAAAGGTGACAAAACCATAACTAAAAGCGACAAATACCAAGACGACCAATAAGTCACAAAATATTCTCAAACACATGATCCTTTTATAGTCCGTCTCATATTTCAACCTTTTCAATTCTCCTGGTGGTGTTTAAAATGTGAACTTTGAACAGAATCCCTTCATTAAAACATAATCTTAATCACAAAACTGGTCAGAAAAATCACGTTTAGACGTTTTCCCCGGATCGTCCAGCTCTGGATGTTAAATATTGGCGCATAACTTTAAACGGCGGGTTATTGATTGACACATATTTGACCCGGACGGTGTTCAGGCGAAGCAGGGAGCCGCTCGGGCGTAAACAACGGCTTAACGGATTAATTAACTTTAGGACGTGACCTTTGTCGGCGAAGCAGCGGGATCCTGCCGTAGAACCGGCCGTTTAACTCGTGAAAATGCAGATGTTTGACCTGGTGGCTGTAATTATCGTGTTTATTCACATGAAAACGACGTCTTCACGCTCAGGACGATTGAATTAAGGCGATCGTTTCTGTGCACTATGGAACAGTCGTTAAAATGCAAGAAGTGGACTGTAAATGTTTGAATGATTGTCTCACATTAGATCTAAATTCTGCTGGTTTGAAGTGTTTGTGTTGGGAAAAAGCAACACATTTGACTTTCCAGAGTAGAAATGTTTGCTTTTCTATAACAAACCATGGACAAAATACAGTTTTCTAGCCTTAAAATTGTATTTTAGCTTCAAAAGAATCTAATTCATGGAACAGTATCTAATATATCTCTAGATAAAATGAAAAACGATTGTGGGCTCAACATTTCTGTGAGTATTTTTCCAGTAACGTGACTAAAATTTGACTAAAAACAAAGACAAAAGTGACAAAGACACGTTGAAATATGACAAAAACGTGACAAAAAGCGACAAATGTGCCACAAAGCATCAAAATTCTCCTGGTTTGAAGTGTTTGTGTTAGAAGTAAGCAACACATTTGAATTTCCAGAGTAAAAAGGTCAGTTAGTTTGCTTTTCTGTAAAAAAAAAACATGGACAAAATACAATTGTCTAGCCTTAAAATTGTATTTTAGCTTCAAAAGAATCAAATTTATGGAACAGTATCTAATATATCTCTAGATAATATATCTCTAGAAAAATGATTGTGGGCTCAACATTTCTGTGAATATTTTTCCTGTAAAAATTACAAAAACGTGACAAAAAGCGACAAATGTCACTAAATACGACAAAGACGCAACAAAGTGACAAAGACAACTGAATGTGACAAAAAAACGTTCCTAAAAGTGACAAAAACATGACTAAAATCAGCAAAAATGTGACAAAGCAACAAAAACACGACTAAAAACAAGAAAATTCTACTGGTTTGAAGTGTTTGTGTTGGAAAAAAGCAACA
Source organism: Rhinogobius similis (assembly GCA_019453435.1). Taxonomy (NCBI): domain Eukaryota; kingdom Metazoa; phylum Chordata; class Actinopteri; order Gobiiformes; family Gobiidae; genus Rhinogobius; species Rhinogobius similis. Next base: position 27,288,978 of record CM033640.1, read on the forward strand.
CATTTGGATTTCCAGAGTAGAAAGGTTAGTTAGTTTGCTTTTCTAGAACAAACGATGGACAAAATACAGTTTTCTAGCCTTAAAATTGTATTTTAGCTTCAAAAGAATCTAATTCATGGAACAGTATCTAATATTTCTCTAGATAAAATGAAAAATGATTGTGGGCTCAACATTTCTGTGAGTATTTTTCCAGTAAAACCCATAAATCTGGATTGTTCTTCATCAAAAATGCATAATTCCCTAAAACATAATGTAAAATACAATAATAAATGCTTTGAAGCTCACATAGACACCATTTTTTGTGATACAGACTTTTAAATTGTCTATTTAAATTAATTTAGTCATTTTGAAGACTTAATACACCCAAACAAGTAATACATTCAAACATTTGTGAATTTACTCTTTGGATTTTGTGTTTGTTTTTTTTTCCCATCTTTGAGCCGGTTTTGTGTTTCGTTTCAGAGACATTGACCTCGCGCCGGGTCAAATGTCCTCCAGACCCGGTGGCCGAGAGTGCGTTGTTTGTGTGGAGCTGCAGAAGAAAATCTAATTCCGAGCAGAACATTGGAAACATGAAACCAATTGTTCCGTGGGCTTTTGAGTTTGGGCACCGAGCGAAAACAAAGGACAGGGTTCGGTTGCATTTACGTTCAAGAGACAATCGAGAACATGGACTAGTTTTGTTGAAAAGTTTCACAAGAGTAAAAATCAGGTACAGCCCCTTTAAGTCCTGGTTTAGACGTGGTCCAGTCCTGGTTTTGTCCAAGTTTAGTCCTGTTTTTGTCCATGTTTAGTCTTGGTTCTTGTCCATGTTTAGTCCTGGTTTTGTCCAAGTTTGGCCCTGATTTAGACCTGGTACAGTCCTGGTTTTTGTCCTGGTTTTGTCCAATGTTTAGTCCTGTTTTAGTCCTGGTTTTTGTCCAACTTTAGTCCTGGTTTTTGTCGTTTTTTAGTCCTGGTTTTGTCCAATGTTTAGTCCTGGTTTTGTCCAATGTTTAGTCCTGGTTTTGGTCCTGGTTTTGTCCAATGTTTAGTCCTGTTTTAGTCCTGGTTTTTGTCCAACTTTAGTCCTGGTTTTTGTCGTTTTTTAGTCCTGGTTTTGTCCAATGTTTAGTCCTGGTTTTGTCCAATGTTTAGTCCTGGTTTTGTCCAATGTTTAGTCCTGGTTTTGGTCCTGGTTCTAGTCCTAGTTTAGTCCTGGTCCAGTTCTGCAGATGTTGTTAAAGCCTTTTACACTTTTGTTTCAATTTTTAAAAGTGTTCGACACATTTTCAGCCTCAAAGACAAAACTCTGGCCCTTGTCATTTGTCAAAACAACGAACACGTACAACAACATGACACTTTAACGACCAAACCAGCTGAGAACAATGTCAACCGAGCTACGTTTGTCTCCTGCACTAAAAGAGAATCATAAATGGCACTCACTGGTGTTGAACGTCGATGGGATCTTCATGAAGGAAACATGAGTCCGTTTGTCGATCTTTAATCAAACTTCTGATCTGAAACAAACACAAGAAACAATTAAACAGTTGCTCAGAACGAGTCTGGGGAAGATTTAAGGACTTAAAAATGGCAGAAGATTCTCGAATAATGACATCGGTTATTAAGAGCGTCAAAAGTTCAGCAGGAAGTGTGTTTGACGCTCGGAGGAGCATTTTCTGAGCAGGATTCAAAAAACTAGCGTGAATGAAGCTAAATGTAACTTCAGGTGTGTTTTTTATGATGGAAAAATTATCATTATAGCACAGTATTTTCCTTTTAAAAAGAGGTAAAAAGTTGTGTTCCTGTCGAGTGTTTTCGCCTATTTCACAAAAACACAATATCTTTGAGGAAAAAGTTTACTCTTTCAGAAAATATTCCAGAATGTTCAGACACTCGTACATTTTACATTGCTATATTTTGCAGTTTCAACCTGCAAACCTTTCCTCGCACTAAAAAGCCATGGCATGTGAAGTGTCTTGCCAAAAGACACAACATCAGTTGAAATCTAATCGCGTTCAGCCTTTTGAGTCACTGTCACTTAAAATATTGAAAGAAAATCTATTTAAAGTGAACTTTTGTCAGGAAGAATCGTTCTGAAATGACAAATAACCCTTTGTACCGGTTTAGGTCCTGGTTTAGCCCTTGTTTAGTCCTAGTTTAGACCCTGGTTTTGTTCCGGTTTAGTCACAGTTTAATCCTAGTGTAGGTTCTGGTTTTGACCCTGGTTTTGGTCCCAGTTTAGTCCCAGTTTAGACCCAGTTTAGACCCTGGTTTAGTCCCAGTTTAGGTTCCAGTTTTGACCCGGTTAAGTCCCAGTTTAGTCCCAGTTTAGTCCCAGTTTAGACTCAGTTTAGACCCTGGTTTAGGTTCCGGTTTAGTCCCAGTTTAGGTTACAGTTTTGACCCGGTTTAGTCCCAGTTTGGTCCCAGTTTAGACCCAGTTTAGACCCAGTTTAGACCCTGGTTTAGGTTCCGGTTTAGTCCCAGTTTAGGTTCCAGTTTTGACCCGGTTTTGGTTCCCAGTTTAGTCCCAGTTTAGGTTCTGGTTTAGGTTCAGTCCTAGTTTAGGTTCTGGCTTAGCCCCGGTCTAGTCCTGGTCTAGTCCTGGTCTAGTCCTGGTCTAGTCCTGGTCTAGTCCTGGTCTAGTCCTGGTCTAGACCTTGTCCTGGTCCACATTTAGTCCTCGATTAAGTCCTTGTTTAGACCCAGAGTTACCACATTTACTTTAAAGCGTAACAAAAGCGTCGCTCTGTTATTTTTCCAGCTTTTTGTGAATTAAACATGAAAAAAACCCAACAAAACAATCAATGAACGTCGACGATTCACTTTGTTCTTCTTTATCCAGACGAACATGAAACGGCCTTCAACGTCTGACGGCTCTTTTTTGATTTCACAAAGCGGCGGTTTTGTTGTTCCTTCATTAAAAGCTAAAGTTTGTGAGTTTTTATTTCACACTCTGCTTCACCTGGTGCTGTACCGTCTGCACCCAGAGGCCACGGGAATTATGCAAACTTAAACGCTCCTTTACAAAGTCATTTAAATGGTAATGCGTCCGCGCTTTAATTTATTTCTCGTAATCAAACGGGGAAAGCCACGCAAAATTAAACACTGGCAAATCTTCTCGGGTGCAATGCGCTTCTTGGTTTGTGAAAATGCAGATTTGTCGAGATATTCGTGAGAAAAATGAAAGAAAATCATGTCGGCAGTTGTAGAAAATCAGATTTCCGCTGTCATGTGCAAAAAAAGTGACAAAAGCGCAACAAATAGGGTCAAAAACAAAACATAAAGCACCCAAAAGCAACGAAAACGTGACTGAAAGTGACAAAAACGCAACTAAAGTGACAAAAGCACAACAGATAGGGTCAAAAACAAAACATAAGTATACACATATGTAACTGTTTTTTATAATTGTATGTAATTTTATTTGTTGTCTATGTCTGTAACTTTTTGCTGCCTCTTGGCCAGGACCCCCTTGTAAAAGAGGTTTTTAATCTCAATGGGACTTTCCTGGTTAAATAAAGGTTAAATAAAAAAATAAATAAATAAATAAAGCGCCCAAAAGCAACGAAAACATGACTAAAAGTGACAAAAACGGAACTAAGTGACAAAAGCACAACATAAAGTGTCTAAAAACAAAAATATGACAAACGCAACTAAAAAGTGACAAAAGTACAATATAAAATGTATAAAAACAACAAAAACGTGACTAAAAGTGACAAAAACGCTACTAAAGTGACAAAAGCACAACATAAAGTGTCTAAAAACAACGAAAACCTGACTAAAAGTGACAAAAATGCAACTAAAAAGTGACAAAAGCACAACATAAAGCGTTTAAAACCAACAAAAATGCAACTAAAAAGTGACAAAAGTCAAATATAAAATGTCTAAAAGCAGCAAAAACCTGCCTAAAAGTGACAAAAATGCAACTAAAGTGACAAAAGCGCAACATAAAGTGTCTAAAAACAAAAATATGACAAACGCAACTAAAAAGTGACAAAAGTACAATATAAAATGTATAAAAACAACAAAAACGTGACTAAAAGTGACAAAAACGCTACTAAAGTGACAAAAGCACAACATAAAGTGTCTAAAAACAACGAAAACCTGACTAAAAGTGACAAAAATGCAACTAAAAGAGACAAAGCACAACATAAAGCGTTTAAAACCAACAAAATGCAACTAAAAAGTGACAAAAGCACAACATAAAGCGTTTAAAACCAACAAAAATGCAACTAAAAAGTGACAAAAGTCAAATATAAAATGTCTAAAAGCAACAAAAACAAGACTAAAAGTGACAAAAATGCAACTAAAGTGACAAAAGCGCAACATAAAGTGTCTAAAAACAAAAATATGACAAACGCAACTAAAAAGTGACAAAAGTACAATATAAAATGTATAAAAACAACAAAAACGTGACTAAAAGTGACAAAAACGCTACTAAAGTGACAAAAGCACAACATGAAGTGTCTAAAAACAACGAAAACCTGACTAAAAGTGACAAAAATGCAACTAAATAGTGACAAAAGCACAACATAAAGCGTTTAAAACCAACAAAAATGCAACTAAAAAGTGACAAAAGTCAAATATAAAATGTCTAAAAGCAACAAAAACAAGACTAAAAGTGACAAAAATGCAACTAAAGTGACAAAAGCGCAACATAAAGTGTCTAAAAACAAAAATATGACAAAGCACTTAACTAAAAAGTGACAAAAGTACAATATAAAATGTATAAAAACAACAAAACGTGACTAAAAGTGACAAAAACGCTACTAAAGTGACAAAAGCACAACATAAAGTGTCTAAAAACAACGAAAACCTGACTAAAAGTGACAAAAATGCAACTAAAAGAGACAAAAGCACAACATAAAGCGTTTAAAACCAACAAAATGCAACTAAAAAGTGACAAAAGCACAACATAAAGCGTTTAAAACCAACAAAAATGCAACTAAAAAGTGACAAAAGTCAAATATAAAATGTCTAAAAGCAACAAAAACAAGACTAAAAGTGACAAAAATGCAACTAAAGTGACAAAAGCGCAACATAAAGTGTCTAAAAACAAAAATATGACAAACGCAACTAAAAAGTGACAAAAGTACAATATAAAATGTATAAAAACAACAAAACGTGACTAAAAGTGACAAAAACGCTACTAAAGTGACAAAAGCACAACATGAAGTGTCTAAAAACAACGAAAACCTGACTAAAAGTGACAAAATGCAACTAAAAGAGACAAAAGCACAACATAAAGCGTTTAAAATCAACAAAATGCAACTAAAAGTGACAAAAGTCAAATATAAAATGTCTAAAAGCAACAAAAACAAGACTAAAAGTGACAAAAATGCAACTAAAGTGACAAAAGCGCAACATAAAGTGTCTAAAAACAAAAATATGACAAAGCGCAACTAAAAAGTGACAAAAGTACAATATAAAATGTATAAAAACAACAAAAACGTGACTAAAAGTGACAAAAACGCTACTAAAGTGACAAAAGCACAACATGAAGTGTCTAAAAACAACGAAAACCTGACTAAAAGTGACAAAAATGCAACTAAAAAGAGACAAAAGCACAACATAAAGCGTTTAAAACCAACAAAAATGCAACTAAAAAGTGACAAAAGCACAACATAAAGCGTTTAAAACCAACAAAAATGCAACTAAAAAGTGACAAAAGTCAAATATAAAATGTCTAAAAGCAACAAAAACAAGACTAAAAGTGACAAAAATGCAACTAAAGTGACAAAAGCGCAACATAAAGTGTCTAAAAACAAAAATATGACAAACGCAACTAAAAAGTGACAAAAGTACAATATAAAATGTATAAAAACAACAAAAACGTGACTAAAAGTGACAAAAACGCTACTAAAGTGACAAAAGCACAACATGAAGTGTCTAAAAACAACGAAAACCTGACTAAAAGTGACAAAAATGCAACTAAAAAGAGACAAAAGCACAACATAAAGCGTTTAAAATCAACAAAAATGCAACTAAAAAGTGACAAAAGTCAAATATAAAATGTCTAAAAGCAACAAAAACAAGACTAAAAGTGACAAAAATGCAACTAAAGTGACAAAAGCGCAACATAAAGTGTCTAAAAGCGACTAAAGTGAGAAAAGCGCAACATAAAGTGTCTAAAAGCAATGAAAACCTGCCTAAAAGTGACAAAAACCTGCCTAAAAGTGACAAAAACACAACTACAAATTGACAAAAATACAACTACAAAGTAACAAAAACGCAACTACAAAGTGACAAAAACACAACTACAAAGTAACAAAAACGCAACTACAAAGTGACATAAAGCAACTACAAAGTGACAAAAGCATAACAAAGCATCTAAAACCAAAAAAACGCTACTAAAAAGTGACAAAAGCACCACATAAAGTGTCTAAAAGCAATAAAAACCTGACTAAAAGTGACAAAAACACAAATATAAATGTCAAAAACGAGAAAACACGACTTAAAGTGACAAAAACCTGATAAACAGCGCCCACTAAAAGCTCTACAAGTCAAATTCTGCTAAATGTTGAGTTTATGACGTGTAAAAACAGAAAATGAAGTAAACAGTTCAATAAAATCAGATTTCCAGAGTTGAATGCAGCTACTCACATTTATAAAAAAAAAAAACATGACTAAAAGTGACAAAAGCACAATTGAAAGCATCAAAAATAAATATTAAGCGTCTAAAAGCAACGAAAACGTGGCAAAAAGCGACCAAAACAACATTTAAAGTGACAAAAACACAAGTATTTATGTCAAAAACAAGAAAAAATTGACAAAAAGTAACAAAAGCGTGAAGTGCGCCTGCTAAAAGCTCTATAAATCTAATTTTGCTAAATATTGAGTTTGTGACATGTAAAACAGAAAATGAAGTAAACAGTTCAATAAAGGCAGATTTTGTGTAGTTTTTTCACTTTTAGTCACGGGTTTGTCAGTTTGAGTCGCGTTGTTATCACTTTTTATTGCGATTTTGTCAGTTTGAGTTGCGTTTTTGTCTTGTTTTTGTCACTTTTAGTTGCATTTGTCAGTTTTAGTGGTGGCTTTGTCACTTTTAGTTGCATTTTTGACGCTTTTAATTGCGTTTTTGTCAGTTTGAGTTGCGTTTTTGGCCGTTTGAGTTGCGTTTTTGTCTTGTTTTTGTCACTTTTAGTTGCATTTTTGACGCTTTTAATTGTGTTTTCGTCTTTTTTTAATCTTTTAGTCGTATTTTGTCACTTTTAGCCCGTTTTTTCTCAGCATTAGTTTAGTTTTCGTTGCATTAAGTAATGTATTTGTCACTTTTTGTCACAAATCTAAACTACAGCGTTAGCAGTTTTTATGCAGGATATTTTATTATTTGTGAAAGAAATCGTCGCACTTTAAAAATTGCAGCCTTTACGATTTGCCAATTGTGTCCATTAAAATTGCGATTTCAATTAATGTACAAGCCAAAGAAACATTACGGCTATCAAAACACGACTCCAATTTAAATTTATAATCGCCTAGTCCTGGTTATTCTGCTCCATCGTGTTTGTTTGGTTGGATTTTGTGTTTTCTTTGTTGCTTTTTTTCCACTCTGCCCCGTTCATTCTCTTCCATTTCGTCCAAAAACAGATAAATCTCCCATAGACTCTCATCGTCCTGGGCTCGCGATCCTCACACACTTATAAATAAAGCTCCGTCGCGTCCAAAGCGCAAGGGTCAGAAGCGAGAAATTACTCTGCCACTCTCCCCCAGAAAACACAAAAGAAAAGTTTAATTCCTCCTCAAACTTTCCAAGGGCAGCGGCGTCTGTGCGGCGTTCTGTTCCAAGGCCGGGAACTTTACTCCGGAAAGAAGAAGAAAGGCGCTCGGCGGAGTTTTAATTTTAATTAGATCCCAAGATGAAGCCGAAATGAGGCGAAGTCATCCCCAAAAACGGCCTCCAAACAGTCGATGACATGAAATAAATCTGTTCGAGAGGAATTTAAGGTGAGAAACTGTTTTTTTCATCAGTTTTCGCTCTCAACATATTTAGCGTTCATGTGGAAACTGCTAACTCGTCCAATCTGCTCCTAAAGATGTTTTATTCTTCCATTGAATCCACTTCGTCCATAGAAATAAGGCATTTTAGGTGTAAAAACTGCCAAAATGTCACATATTTGTGACATTTCAAGCTGAAAAAAGGACAGAGCCAGGTTTAAAGGGGGATTTTTGAGTGATCTGACTGAATAATTGCCCTAAAAAAAAAAATTGATTAAAAGTGACAAAAACGTGACTAAAAACACCAAAAATGCAACAAAAACAAGACAAAAATGCAACTAAACATGATAAACATGCAACTAAAAGCAACAAAAATGTGAAATAAATGACAAAAAAAGCTGAAAAAAGAACAAAGATAAGTTTTAAAGGGGACTTTGAATTTCTTATTTAGTTTGAGTGATTTCACCGTAAAATTGCCCTAAAAAAATAATAAAAAATTGATTAAAAGTGACAAAAATGTGACTAAAAACGCCAAAAAATGAGACAAAAACAAGACAAAAATGCAGCTAAACATGCAACTAAAAGCAACAAAAATGTGAAATAAATGACAAAAATGCAACGAATACAAGGATTTGATCACATCTAATTCTAATTATTATTTTTTTTTTCAGTTTTCTCTCTCAAGCTTTCATGTGGAAACTGCAAACTCGTCCAATCTGCTCCTAAAGATGTTTTATTCTTCCATTGAATCGACTTCATCCATAGAAATTAGGCATTTTATGTAAAAATGGCCAAAAATCCACATATTTGGGACATTTAAGTCTGAAAAATGGATTGTACAGTTTGTGTGGATCTACTTTAAGGCTGATCTTTACGTCTCGAGGGACAAAAATGCCTTTGGAGAAAATGTCCTTTGGAGTTAATTGCTTTTAGTCACGTTTTTGTTTCTTTTAGTCGCATTAAGTTGATTTAAGTTGTATTTAGTTGCATTTTTGTCGGGTCTTTTCATGTTTTTGTTGTTTATAGTTGCAACGAAAACACGAAAGAGACAAAAATTAAACTTTTTTTTTTAGTTGCGGGGTGCACGGTGGCAGAGCGGCTAGAGCTTCTGCCTCTCAATAAGGAGATCGTGGGTTCGAATCCCAGACCACCCCAACATCGTGGTTTCGAATTCCGAACCACCCTAACATCACACGATCTCTCTGGGTGGAGTCTGCATGTCCTCCCCGTGTTACCGTGGGTTCTCTCCGGGTTCTCTGGCTCCTCCCACCGTCCAAACACATGACTGTGTAGGTTAATTGACAACTCTAAACTGTCCCTAGTGAATGAATGTGAGAGTGAATGGTTGTCTGTCCTTGTCTCTGTGTCTCTGTGTTTGCTGTGACGAGTGGCCACTGTCCCAAAGTCACTGGGATAGGCTCCAGTCACCCGCGACCCCTAACGGGAATAAGCGGTAGAAAATGGATGAATGAATGCTTTTAGTTGCATGTCTCGTTTTTGGCATTTTTAGTCATGTTTTTGTCACTTAATTCATTAATAAAATCCTTGTGTCTGTTGTGTCAGAATCTTGTTGAGTCCAGATTGTACAGTTTGGTGCAGGAGCTACTTTAAGGCTGATCTTTATATCTCTGTGGGACAAAATGCATTTGGAGAAAAAGACCTTTGACGTTACCTCCTTTTATTCATGTTTTTGTTGCTTTTAGTTGCAGTTTTGTCTCACTTTGTCACATTTTTGTGCTTTTGTTGCTTTAAGTTGCATGTTTATCATGTTTAGTTGCATTTTCGTCTCGTTTTTGTCTAATTTTTGGGCGTTTTTAGTCACATTTTTGTCACTTTTAATCAAATCGTTGTCCGTTGTGTCAGAGTCTTGAGTCCAGATTGGTGCAGGAGCTACTTTAAGGCTGATCTTTATGTCTCTGTGGGACAAAAATGCATTTTTGAGAGAGCTGGACATGAGTTACAATGTGCCAGAGAACTCTATGGATGAAGTGGATTAAATCGCAGAATAAAACATTTTTAGGAGCAGATTGGACACGTTTGTGGTTTCCACATGAAAGTCGATATGTTGGGAGAGCAAACTGACCAAAAAAACAAATTTAACAAAAGCTTTTAATGTCTCGCTTTAAAGAACTCATTGTCAAAACCCGATAAAAGCCCAATCGAGTCTCAAACCACCCTCCAGACTTCACTCCTCCTGACATTCACCAAAGAAAACCTGATATTCCTCTGAGCAGCGCTGGTGACACTTAGAATAAATCAGAACCAGAGTCTCACACGTTTCATTAAACTCCAAAAGCGGCTCCAGTTTGAATCGTGGCTCATTTTAGTCACGCGGCGTTTTAGGGAAAATAAGCCCCAGGGTTAAGGGGTTAATTGTCACCGCAGGGAAATTTGTCCGGGGCATTAAACCCATCCTTCGTCCACCGCCCCGGGGCCGACTCTGGAGTGGCGCCGGGGGAACCGTGGGCGGTCGTTAAAACTGGTCTCAGTTGTACGAGGATCAGCCGATTCTCCTGCACCATGTGACGAACGTGTGGAGGACGAAGGAACACGAGGGAAGGAACAGCGAACGTTTATGATTTAGACTTTGGAGCTTATGTTTGGCAATAAGTTAAGACGTAACTACAACACACCTGATTATATTAAGGTGAGACGCTGCAGGTGAACAGGAAAAATTATTAAATGTAAAGATATCAATGTTAAACTTCTCCTGTAGTTTAGTCACATAAATGTAAGAACAAAATGTATTACAGGTTTTTCATCGTGTCATGTTTTCATGTAGAAATAAGGCGTTTTATGTAGAAAAACAGCCAAAAATGTTACATATTTGGGACATTTAAATCTGAAAAATGGACAGAACCGAACCAGAATTTTTATAGTGCCCAAAATCTCTACAACAGTTGCCTCGATGGGCCACAAGAAGAAAAAAATGATTTAAAAATGTACAGAGGGAATTTTGGATTTTTAAGTAAACTAGATTGGGCTGAAAATTGTCCTAAAATTCTAATTTTGCCTAATTATTTTAACTTAAAACTTCAATAAATCAGTTTCAGAATCAGATATTAAAAATCTTGTTGAGTGCAGATTGTACAGTTTGGTGTAGGATCTACTTTAAGGCTGATCTTTATGTCTCGAGGGAGAAAAATGCATCTTTGGAGAGAGCTGGACATGAGTTACAATGTCCCAGAGAAATCTATGGATGAAGTGGATTCAATGGAAGAATAAAACATCTTCAGGAGCAGATTGGACACGTTTGTTGTTTCCACATGGAAGTCGATATGTGAGAGAGAAAACTGACCAAAAAACGAAACAAAAAAAAAGTATATAGTTTGGCCTGTTGTGTCTCGTCTTAATGAAGCTACAAATTTATTTCTGCTTTGATTTGGAGTTTCATGGAATGATTTAACCACCATAACAATTCAAACTCTTCGCTTCCACTCATTAAAATTTGACTTTTTAGGACAATTTTCAGTCAGATCTAGTTTACTCAAAAACTAAATCAGAAATCCAAAGTCCTCCTTTAATATGTTACAAAATGAACTAAGAAATTTAAACCTGGTTCTGTCCACTTTTCAGATTTAAATGTCCCAAATTTGTGCAATTTTTCTGGCAATTTTTACATAAAATGCCTTATTTCTACATGAAAACATGACAAAAAACTTGCAGTACATGTTTTTCTTACATTTATGTGAGTAAACTACAGGAGAAGTTTACCATTGATATCTTTAAATTTCCGTTTTTTCCCGTTCACCTGCAGCGTTAGAGACACCACACACTGATGAAGGTGTGTTTTTTCGTCTTCGTGTCCAGGGCCTCTCTCCATCTGTTCTTCCGATTGTTCGCTCCATTGTTTGGTCAAATCCCGCTTGGCTCCGATTTCCAAACAGACCCCGAGCTCCCGTTTCTGCGCCAGACGCCGCGGCGCTTCACCGTCTTTTCATGTTCGCAACGTTTTGGCGTTTTCGCATTTTACGGGCGCGATTTCCTCCCGGTTTGACGTCTCCGGAGCGAACGTCGAGGAGAGGAATCTGAAGCGGGACCAGATGGAACGAGGGAGCGAGGGAGGAGTTTGGACGAGAGGTTTGGGAGAAACTGGGATGAGGAAAGAGAAGGAAAGAGGAGAGAGTGAAGAGAGGGGGAGAAAAAGAAAGAGGGGAAGTGTAAGAGGGGAAGAGAGCAGAGGGAGGATAGAGAAGAGGAGAGAGACAAACAAAAAGAGGGAACGAGAAAGACATAGGAAAAAGAAATGTAAAGAAAGAGACAAAAAAAGGGAAGGAGAGAGAGCGAAAGAGACAAAGAAAAAAAGAAAGAGGGAACGAGAAAGACATAGGAAAAGAGAAATCAAGAGAAAGACAAAAAGAGGGAGAGTGAGTGAGACAAAAAGAGAAAAAGAGGGAAAGATAGAGACAAAAAGAGAAAAAGAAAGAGGGAAAGAGAGAGACAAAAATAAAGAAAAGAGAAACTAAAAAAGGAAAGGGAAAGAGAGGGGCAAAGATAAAGAAGGAAAGAGACAAATGAAAAGAAAGGGGGAACGAGAAAGACATAGGAAAGAGAGAAATCAAGAGAAAGAAACAAAAAAAAACAAAAAAAATGTCTTGAATTGATCATTTTTATCTAGATTTGAGAAATTTTGACTCGATGAGATTTAATTGCTGATGTGATGCAGAATATTTCACTGGTTTCAAGGTATTTTTGATTGATAATGATAAATTGATAAATTAAAATAAATGTGTCAGTGGGGGGGGGGGGCGGGGTGCACGGTGACAGAGCGGCTAGAGCTTCTGCCTCTCAATAAGGAGATCGTGGGTTCGAATCCCGCACCACCCCAACATCGTGGTTTCGAATTCTGAACCACCCTAACATCACACGATCTCTCTGGGTGGAGTCTGCATGTCCTCCCCGTGTTACCGTGGGTTCTCTCCGGGTTCTCTGGCTCCTCCCACCGTCCAAAGACATGACTGTGTAGGTTAATTGACAACTCTAAACTGTCCCTAGTGAATGAATGTGAGAGTGAATGGTTGTCTGTCAATGTCCTTGTCCTCTGTGTCAGCCCTGCAACGAGTTGGCCACTGTCCAGGGTGTACCCCGCCTAAGGCCCAAAGTCACTGGGATAGGCTCCAGTCACCCGCGACCCCTAACGGGAATAAGCGGTAGAAAATGAATGAAAGAAAATGAATGAGTGTCAGTGGGTTAAATAAAATGATCTTAACCCAGTGACAGATCATTTGGATTGAAGCAAGAAATAATGTATTGAAACAAGTCACAAACGGTTTGAAACAAGTGAAATAATCTAGTTCCATCAAATAAATCGTCTTAAATAATCTTAACGAGTCAAAACGTCTGAAATTCAGATTAAAATCCTCAAATTAAGACATTTAACTCATCTAGAAAGTTATTTTTTTCAGTGTTTTTGAAGGTTTTCTGAGCTGTAAAAACTCACATAGATAAGTTTAATGCCGTACTGTGGGACATTCCTAAGCGATAGCGTCTCCATGGAGACAAGCAGGTGGCAGATCCTCCACTAGAAAAGTTACCTAGTGAACCTTTAATCGGAATAATCCAAACTACTCACTGCAAAAAGGTTTATCTAGTTTAAAATGACTTGAATTTATTATTTTTATCTGGATTTCAATAGTTGTGACTCGACGAGATTTAATTAATTTTAAAATGATTTTAAAATGATTCTGTGTTTTGTATTTTGTGATTTTAATGCAACTTTTCCTGTTTATGTAAAGCACTTTGAATTGCCCTGTGTACGAATTGTGCTCTACAAATAAACTTGCCTTGCCTAATTAATGTGATGCAGAATATTTCACTGGTTTCAAGGTGTTTCTAAGTAAAAATATCTTAACCCTCTGACAGATAATTTGGCTTGAAGTGACAGTAATGCATTGAAACAAGTCAGAAATGGTTTGAAACAAGTAAAACAATCTAGTTCCATCAAATAAATTGTCTTAAATAATCTTAACGAGTCAAAACGTCTGAAATTCAGATTAATATCAACACATCAACACATTTAACTCCTCTAGAAGTTCATTTTTTGCAGCGTGATCGACTAATTGCGCTCGGGGGTGAGTCATGTGACCTCTGAGCCGCCGCGTCAAAGTGAATCAATCACTCGGAGGTTAATCAGCCGCTTCTACTTCGCCTCAAAAGCCGTTAAAGACCTCCGCGCTCGCAGTTTGATATTTAGGACGTGATATTGATCTAAAACGAGACGCGGTGAAGAGGAAAAAGTATTAAATTTAAAGAGATCAATTGTAGTTTAGTCACATGAGAAAAAATTTTATTACAATGTTTTTTTTTTTACAATTTGTATACTTCCTGTAATTTTTTTATTTTTTTCAACAGGTATTAGTACACTGAATAAAGTCAAAATTAGAAAATAGCAAAAGTAGCACTCAAGAGCATGTTTAAACGATAATAACAACATAAAACATGCATAATATATTTGCATTAAAGGGCCTCTGACAGTGTGGACTGCTCATTGAACTAAAACGCAGTTGAGTTAAATATATTTCAAATTCTGTTAACATTTTTACACATTTTACCCACATTTTTAGCTCTTTTTTTTAGGTTTTTAATCTTACTTCCTGGTTGTAAATGATGACATCACACTGGGAAATGAGCAAGAAACCTCCTGCACAGTGCGCCGGAACTCATCTAATGTCAGATTTTGTTAGATTTGACAAAGAAAAATGTGTTTATTTTGTTGAATCAATGTCTAAAAGGGCAAAAAATAGTTTCTTTTGTGTAAATTATGCATAACCTTTAACCCCCCCAGTGTGATGTCATCAGTTTTTTCAACTTTTCTCCACAAACAGCTCCTGATTGGTGTAAAACTAACGTTTATATTTACAACAGGTATTAAGGAGAGACTCTACAGGCTAAACAAATTTTTTTGGTCAGTTTTCTCTCTCAACACATCGACTTTCATGTGGAAACAACAAACTTGTCCAATCTGCTCCTAAAGATGTTTGATTCTTCCATTGAATCCACTTCATCCATAGATTTCTCTGGGACATTGTAACTTCAAAGGACGTTTTCTCCAAATACATTTTTGTTCCTCGAGACATAAAGATCAGCCTTAAAGTAGATCCTACACCAAACTGTACAATCTGGACTCAACAAGATTTAGACCAAACACAAGGATTTTTAATATCAAATTCTAAAACTGATTTATTAAAGTTTTAAATTAAAAAAATGAGGCAAAATTTGAAT
This sequence comes from Rhinogobius similis, assembly GCA_019453435.1. Classification (NCBI taxonomy): domain Eukaryota; kingdom Metazoa; phylum Chordata; class Actinopteri; order Gobiiformes; family Gobiidae; genus Rhinogobius; species Rhinogobius similis. The sequence goes on from CM033640.1 coordinate 27,304,115, forward strand.
TTTTAGGATGATTTTCAGTCAGATCTAGTTCACTTAAAAGCTAAATAATAAATCCAAAATCCCCTCTGTACATTTTTATAACTAATATGTTACAAAATGAACCAAGAACCTGGTTCATTTTTCAGATTTAAATGTCTCAAGCATGTGTAATTTTTGGCAATTTTTACACATAAATCGCCTTATTTCTACATGAAAAAATTACATGATGAAAAACTTGTAATACATTTTTTTCTTACATTTATGTGAGTAAACTACAGGAGAAGTTTAACATTGATATCTTTAAATTTAAGATTTTTTCCTATTCACCTGCAGCGTCTCATTAATACACTGCATGAAGTCAAAATAGAAACCTGTCAAACGCACTTTAAGACATGTTTAAAGGCTGATAACAATGCATAGTACATTTTCTTTAAAGGGTTAGTCAGTCACATGTTTTCAGCGCGTGTTTATCCGTTTGCGGCTCTTAAACGCGTCACGTTCGCTCATCGTTGGTCCGTTTCGCTCCTGAATGCCGCGTAATTGTCTCCGACGGTTGCGGCTCTGATAAAAACCTCCACGTTCCGTCCGAGCGTCGCGCCTGAGCTCCTGCAGATAACGTCGTCTGACGGTCGCTTCGTTCCACCGTTTCAAACTGAGGTCTGTGCGCGAGTGCGAGACGGGGCCGACCTGCTCGTGATGATAGTGACCGTTTCATGAAACTTTGTCCGAACTTCGCTCTTGACTGAGTTGATGCTTTGTTTGTTTCATCAATGTCTCTTTCTCAGTTTCATTTAAGTCGAGACACTAACAAGTGAACAGGAAAAAATCTTAAATTTAAAGATATCAATGTTAAACTTCTCCTGTAGTTTACTCACAAAAATGTAACAAAAAAAATGTATTACAAGTTTTTCATCATGTCATGTTTACATATGTAAATGAAGCATTTTATGTGAAAAATGGCCAAAAATCCATGGGACATTTAAATCTGAAAAATGGACAGAACCAGGTTTAAATTTGTTATTTTGTAACATATTAGTTACAAAAACCTTTACCAAGGGGACTTTGGATTTTTTTTTTTTTTTTAGTTTTTGAGTAAACTAGATTTGACTTGTCTTAAAAATTCAAATTTTGCCTAATGTTTTTGACTTATAACTTCAATAAATCAATAAATCAGTTTTATAATTAGATCCTTCTGTGTGTTTGGTCAGAATCTTAGAATTGGATGTCAACAAATCATGTATACAGTTTGGTGTGTGGATCTACCTTAAGGCTGATCTTTATGTCTCGAGGGACAAAAATGCACTTTTTGAGAGAGCTGGACATGAGTTACAATGTCCCAGAGAAATCAAAGGATGAAGTGGATTCAATGGAAGAATGAAACATCTTTAGGAGCAGATTGGACACGTTTGTTGTTTCCACATGAAAGTCGATCAAAAACAAAACTTTGAAAAAAAATTGCCAGTTGTGTCTCGCCTTAAAGTCAATAAATTAGTGTTTACGTTGTTGACATGTTTTAGCCCCTGAACTGCAGCTGAAACATGTCAACAACGTAAACACATTTTTTGTCTTTAAGAACATAATTGTGGATCGTCTACAGCAGTGGTTCCCAACCTTTTTGTCTCGAGTGCCCCCTAAGTTTAGTTTCACACTCAGAGTGCGCCTTAATTTGAGTTTCAGGCAAATAAATGGGTTTACTTGTCAAATATAGTCAATTATTACTATTGTATGTATTGTTTTAATTATATTTACGGTCCAAGATACTACAAAGACTAAACTAATCACACTTTTTACAGATAAAAGCACATTTCATCTTCATTTAAAACCTAAAATCATTCCAAGTACCCCCTGCTTTTTCTGCGTTTATCCACATTTAGTTTCCTCTAACTACAGAAGACATAATGAACATTGTTATTGTTTTTCTGCATTTATTTCTGCAAAGCCTCTGCGTCTGGTTTAAACTCTTTATATAATGCGCTGCGTTTGGAAAGAGTTGGCTTCGTTATGCACTGAAAACATAATGTAAGTCTGGATGCAAGTGCCAAATGTCCATAAACAGGACACAGCTGTTGCTAACACTTGCTAGCTGTGTTTTGCTAAATCCATCATCTCAACAAATAAAGTTATAGTCTCTGGAAATTCGCCGTTCGGTGAGGAATGATTATTACAAACTGCAAAAATACACATTCAGACAAACATAAAAGTTAATGCACTATTCCGGAACATTTAGCCGTCATTTAGCTCCTGTTTAAGCTGGATGAGACTCCATTACAAATCCTCAGCTTTACAAACCTAACGCTAACACGTGCTAGCTGTGTTTTGCTAAGTCCATTATCTCAACAAATAAAGTTAGCGTCACTGGAAATCCGCCGTTTGGTGAAGAATGATTATTATAAACTGCAAAAATACACATTCGGACAAACATAAAGGTTAATGCACTATTCCGGAACATTTAGCCATTATTTAGCTCCTGTTAAAGCGGGATTAGACTCCATTACAAATCGTCAGTTTTACAAACCGAATCCTTCAAGCTTTTAATCTCAATTTTCATCTCACTCCCGTTAATTGCTTGCTCTATAATTCGTGTCTTTTACAAACGACTCCAAAGCGTCGTTTTAACCCGGCGTTTTATGCAGATTTAAGACAAAACAAACGAGACGAAATACGAGGAAGGAAGTTTATAATGAGCAAACAACCACGAGGCAGAGCTGATTAATTCACTTATAATTCACTTATCAAATACTTATTAAATTACGACGAAATTTGACTTCTCTGATTATTTATGAAAGGTTAATAGTATAATATACATCGTTTCTTCTCATTGTCAGGCTTTTAATATTGAAAAATACAGTAAATTCAAACTTTTTTACAGATAAAACACTCAGACACAGCGTTATATTTGAGATCAATAAACATTCAGTACAGTTTCTTAATTTTTATTCCAAATGTTTATACAGTCATGGCTGAAATTGTTGGCACCCCTGAATTTTTTTTCCAGAAAATTCCATATTTCTCGCCCAAAAGTTTTGCATTTCCACATTTTTTTTGCTTTATGCATGTTTATTTTCAACAAAAAAAAGCTAATTCGACATGCTTTAAACACAAAACTCCGGACAAATCACTTGGTTTAAACACGCAACGCTGGTTTAAACTCACCTGGGGCAAGTAACAGTGGTGGGCAATGTAAAAATCACACCTGAAAGCAAGTCTTTTTGGGCAGAAACGCTACATTTTATAAGAACAATTTCAGCCATGACTGTATAAATATAAATTAGATTAAACTCACATTCTCTCCTAAATCTTTCGCCAACTCACTCCATGTCACTCGTTTCTGATGTTTTAACACATTTAAACTTCAGGTTCAGCAGGTTTAGTGCAGAATAAAACATGATATTTTGTTTGTGGAGGAAATTATTGCACTTTAAAGTTGCAGCATTTGTGACAATTTACTCATTGTGTCCATTTAAATTACAATTTTGACTCGAGTCACAGTGCAGCCCTAGTGTGAATTCATCATTTACCACCAGGAAGTGGAATTACAAACCTAAAAAAAGCCAAATGGTATAGAATTTACATTTATTGCACAAATGCATCCTTTATAAATAAGACTCCTGAACTGTAACTTGACCTGTTTAAGGCACTACAGGCAAAACATTAATTTTGTTGAATCAATGTTTAAAGGGTCAAAAAAAAAAAAAGTTTTGTGTAAATTATGCATAACCTTTAAGCCCCCAGTGTGACGTCAGTCTGTTTACTTATTTTTCAACTTTTCTCCACAAACAGCGACCTGATTGGTGGAAAACTATAATTTATGTTTGCAAGAGGTATTAAGGAGAAACACTGCAGGCAAAAACCTTTTTTTTCTTCAGTTTTCTCTCTCGACACATAGGTTTTCATGTGGAAACAAACCAATCTGCTCCTAAAGCTGTTTTATTTTTCCATTGAATCCACTTCATCCATAGATTTCTCTGGGACATTGTAACATTAAAGGACGTTTTCTTAAAATGCATTTTTGTCCCTCGAGACATAAAGATGAGCCTTAAAGTAGATCCACACAAACTGTACAATCTGGACTTAACAAGATTCTGACACAACGAACACGAGGATTGGATCAAAAGTAACAAAAAACGTGACTAATTAAGGACAAAAACGCAACTAAAAGCAACAAAAACATTACTAAAAGTGATTAAAAACAACTAAAAATAACATACATACAATAACAGACATAAAGATCAGCCTTAAAGTAGATCCACACACATCAAACTTTACAATCTTAGACTGAACAAGATTTTGATGAAACGTACTAAAGGATTTTTAAATATTTAATTCTAAAATTGATTTATTTAAGTTTTTTAAGTCCAAAATAATGAGGCGAAATTTGAATTTTTACGACAATTTTCAGTCCAATCTAGTTTACTTAAAATCTAAATAAGAAATCCAAAATCCCCTACATTTTTATAACTAATAAGTTACAAAATGAGCCAAGAAATGTAAACCGTTTTTTCACATAAAATGCCTTATTTCTACATGAAAACGTGACATGATGAAAAACTTTTAATACATTTTTTTCTTACATTTATGTGACTAAACTACAGGACAAGTTTAATATTGATCTCTTTATATTTAAGATTTTTTCCTATTCACCTGTAGCGTCTCACCTTGATCTCTTGACAAAAGCACCTCAGACTTTTGCACGTTCGGACCGCTCCCCGTCGCTCTTATCTCTCGAGCGCAGCCTCCGCACAATAAAGTTTCCGTTTCGCCGGCTCCTCCGCAGCCCGAGCCCTTTTTGAACGAGTCCTTTTTCAGACGGAGCGAATCCGAACATGAAAAGGACGCCGTGAAGAATCGTACATCCCGGTGTCGGCGAAGGTCGTGGAGTGCGCGGCTTTAATCTGAGGCGAGTGGCTCCGACGAAACGGCTTCAAAGTGTTTGGCTTTAAACGGAAAGGTACACGGAGCGAACGACGTTAGAAGGGAAAGAGTCAAGAAAGATAAGGGCCTTTGGTGGAACAGTGCAGCGCCGCTACGATTAATTAGATTTTAATTTAGATTTATTGAAGATTGACTCTACGGGAGACAATTTTGCATGGTAATCCTGAAATGCATCAATCATAACGACTCAAAAAGATTAAATAATCCCTAAAAGCTAGTATTATTAACTGGAATAACTGCGAATAATCAACAACTTAAATAACTGTTGACTAGTTTAATAAAAAACTATTTAATTAACTGGATTACACAGATTCTAAAAACACATGTCGAATTTTTTTTATAACAAATACAACAAAAGTTAAGTTAAACCAACAAAGGGAAAGAAAGTTAAGCCAACAAAAGAAAAAGAAAAACCAAGAAAGGAAAGAAAGTGGAGTTAAACCAACCCAAAAAAAGGTTTAGTTAAACCAATAGGGAAATTAAAGTTTAACCGAACCAGCAGAGAAAAGACAGTTAATTGTAACATAAATTGTAAATTGAAATAAATTGTTAATTCAGGCAGAAAAAAACAAAAAAACAATGTCTTTTCTCCCACTGAAAATGGAGAAAACTGAGGCAACACAAAGCGTTTTAGTCCATGTGAAGATGAAATGTACTTTTATCTGAATTAAAAACCATTATTAGTTCTAAATTTAGCATATTTTTGGAGTATCTTGGACCATTAATGAAAGAAAAATTTAGAGATAATAGTAATAATTGACAATATGTGACTATTTAACCCAATTATAGAGCAGGTAAAATTATTGGCGTGGTTCCTAGTTCACTACAGCAAATTTTTGAGGATATTGTTAGGAGACTCGGCAGGAAGGTGGTCAATGACCCAACTCATATTCTTTACAATCAATTTGAGATGATGCCATCAGGGAGAAGGCATAGAGTCCCAAACTGCAAACTCAACAGATTTAAGCATTCATTTATACCATTAGCATCAATTTGCTGAATTCGGAGAGTGCAGTCAAAAAATAAATGACCTAATATAGAAGGGAGGCAATTCAGATGTTTTGCACACAGGCTAAGGGAATGTGCAAAAGGCCCAGGGTATGTGCACTTAAATAATTAAATGTATTTAAGGCTGTGGTTGTTTTATGATGTTGTGACTGACAGGCGCCTGATGTCGTGTCACTCGTGGCTTCTGTTGGTGATGTCTTGTGTCTGAGCTGAAGCATGTGATGGGAGACAATAAAGGATTCTCTTCTCTTCTCTTCTCTTTGTTACGGCCCCGTGCCTACTGTTCCCGCCTCCTTTTGTGTTTTTGTATATTGTCTTTATTTCTTGGTGGAGTTCCTGCTGGAGAGAGGAGGCAAGCTCAAACTGAACGAGATTGGCTGCTGCCTCCTGGCCCACTGATTGGAGGGCCAATCAGTCCACCTGTGGTCCCGCCCAGTATTTAAGGACTCGCTCCACACCTGTTCGGGGCTGCTGGCCTGTGTGTGGCCAGTATGCCATATTGTGCCTCTGTTGTCAGGGCTGCAGTGGCAGCGCCTGTGTTCTGTGTGGTTTGAGGCACGTGTGTTTTGTTTCGTGTAGTATGTCATGTCTCTTTTTATTTTGTCACCCGTTTATGTTTATGGGCCTTTGTTTTGTTAGGCCTGTGTGACCCATGCATTCTGGGACTGACATATCGTCTGTATTTTGTTGTTCTGTTAATTTACCTTTACACCCCTGTTCATTAAATTGCATCTTTATTTAAACCTTTTCCCACCTTTGGTTTTTTTGTTACCTCCCCTTCCCTAGCTGAGCTGGGTTGTAACAATTGGGGGCTCGTCCGGGATCTTAACACCCTATCCTACTGATGTAATTTAAACAGGTTTGTATTCGGTAAGTTTTTGAATTGGATTATCTAAATTGTGTTGTATGGTGATTGGGTGGTGGAATGTTGTTAGTTTTGCTTGTGGCTAATGTGTGGTGCAGTCTATTCCGGCCCTGAATGTCTGACTCCTTATGCTTATGTGTGCTAGATGTGATTGATGACCAGACTGATCACCTGTTCATTTATTACACCTTCTGAGCCTCACTTTTGTTCCAGCGTCCCAGGGATTGGGCTCGGTTCCTTGTGCACCTGGCCAGTCTCAAGGATTGCTGCTGCTGGAGTCCTCGACCCAATCACTAGCCCTGGCTGTGTTTTGCTGACTTGCCTTCCACCTCTTGTTCTCCTGCAACCACTGTAGGTCCAAAAACTTTGTTTATTACAAATATTATTTGTAACTTAAGGGGGAGGGTGTTACGGCCCGTGCCTACTGTTCCCGCCTCCTTTTGTGTTTTTGTATATTGTCTTTATTTCTTGGTGGAGTTCCTGCTGGAGAGAGGAGGCAAGCTCAAACTGAACGAGATTGGCTGCTGCCTCCTGGCCCACTGATTGGAGGGCCAATCAGTCCACCTGTGGTCCCGCCCAGTATTTAAGGACTCGCTCCACACCTGTTCGGGGCTGCTGGCCTGTGTGTGGCCAGTATGCCATATTGTGCCTCTGTTGTCAGGGCTGCAGTGGCAGCGCCTGTGTTCTGTGTGGTTTGAGGCACGTGTGTTTTGTTTCGTGTAGTATGTCATGTCTCTTTTTATTTTGTCACCCGTTTATGTTTATGGGCCTTTGTTTTGTTAGGCCTGTGTGACCCATGCATTCTGGGACTGACATATCGTCTGTATTTTGTTGTTCTGTTAATTTACCTTTACACCCCTGTTCATTAAATTGCATCTTTATTTAAACCTTTTCCCACCTTTGGTTTTTTTGTTACCTCCCCTTCCCTAGCTGAGCTGGGTTGTAACACTCTTCTCTTCTCTTCTCTTCTCTTCTCTTCTCTTCTCTTCTCTTCTCTTCTCTTCTCTTCTCTTCTCTTCTCTTCTCTTCTCTTCTCTTCTCTTCTCTTCTCTTCTCTTCTCTTCTCTTCTCTTCTCTTCTCTTCTCTTCTCTTCTCTTCTCTTCTCTTCTCTTCTCTTCTCTTCTCTTCTCTTCTCTTCTCTTCTCATCAATTATTTGCCTGAAACTCAAGTTAAGGGGTACTCTGTGTGTGAGATAAAGCTTAGGGGGAACTCGAAACAGAAAAAGTCTGGAACCAATGCTTTAAACGGTCTCCTGTTGCTTTAGTTTGGCGTCTTTTTGGCTTTGTTTGGACTGAAAACCACTCACTGCTTTGTCTCAATCAGACGTTCGTTCATCGGGATTCGTGTTAGCGCTGCACACGGCAAAGAATGAACTTCTAGATGAGTTAAAATGTCTTGATTTGAGGATATTAATCTGAATTTCAGTCGTTTTGACTCGTTAAGATCAGCGGAGACCATTTATTTGATGGAACTAGATTATTTCACTTGTTTTCAAACCGTTTTATACATATATATATATATATATATATACAATACATTATTTATATTATTATTATATCCAATCCGAAAATATGTCCGACAATCCAGGAAGTTCAGCAGGAAGTGTGTTTGACGCTTGGAGGGAGAGGATTTTCTGATAAACATTCCTCAAAACAGCATGAATGCAACAGAATGCAACTCCAGGTGTGTTTTTGATGAAGAAGTCACACATCGAAAAAACATCATGTCGTTGAGGAAATTCGGAATGAAGTTTGATTTTCTAAACAGGATTCAAATGAAATGTGTGAATGAAGCTCCAGGTGTGTTTTTGACAACGGAACATTGTTAGAACAGGGTAAAAAAAGAGAGAGAAAAAGTCCCAAATGATCTAAAATGTAAATCTATCCAAGCTTAAAATGGCTTGAATTGATCATTTTCATCTGGATTTGAGAAGTTTTGACTCGATGAGATTTAATTGTTGATGTGACGCAGAATATTTCACTGGTTTCAAGGTATTTCTGACTGATAATGCGATCATTTCGCTGAAAATAAGAAAATTAATTTGTATTTGCCTTATTAAAATCTTAGTCAGACAGGGGTTCCCAAACTTTTCTGGCCGGGACCCCCAAATTAGCCACGGAATTGACTTGGGACCCCCAAAGCGAAATGAAAATGACAGTACCAATAATTTTAAGTGTCAATGCATGTTAATTCAGGTTTAATATTGGTTATTTGAAAAGTTTATTGTCTTATTAGACCCCATTCCACTTGAAGATACTGTTTTAAATTTGAAAAAAATAGACCAAATACAATGTCATATTAATTAAAATGAGATCTTGAAATCATCTCGCGACCTCCAGCTCACCCCTCGCGACCCCCTGAGGGGTCCCGACCCCCACTTTGGGAACCACTGGTCTAAGATACCATCGATCGACTAAAGGACTACAGCCCTAATTCTTACAACGCACTTTGTTTGTCCTGTTGGAGTTTAACTGTGGTCCATGGGCCTGGTGCTTTACTTTTTACATTTCGATAAAAATGAGTAAACAGTTAGCTTAGCCGGTTGCTGCTCCGACCCCGTGAGTCCATTATCCGTCACAAAAGTCTCCAAACGACCTCGACAAAAGGCTTTTTCTCCGTGAGCGTCTCTGTCCCTGCTCGTCCAGAATAACGCCGCGATCTCTCCACTCGAAAAGTTACTCTGTGCCAAATCCCGTGAATCCGATGCAAATGTGAAAAGGCCGAGTGGGCGGACGGGGCTGAGTGGGCACCGTAAATCACTCTGGAGCCGAGGACTGTCCGGCCGAGTCGTTCAAACGAGCAGAAAGCCGCGCTCTTGCATTATTGAAGGCACGAAATGGACGGCGTGGCAGGAGGGTCAAACCAGACCTTTGCCTTCTGTCAAATAAAACACCGGAGTGCAGCGATTCCACGAGAAGAGCGCGTTTAAAAGAGTCCTGTTGACTTTTGGAGGCACTAAAGATACCGAAGCCAAACCCAGGCTCTATGTCGTTATTAAAGGATGAATATTATGCACTGTTTGTATTGAAAGTCTATAGACCCGTTAAAATGTGATGTCCATCCATCCATCCATCCATCCATTTTCTTCCGCTTATCCGGGGCCGGGTCGCGGGGGCAGCAGTCTAAGCAGGGACTCCCAGACTTCCTTCACCCCAGACACTTCCTCTAGCTCCTCCGGGGGGATCCCGAGGCGTTCCCAGGCCAGCCGAGAGACATAGTCCCTCCAGCGTGTCCTGGGTCTACCCCGGGGCCGCCTCCCGGTGGGACATGCCCAGAACACCTCCCGAGGGAGGCGTCCAGGTAAAATGTGATGTCTTGAGCGTTAATGTTTGAATGATTGTCTCACATTAGATCTAAATTCTCCTGGTTTGAAGTGTTTGTGTTGGAAAAAAGCAACACATTTGAATTTCCAGAGTAGAAAGGTCAGCTAGTTTGCTTTTCTATAACAATCGATAAAATGCAATTTTCTAGCCTTAAAATGCTATTTTAGCTTCAAAAGAATGTAATTTATGGAACAGTATCTAATATGTTTCTAGATAAACACAGACGCAGTTGTAATGATCGTGTTTGACACTCGGAGGGAAAGGATTTTCTAATAAATATTCCTCAAAACAGCGTGAATGCAACTGAATGCCACTCCAGGTGTGTTTTTGATGAAGAACATTGTTAGAACAGGATTAAAAGAGAGAAAAAGTCACTGTGGCAGAGTCTGTGTGCTTTAAAAACAGATTCTTGGAGTCATGTCACACTTCGAGAAAACGCCACACATCGAGAAAACATCACGTCGTTGAGGAAATTCAGAATAGAGTTTGATTTTCTAACCAGGATTCAAACGAAATGTGTGAATGAAGCTCCAGGTGTGTTTTTGACGATGGAACATTGTTAGAACAGGATAAAAAAAAAAGAGAGAAAAAGTCACTGCAGCACAATATTTGTCCTTTAAATCTGCTGCAGTCCTCCGTGTTTCTTTTTTTATCTTCTGAAGCCACGTTTGATGCGATGGATCCGCCTGTCAATCACGCCCATCTGAACTCTGGGAGATAAAACCAGAAGCTGCAGTTTTGGCACGCAGTGTAGACTCTACATTTAGACTCATGTTGTGATGTAAAAACTCGATGGTGTCTTAGTCGATCAGTCATTTTATTCAGATTAAGGCGAGACTCTACAGGCAAAACTCTTTCTTTCAAATTTTGTGTTTTTTGGTCGGTTTTCTCCCTCAGCGTATTAACTTTAATGCGGAAACAACAAACGTGTCCAATCTGCTCCTAAAGATGTTTGATTCTTCCATTGAATCCACTTCAACCATAGATTTCTCTGGACATTGTAATTTCAAAGGGTGTTTTCTTAAAATGCATTTTTGTCCCTCGAGACATAAAGATCAGCCTTAAAGTAGATCCAACACCAAACTGTACAATCTGGACTCAACAAGATTTAGACCAAACGGACACAAGGATTTTTTTTTATCTGATTCTAAAACTGATTTATTGAAGTTTTATGTCAACGAATTAGGCGGAATTTGAATTTTTAGGACAATTTCCAAAATCCAAAATCCACTCTGTACATTTTTATAACTAATATGTTACAAAATGAACCAAGAAATTAAACCTGGTTCTGTCCATTTTTCAGATTTAAATGTGGATTTACACAAAATGCCTTATTTCTACATGAAAACATGACATGATGGAAAACTTGTAATACATTTTTTTTCTTACATTTATGTGACTAAACTACATGAGGAGATTAACGTTGATATCTTTAAATTTAAGATTTTTTCCTATTCACCTGCAGAGTCTCGTATTAAAAAGATTTATTTAGCAAAAACAGCCAAAATGAGACGATATGGAGGGAGAAGTGAATCAAGAGTTTCGTCTAATTTATATGCTAAATCTAACATATATACACTGTTAAATCGTTATTTTCTGTATAAATAGTTGTTTTTTCATGTTTTTTCCTGTGCAGTTGTGGTGTTTTGAGTGCACTTTGCGTCAGAGCCACTCCACAGTTTTGATATATTTTTGCTTTCTGTCTTTAACCAACCAAGAATTTCTTCAGCCCTTGTAAAAACTGCACCCTTTTTTTGCACGCACGCTCAATGAAACGCCGAGATTCGAACGCCAGACTCGTTTTACCTTCCCGTATTGACACGACGCCGAGCGCTTTGCCGGGAAAAGCGGGCGTTATTACGGCTGTCACGGAGCTGTCCACGTTAATCCAAATCAAAACGCACGAAGCGACTACGAAACCAGATTAAAAGAGTCCCGCGGAGACGGCGCAGGAGGTGGTCCAGGCAGAGATCAAGCCTTCGTGTTCGCGATACGAGACAAAGCAGCAGATTTTAATGATAGTTTAGTTGAAATGGAAGAAAATACGATCAAAGCGAGGGGTGGAGTGCACGGGTTCGTCCGTCGTTGCGTTCTCTTTCGTTTATCTTCCCCGAGTGCTTCTCTGAGAGTTTAACGATAAGGAAATTACGCTGTCAGGACTCGTGCGCATGTGTCTTTGGATGGTTTATTTGTGAGAAGAGGCGCACTTATCAATCCGAAGGGGCTCCAATAACACGCTTTCCTCAACAATTATAGGCGCAAGGCTCTGAAACAGTTGCTCTTCTGTCAGTATCTCAGTAAAGTGGAGCAGTGTGCTTTAAAACAAGAAAAAGACTGAAAAAACAGTATTGATTCTGCCCAAGCCACACCGCCTAATAAAGCTAAATAATAAATCAAATATGAAATTACAAATGAATATCATGGATTTAAATCGGGTGAACATGAGTAAAATGCACCAACGAACAGGAAAACATGGACTTATTTCTTAAATCTGAGTTTCCACGCAGCAATAAAAAAGTCATTAAATGAATTTGGACATAAATTAGTCTTTAAAATGCATTAAAAAGCATTAAATCAAATCCCTACAGATGTTAAGTCTAAAAAACATTTCAATAAAAGATATGTACGCATCATAGCAACAAAATGAACTTAAAAACAATCAGATGTGCGAGTCTATGACAGGAGTTTTTACTTACCATTCAAATATATTTAATATAATTTATCCTATTTTTGTTGCATTCGCCTATTTCTTTCATTTCTGTCCTAAACTGTGTGTTGCAACAGTGGAATTTCCCCATTGTGGGACAAATAAAGGATCTCTTATCTTATCTTAATATATTTGGAGTGTTGGAGTGTTGGAATATAGGAATCTAGCTGTTAAAAGATAAGCTCAAATCATCAAAACAGTGAAAGACAGGGTTAAAAACATACATTTCCATGGTTTAACTTTCATAGAAATGAGCTTTTTGATGATTATAAAGTAGTTTATTATATACTTGTCCCTCTTCTGCCCAATGGAATGGTCACAAGCCAGTGGTTTTGACTCGATAAAAGGGTAAATGTTTAGTTCTGACTTTGATTATAGCATTAAAAATCATTTAATATTTGTTTTTTGTTTTTTTAAACCTACACAAATCAGTAACAAAAGGTTAATCAGAGTCAGAAAAAGGTTTATTGCCATTGTCAGTGAAGGAAAATTTACAAACTAGGAACTTGCTTTGGTGTAAAGTGCTACGTAAAACATGAATAAAACACTAGCAAAATACAGCAGTGACACAACCCCCTGTTTCAAGCTGTTTAGAACAAGCTATTGACGAATGAAATACAATTTTCCAATAGTTCATTTACCACTCCAAATTTATGAGCCTGTCACCACACTGAAGTCGAGACACGACAGGTGAATGGAAAAAAATCTTACATTTAAAGATATCAATGTTAAACCTCTGCTGTAGTTTAGTCACATAAATGTAAGAAAAAAATGTATTACAAGTTTTTCATCATGTCACGTTTTCTTGTAGAAATAAGGCATTTTATATGAAAAAATGGCCAAAAATCCACATATTTGTGACATTTAAATCTGAAAAATGGACAGAATCAGGTTTAAATTTCTTGGTTCATTTTGTAACATATTAGTTATAAAAATGTACAGAGGGGATTTGGATTTATTATTTAGTTTTAGAGTAAACTCGATTGGACTGAAAATTCTCCAATAAAATTTAAATTTCGCCACATTTTTTTTTACTTAAAACTTCAATAAATCCGTTTTAGAATTCAATATCAAAAAAATCCTTCTGTTCATTTCGTCAAAATCTTGCTGAGTCCAGATTGTACAGTTTGGTGTAGGATCTACTTTAAGGCTGATCTTTATGTTTCGAGGGACAAAAATGCATTTTGAGAGAACTGGACATGAGTTACAATGTCTCAGAGAAATCTATGGATGAAATGGATTCAATGGAAGAATAAAACATCTTCAGGAGCAGATTGGACACGTTTGTTGTTTCCACATAAAAGACGACATGTTGATGGAGCAAACCGACCAAAAAAATAAAAATAAAAATGAGTTTTGTCTGTAGAAAAAAGGGAAAAAAATAAGCTTCCTTCAAGAGATTCGACAGAAAAGTTACACATAGGAGGGGCCTACGCTTAATTTGACCTCGAGCCCCACATTCCCAGCTCCGTTCATTTGTAGAAATCGTTCTCTTTCGTTTATCTTCCCCGTGCACGGCGTCGGCTTCTCTGGGACTCTAACGATGCATTCTGTGAGAGAACTGGACGTGAGTTACAATGTCTCAGCGAAATATATGGATGAAGTGGATTCAATGGAAGAATAAAACATCTTTAGGAGCAGATTGGACACGTTTGTTGTTTCCACATGAAAGTTGATACGTTGAGGGAGCAAACCGACCAAAAAATTTAATAAAAATCAGTTTTGCCTAGAGAAAAAAGGGAAAAAATAAGCTTCCTTCAAGAGATTCGACAGAAAAGTTAGGGGCCTACGCTTAATTTGACCTCGGGCCCCACATTCCCAGCTCCGTTCGTTTGGCAGAAACTGTTCTCTATCGTTTATCTTCCCCGTGTGCGGCGTCGGCTTCTCTGGGACTCTAACGATGGGAAAATTGCGCCGTCAGAGCTGGTGCATATGTGTCCCGCGTCTCTGCTCGGCCGTATCGCTCGTCTCCAAAACGCTCCCACGCACCGGCCGGCTCCAGATCAGCGTCGATTCGGTGGGAAAAAAAAACGCCGCGAGCAAACTGCAGCGGAGGAGGAGGAGGAGGACAACGGGAAGTGGAGTTGGCAGCGCACGAAAGGATGAGATGGTGTCCTTTGACTGCCAAAACACAAAAATATTTGACCAGAGCGGCGTTCGTTCCCGATCCCGAGCAGATGCCTCCGCGAGCGAACAGCGAGGCTTCAAAAACGGCCGCGGCGATTCAGACGCAGAGGACGTTTGGCTTTTGAGGAGCTGCAGGTGGAGCTGGTTTGTGTTTGTGTTAAACAAAAACAGAACTAGTTAATTCCGCCTAAGCGTTATTTTACATTTTTGCTGCTGCAGTGTCAGTTTTAAGAACAAAAATATTCTAAATTCAGAACGGAGGCAAAAGTGAAGTGGAACATGATGTGATTTCACTGGAGAAACTTGGATTTAACCTGAGAATATCGCAAAATATGAAAAATGTATATGATTTTGTCAAAGTAAAAGCCTCAGACACATGTGAGTGACATCAGAGCTGCTTTAAACACATTTATTATTGGATTTTACATCATGTTTGAGGAAATTATCATCAACTCTTTGCATTTTTGATGAAGGAACAATCCAGATTTATGGGTTTTACTGGAAAAATATTCACAGAAATGTAGAGACCACAATCATTTTTCATTTTATCTAGAAATACATTAGATTAGATACAAACTATGGCTCAGACTTCCTGGTGAATTTGCCCAGATTGTTTGAGAAGTACTTTTTATGGCAGATTTTACATTTTTTCCAATTATAACCTAAATAACTAACAGCTTGGTGCGACACAGACCTGATATTAAGCCGATGAGACTGAATTTTGGTGTGGTGGCATTTAAAACATCAGAGATAAACGCAACTTTTTTGAATGTTTCATGACGGATTTGTGGTCCTCCACTTGGTTTATGTTTCAAAGGAAAACGTTTGGACACCCCTGTATTAGATACTATACCATAAATCAGATTTATTTGAAGCATAAATTAAAATTTTAAGGCTAGAAAACTGTATTTTGTCCATGGTTTGTTACAGAAAAGTAAACTAACTGACCTTTCTACTCTGGAAATTCAAATGTGTTGCTTTTTTCCAACACAAACACCAGGAGAATTTAGATCTAATGTGAGACAATCATTCAAACATTTACAGTCCACTTCAGTTTGCCTTTCTGGACATTTTTATGAGATCACATTTTAAAGAGTCTAGTTTGTAATACCTTGCTATAAGCGGATTACACAGTTACAGTTTTAATGCACTCCAAGTCTGAGTGTTAAGGTCTGAGTTGTTAAATTCCTGCTTATTTGCAATGGAACTTTTGCCAATCCAAATTATTTCCTTTTTTGACAATTAAAGCGAGACTCTATAGGCATTTTCCCCCCCCCCATTTCTTGTTTTTTGGTCAGTTTGCGCTCTGAACATGTCGGCTTTCATGAGGAGACAACAGACGTGTCCAATCTGCTCCTAAAGATGTTTTATTCTTCCATTGAATCCACTTCATCCATAGATTTCTCTGGACATTGTAACTCACGGCCAGTTCTCTCAAAAATGTATTTTTCTTCCACAGAGACATAAAGATCAGCCTTAAAATAGATCCCACACCAAACTGTACAATCTGGACTCAACAAGATTTAGACCAAACGTACATAAGGATTTTTTTTATCTGATTCTAAAACTGATTTATTGAAGTTTTATGTCAACGAATGAGGCGGAATTTGAATTTTTAGGACAATTTTCAGTCAGATCTAGTTTACTTAAAAACTAAATAATAAATCCAAAATCCCCTCTGTACATTTTTTATAACTAATATGTTACAAAATGAACCAAGAAATTTAAACCTGGTTCTGTTGATTTTTCCGATGTAAATGTCCCAAATATGTGAATTTTTGGTCATTTTTTACACAGAAAATTCCTTTTTTTTCTACATGAAAACATAACGTGATGAAAAACTTGTAATATATATTTTTTCTCACATTTTTACACTTGACATCTTTAAATTTAAGATTTTTCCTATTTACCTCTAGCATCTCAACCTTAAAAGTAAACAAACTGCGCTAAAGACGTGACCCGAAGTATAAACCTGTTGTCGTGGCAACCCAGGATCGAGCAGCAGGAGGCTCTTTTGGGAAGTGCTTTTGGTGCAAAGTTTGGAGCTGTGTCAGAGGGAACGAACAAAAGAGAGAAGCCGCGACTGTTTCATGAGAAATCTGATCGTGATTCTGACACAACAGCGTCGTAAAAAGAAGTTTTGAAGCACAGGTGCACCACGTAAAACAACCCTCAAGTAGCTGAAAATAGAAATGTTGTCAACACGGATGAATTAAAAAGGTTGACACAGATTCTGATGCAGTGACTTGTTCTCTCTTCTAACAATGTTCTTCATCAAAATCACACCTGAAGTTACATTTAGCTTCATTCATGCTAGTTTGAGGAATGTTCATTAGAAAATCCGGTACCACTTTACAATAACTACATCTTATTTTGCCTTAATAAAGCATTAACAAGGACTTAATTAATAATGAATATTAAGTTTATTAAACATGATTCAGGATTAGTAACTATTTAATTAAGGTTAAGGTTAGAAATTAGGGTTGGAATATTTGTTAAATAGTTACTAAGACTGAATAATTCTTAAAAAACAATTTCTTGAACAATTAAGTCTTTGTTCATTCTTTATTAAGGCAGGAATACATGTAGTTATTATAAAGTGTTACCGAAAATCCTCTCCCTCCGAGCATCAAAAGCACTTCCTGCTGAACACCCCTCGGTCTGGGGCGTATTTTCAGACTTCATTCATTACTTATCCAAGAATATTCTGCTGTTTTAAAGCCTTAAACCAGGTCTGGGCAAACTTTTTGACTCAAGGGACACTTTGGACTTTGACACGGACCATTTACAGTTTCGATGTTGTTGATTACAGTATATTACACACAGACTATTACACATGGACTTAATGCTTAAAACAACAGAACAGTAAAATTCCTGACCTTTATTTAGCCTTTTTAGCCGATGCATGAAAGTTTAGTGTTACAGTAGAGGTGGCTATTCTCAAAACTGATGTTAAATGAACAAGCAACTGCAGCCACAGACAACTATAAAATGACAAATGTGGCGTACTTATATATGTAAATGTGTGCTACTTATTAAATGCTTTGCAGGCCGGATCAAAAACACACATCAGAAACGCAAATGAAAGCGACAAAAACACAACTAAAAAGTGACAAAAGCATGACTAAATATGACAAAAAGCCGAATACAATTGACAATGACGCGTTTAAATGTGATAAACACAGCTGGACGTGACAAAAACGCGACTAAAATGTGAATTTGAACAGAATCTTATTATTAAAACATAAATCAAAATCAATGCACCAAAACGTGACTAAAAACTTCAAAAAAGCAAATAAAAGCAACAAAAACACAGCTAAAAAGCGACAAAAGCATGACTAAAAATGACAAAAAGCCGAATACAATTGACAAAGACGCGTTTAAATGTGATAAACACAGCTGGACGTGAATTTGAACTGAATCTTATTATTAAAACATAAATCTAAATCTAATCACAGTCGCACTGGTCAGAAAAATCACAATCAGATATTTTTCCTAAATGGTGCAGCTTGATTAAAGACAACAGAAAAACACAAAGTGAACATGAATCGAGATAGAATCGAAATCATGATCTGGCCCAAGAAAATCGTGTCAACCAGCCGTACGTCGTGGGGTCATTTTACCTTCACAGACGTCCCAAAACGAAGCTAATCCTGTGCAAACCGGGCTTTTGAGCACATAAATGAATGCATAAAAGTGTAAACAAGCGGCTGCACTGCGGGCCTGGTGCGTCCGAAGCGTAAAGACTCACAGATGGAGGTTTGTGGCTGCGGCGTGTGTTTTTTTTTTTTGCACAAGTCGCTCCACAATGAATGAATCCGCCGCCGGGTTTGACTCTGCGACGCCAGAGACAAAAGACCGGCGCCACAAACAGTCAGGTAAATGTTTTGTATTCAGGTGAGGCTGCGCGACGCCTCGCAGTTTAATCAAAAGCAGATCCAGACGTTTGAAATGGTCAATGATCAGCTCTGGGTCTTTTTACTGCAGAGTCAATCTTCTGTGAAAGCAGGAGGTTTGGAGCAGAGTTTAGACTTTGGAGGGAGAAATCTGACAATGTTTTTGGTCAGTTTTCTCTCTGATATATCGGCTTTATGTGGAAACAACAAACGTGTCCAATCTGTTCCTAAAGCTGTTTCATTCTTCCATTTAATCCACTTCATCCATAGATTTCTCTGGGACGTTGTAACTCAGGTCCAGCTCTCTCAAAAATGCATTTTTCTCCCTCGAGACATAAAGATCAGCCTTAAAGTAGATCCCACACCAAACTGTACAATCTGGACTCAACAAGATTTAGACCAAACGCATAAGGATTTTTTTTTTTAATATCTAACTCTAAAACTGATTTATTGTAGTTTTAAGTCAAAAAACAAGGCGAAATTTGACTTTTTAGGACAATTTACAGTCAAAAACTAAATAAGAAATCCAAACTTCTCTCATTTTGTAATATGTCTGTCCATTTTTCAGATTTAAATGTCCCAAATATGTGGATTTTTGGCCATTTTTACACCTAAAATGCTTTATTTCTACATGAAAACGTGACATGATGAAAAACTTGAGTCTATTCAGTCAGATTCTTGCTGAGTCCAGATTGTACAGTTTGGTGTAGGAGCTACTTAATCCAGATCTTTGTGGGAGAAAAATGCATTTGGAGAAAAAGTCTATGGATGAAGTGGATTTAATGGAAGAATAAAACATCTTTAGTCGCAGATTGGACAGTTTTGTTGTGTCTGAGTGAAAGTATATATCTCAAAAGGCTAAACACTGCAGTGATATTTGTGAGTAACGGCCGACGAAACGAGGGGCTGGGGCTTCGTAATCGCCAGGCGCTCCCTGTCAGCAGCAGCGGGGGAGAGAGAGCGAGAGACACACGGCGGAGTAAATGGAAGCTGACGCAGAGGTCAGAGGTCACGCCGCGCTGACCGGCAGAGGTCACGTGACGCCGGGCTGAAGGAAGCGTGAGTCAAACACCAGTCATGGAACACTGGCCCAGAGGAAGCTCAGCAGCCCCTGAGTCCAACACAGAGCGACGGAGGCCTGTTTGACCCTGAGCCGGAGTCACACACTGTCTTTGTGCAGTAAATACAAAGTAAAAGCCTCACAATCATAATTATGGGTTTACAAGACATAATTCTGAGGTTAAAAGTCATAATTTCAAGTTTGGAAATCATAATTATGAGTTTAAAAGTCATAACTCTGAGGTTAAAAGTCATAATTTCAAGTTTTTAAGTCATAATTTTGAGTTTTAAAGTAATGTTTCTGGTTTGAAAGTCATAATTATGAGTTTAAAACACATAATTCTGAAGTAAAAGTCATAATTTCAAGTTTGGAAGTCAGAAATTTGAGTTTTAAAGTAATATTTCTGGGTTGAAAGTCATAATTATCAGTTAAAATGTCATAATTCTGAGGTTAAGAGTAATAATTTCAAGTTTGGAAGTCATAATTTTGAGTTTTAAAGCAATATTTCTGGTTTGAAAATCATATTTATCAGTTTACAAGACAATTCTGAGGTTAAAAGCTAAACTTTTGAGTTTAAAAGTCAACGTGACTGCTGCGTTAATAGAGTCCTGTGTCAAACTCTGTTCACAACAAACACACAACGATGGAGTCGATGGTGGTTTATGGACTTAAAACTCAGCAGAAAGTCTAGATTGTCGCTTTCAGTTACATTTTTGTTGCTTTTAGTCAGGTTTTTGGTGCTGTTAGTCACATTTTTGGCGCTTTTAATCGCGTTAAGAACAAGAATGCATCAAGTTTTTCTGAATTATTTTTGCTCGAAAAGCAGTGGGACGAATACTTACTGAATCCAACCCCTCTCATAACTTATACAATAAATATTTTCCCATGCTTCCTGTACATTAATCATTAAATCAAACTGTTAACTACCCAAGCCCACACTAAGACCTTGATTTTCAACCAGTGCGCCGGGAGGTTTTGCCTGGTGTGCCTTGAATAATGTCCAGTTTGAGTTCACAGATTCACAAATGCAGATTTAATGAACTAATTTACCTTTTTGGAGTGTCCTGAGCCACATTTGCACAAGAAAAGAACACAAAACCATCACTATTACCAAATTTAAAGAACTAGACAGTGCCACAGACATTATTATATACAATATCTTTAACTAAATGGTATGTTTTGGTCATGTTTTAGTCGTAGGTGGCGTGCCGTGGTGGCTTTTAAACCCAAAACGTGTGCCACGACTCAAAAAAGGTTGAAAAACACTGCACTAAGATGCAGTTTTACAAAACAAAATTCATGATAATTCCTTTTACACAATATATTTCCAAGCCAAGTTATCAAGTCAAACCTGAAGTATTTATACATTTTTCCCTAGCGTACAATTTTACAAGAAAAAGAACAGCACTACATGATATTTTTTAATCCTCATAGCTCATGATCAGTTTTATAACGTGAGAATATAATGCGTTTATGTATTGTTTTAAATCTGTGAACGCTTTTGCTTCTTTCGTGCCGTTTCCCAAGACTGTTCGGTACATTTACGCCACACACAGACACACAACAACTTTTTCTCGTTGCCCGTACGGCGTCGACTTTAAAACATGATAAAGAAAAGTTAAACAAATAGTTGAAATGTTTGACTGCCTTCCAAATCTGTGCTTTTGTTCTGCAGAGCACGCTTGACTTTCACAGAAGAGACGTCGCTCAACTTTAATGATATATCACCGTTTATCCGGCGCGAGAAAACAAACTTAATGAATCACGTCGGAACCGAAACGTAACGGCGCTCGAAATGCCAAACCCGCAGCATCGTTTAAGAAGCCCATTAACAAAGCGCCGTCGTCTTGTTGTGGAACCTTTGGCTTTAGGTCTAATTAAAAAGTGGTTAACGCGCGCGAGAAGTTCTGCGAGGACGGCAACTTTTATCATCCAGACACACCTGTTTGAACTTTTGGTATTTGAATGTATTCGCGGCTCAGAATTAGCATTTTTATACAGACCTAACTTTCTGACAGGAGGCAATTTGTCTTGTGAGGGGAACAAGCCGTTGGCCAAAAAGTGTGGGAAAAATCACCAGAGTAAGCGAATATTCAACTTTGACTTATATTTTACGTGTTTAGATAAATTCTATGATCCTTTATGACACAATTAAATAACTTAAGGTGAACATATTCTGCATTTTTGTGGTTTTAATTGTAATTAAACCTGCTTTAGTCACTTTGTATGGAAGTACATTTCTGCCAGTAAATAAAAAATAAAAGCTTCACTCACAGGAAGTCATAACGAT
Source organism: Rhinogobius similis (assembly GCA_019453435.1). Classification (NCBI taxonomy): domain Eukaryota; kingdom Metazoa; phylum Chordata; class Actinopteri; order Gobiiformes; family Gobiidae; genus Rhinogobius; species Rhinogobius similis. The sequence goes on from CM033640.1 coordinate 27,326,304, forward strand.
GAGTTAAAAATTCAGAGCAATAATGTTTAAAAGTAAAAATGTTGCGTTTTAAAGTAACATTTCTGGGTTGAAAGTCATAAATATGAGTTTAAAAGCCAAAATTTTGAGTTTAAAGGTCAAAATGTTGAGTTTTCAAGACATAATGTCCTGTTTTAAAGTAATAATTATAGTTTGAAAGTAGTTATATGTTTAAAAGTCATAATTTTGAGTTTGAAAGTCATCATTTCAAGGTTCAAAGTAAAGCATTCAAGTTTCCAAGTCCAATTTTGAGTTTTAAAGTCATAATTATGAGTTGAAAAGTCATAATTTCAAATTAATGATTATGTCTTTTAAACTCATAATCATGAGTAATCCTGTGAGGCTGTTATTTATATTTATATTATTTATTATATATATTTTACAGGCAGTTTTACAGGCACTTTTAAATATACATTTTATCTTTTTACATTTTACATCACTTACATTTGGAAAACTCACTAAGTAAACTACCAGCTGTTTCCAGCTGTCAGAAATGTGAATGAACAAAAATACATAAATGAAGCCCTTAGGCAATGTGACTGCTGCGCTAACAGAGCCGTGCGTTTGTCGTGAACACAGTTTGACGCAGAACGAGTTGATGGTGGTTCATGGACTTAAAACTGAACAGAAAAAGTCTTGATGGTTGCTTTTAGTTTCATTTTTGTTGCTTTAAGTCAAGTTTTATTATTCTATTCTATTAGTCACATTTTTGTCATTTTAGTAGCATTTTTGGCGCTTTTAGTCAAGTTTTTGTCACTTTCTATCAAATCCTTGCGTCCATTTCATAGCAGATTGTACAGTTGGGTGTAGGAGCTGCTTTAAGTCTGATCTTTATGGCTCTGGGAGAAATTTGGAGAGAACTGGACATGAGTTACAATGTCCCAACAAAATCTATGGATGTAGTGGATTAAATGAAACATAAAAAACATTGTGTCTTGCCTTAAGAATCAAAACACAAAACATAAACTACATCGTGTTTATTCATCGCGCAACCGTAAATAAATCAACGTTATAATTGTTAAAACCTGCATGTTTACCCAACGGTTTCGTCAGATATGAAGCAAAGTCGATGAAATATTGAGTGGAAACCCCACATACACGGGTTTAAAATCAGATCCTTTCCGTGGTTTTCCGTGCTTATACATTATTCACGTTTACATGTTAAAATACCTAAACCCCAGTGTCCAGCGCTGGTTTGAAAAGCCTGAATAATGCAGCGTACACCGGGCTTTAAACATTCATAGAACCGCCGCGTCTCCCACATTTCTGCAGGAGCCATCTTCGAATTGCCTCTTCACCTGTGAAAGCACGCAGTCCCAAACACAATTACTCCGCAGGAAAAGATCAAAACTAGAGCTGGAAAAGCGTGGAGTAACTGATAATATCGCAATTATCGCTCACGAGAGCCGCCAAATTAGAACATAGAGTGAATTGTCCGTCATCCAAACTGCTGAAAACACATCAAGGCTCATGGAAGGAGCAGAGGAGAGGACCTCGTAAACTAGATCAATGAAACAAGTGTGAACAAAGCGAGACACAACTCCGGTCGTGTTTCTACCGAGGAACGATTTCAGAACTGGGTTAAACGAGAGAAAAAAGTCAGCGTTAACCGCTCTAAAATGGCAAAGCAGGTGGAGGCAGAAAAGTCAGACAGAGCACTTTTTACTTCCAGCAGGAATTACTCTCCGCTTCATAATTAAATCCCACAGAACATTATTCATCGCTCTTGTGCAGCCGGCTCTTTGTGTACATTTACAAAAACTCAAACCCATTCACGTCAGTTCAACGGAGCGTGCGCCGGACCCTGACTCAGCCGGAGTAAATACATTTCCCGCAGACGTTTTTTCTTTTTGCCGATTTGCATTTTCCGCCCGAAGCCTTCAGTGCGAGTTTGAAGCAAAAAGCAGAAAAGCAAAAGTGTCTTACCTGGATCCTCTGGCGCTCTTATCTGCGCGTCTCATCCATCTGATCTGCAAACACACAGAAAAAGAAGACGTGTTTTAGTAAAGCGTAAAGGAATCAAATGTCACGCTCCACTTTAGAGGTACGGCTTGTAACTTGCTTTTTTGGGGAAAAACAAGTGATATTTAGAGGCATTTTGTGCATTTATTATGATTTGTACACGGTAAAAATGTGTTGCGTGTCAAAAAGTTGCGTTTAAATGACGGCAAAATTATGTAAATTGTTTGAATTCCATATGACACGATCTCAAAATTGTCTAACTTTGACTCCGTTTGGTGGAATAAAACCTGTGGCAATTATTTGTTATAGTTTTATATTTGTGAGAGTGCAGTTTATAAAGACATTTCGAAAAATAAACGTTTAGAATGACACGAAGTAGAGCTGAATCCCTCTGTGTGAGACAATTGAGAGACGACGGACACATTTTTCTGACAGTTTGAACCATCATTCGACTAAATAAAGGTGTTATCGTGTGTTATTATTTGTCAAATCATAACTATTGTGTAATTTATTTGGATTTTGGTTGAAACTGGAATAAACTTCAAAATATCTGAGGTTTAAACCAGTCAAATATGTAGAACCTGCTTTAAAGATGATTTGTTTATGTTACAGCAGAATATGATCAACTCTTAGCGTTTTTGATGAAGGAAACATACATACAGATTTTTCAAGGTTCAATTTATTATTTCCCGAATGGAGAAATCTGTGGTTTAGCCTCTGAAGCCTCTGAGCGGATGACTTTATTTACCTCTTAAAGGCCAGAGCTGCACAATTAAACCAAATCCACACAAAAACACTACTTCAATGGATGCAATTAGAAAATCACAAAGACTGCAATTCTTTAAGTGCGACAAAGCAACAAGATTAAACGGCTAACTCTGTAGTTTGGATTTGTACAAACATGTTCTTAAACAAGCCACAAAAGTGCAACCAAAAGCGACAAAAACGCACCAAATGCACCAAAATGTGACTAAAAACAACAAAGACGCGACTTAAAGTGACACGAAGTAGAGCTGAATCCCTCTGTGATGTCATCAAAAAGCGACATGGCGTTGAAAATGCAGAGACAATTGAGAGACGACGGACACATTTTTCTGACAGTTTGAGCCATCATTCGACTAAATAAAGGTGTTATCGTGTGTTATTATTTGTCAAATCATAACTATTGTGTAATTTATTTGGATGTTGGTTGAAACTGGACTAAAATTCAAAATATCTGAGGTTTAAACCAGTCAGAATTATGTAGAGCCTGCTTTAAAGATGTTTACTGTTGCATTTTACATGATTTGTTTATGTTACAGCGGATAAACTCTTAGCGTTCAAGGTTCAATTTTCAAGTTTCTGACTGAAGAAATTTGTTGTTTAGCCTCTGAAGCCTCTGAGCGGATGACTTTATTTACCTCTTAAAGGCCAGAGCTGCACAATTAAACCAAATCCACACAAAAACACTACTTCAATGGATGCAATTAGAAAATCACAAAGACTGCAATTCTTTAAGTGCGACAAAGCAACAAGATTAAACGGCTAACTCTGTAGTTTGGATTTGTACAAACATGTTCTTAAACAAGCCACAAAAGTGCAACCAAAAGCGACAAAAACGCACCAAATGCACCAAAATGTGACTAAAAACAACAAAGACGCGACTTAAAGTGACACGAAGTAGAGCTGAATCCCTCTGTGATGTCATCAAAAAGCGACATGGCGTTGAAAATGCAGAGACAATTGAGAGACGACGGACACATTTTTCTGACAGTTTGAGCCATCATTCGGCTAAATAAAGGTGTTATCGTGTGTTATTATTTGTCAAATCATAACTATTGTGTAATTTATTTGGATGTTGGTTGAAACTGGACTAAAATTCAAAATATCTGAGGTTTAAACCAGTCAGAATTATGTAGAGCCTGCTTTAAAGATGTTTATTGTTGCATTTTACATGATTTGTTTATGTTACAGCGGATAAACTCTTAGCGTTCAAGGTTCAATTTTCAAGTTTCTGACTGAAGAAATTTGTTGTTTAGCCTCTGAAGCCTCTGAGCGGATGACTTTATTTACCTCTTAAAGGCCAGAGCTGCACAATTAAACCAAATCCACACAAAAACACTACTTCAATGGATGCAATTAGCAAATCACAAAGACTGCAATTCATTAAGTGCGACAAAGCAACAAGATTAAACGGCTAACTCTGTAGTTTGGATTTGTACAAACATGTTCTTAAACAAGCCACAAAAGCGCGATAAAAACGCGTTCAAAAGTGACAAAAACGCACCAACAAACAACAAATGCAACTCAATGCACCAAAACGTGACTAAAAACAACAAAGACGCGACCAAAAGTGACAAAGGCAAGTTTAAACATGACAAACACAACTGAACGAGACAAAAACGTGATTAAAAGTGACAAAATTGTGTTTTAAAATGCGAATTTGAACAGAATCCTTTTATTAAAACATAAATCTCAAATCTAATCACAATCGCACAGGTCAGAAAAATCACAATTAGACACAACATTTTTCTAAATCGTGCAGCTCGATTAAAACGACATAAAAACACAAAGTGACAAAGTGAAATCATAATCCGCTCCAAGAAAATTGTGATAATTTTTTGCCGTGTCGCCCAGCGGTATTCATTCATTCATTCATTTTCTACCGCTTATTCCCGTTAGGGGTCGCGGGTGACTGGAGCCTATCCCAGTGACTTTGGGCCTTAGGCGGGGTACACCCTGGACAGTGGCCAACTCGTCGCAGGGCTGACACAGAGAGACAGAGACAAGGACAGACAACCATTCACTCTCACATCCATACACTAGGGGCAATTTAGAGTTGTCAATTAACCTACACAGTCATGTCTTTGGACGGTGGGAGGAGCCGGAGAACCCGGAGAGAACCCACGGTAACACGGGGAGGACATGCAGACTCCACCCAGAGAGATCGTGTGATGTTGGGGTGGTTCAGAATTCGAAACCACGATGTTGGGGTGGTGCGGGATTCGAACCCACGATCTCCTTATTGAGAGGCAGAAGCTCTAGCCGCTCTGCCACCGTGCAGCCCAGCGGTATATCACAGCAAAAAAAAAAAAAAAAAAAGAATAAAAAAATTTTTTTTGCTGTCTATCCAAGCTTAAAACGGCTTGAATTTATCATTTTCATCTGGATTTGAGAAGTTTTGACTCGATGAGATTTAATTGTTGATGTGATGCAGAATATTTCACGGGTTTCAAGGTATTTCTGATGATAATGTGATCATTTTTCTTAAAATAAGAAAATAAATGTGTCAGTGGGATTAGTAAAATGATCAGTCACAAAGTCACAAAGACAAGTCACAAACGGTTTGAAACAAGTGAAATAATCTAGTTCCATCAAATAAATCGTCTCCAATGATCTTAACGAGGGTAAAATGTCTGAAATTCAGATTAATATCCTGAAATCAAGACATTTTAACTCATCTAGAAATTCAGTTTTTGCAGTGTGCCCTGCTGACAAATGTATTTTCTTATTTTAAGCAAAATTATCACAGGATCATCAGAAATACCTTGAAACCAGTGAAATATTCTGCATCACATCAACAATTAAATCTCATCGAGTCAAAACTTCTCAAATCCAGATGAAAATGATCAATTCAAGCCATTTTAAGCTTGGATAGATTTACATTTTAGATCATTTGGATTGAAGTAAGAAATAATGCATTGAAACAAGTCACAAACGGTTTGAAACAAGTGAAATAATCTAGTTCTATCAAATAAATCGTCTGCACTGATCTTAACGAGTCAAAACGTCTGAAATTCAGATTAATATCCTGAAATCAAGACATTTTAACTCATCTAGAAAGTCATTTTTTGCAGTGCACCCACTGACACATTTATTTTTTTATTTTAAGCAAAATTATCACATTATCAGTCTGAAATACCTTGAAACCAACAACAACCAACAATTAAATCTCATTGAGTCAAAATGACACAAATCCAGATAAAAATGATCAATTCAAGCCATTTTAAGCTTGGATAGATTTACATTTTAAATAATTTGGATTGAAAAAGAAATAATGCATTGAAACAAGTCAAAAACGGTTTGAAACAAGTGAAATAATCTAGTTCCATCAAATAAATCGTCTCCACTGATCTTAACGAGTCAAAACGTCTGAAATTCAGATTAATATCCTCAAATCAACACATTTTAATTCATCTAGAACTTCATTTTTTGCAGTGCACTTACAGAGTACATGACGTTCGTATCTGTTCTGTTACGCGTTTCAATGATATTCCCTACATTATATTGTCCGTAATCTGCAGCTTTTATCCCTGTCCTCCGCCTCGTCTGCTGCGCTCTGAGGTCTGGTTCCTCCCCCACACTTACTGCTTCATAAATGACGCGGATATGTCCAGCTGGCCCATTCATTACAGCCATTAGCGCCGGGCTTTTGGCAAACATCAAAACCACGTCTGAAAACCAATCCACTCCAGTCGATCCGCGCACATTTACAACCGATTCATGACTCGAAAAGCCTCATTTTGCGCCGCGCAACTTCCCCGGTGAAGGGCCTGGCACCTGCGCGGGCGAGATTTTGGCAGAAACTTCCAGAGAATTGAGTTTCCGAGTCCAAAACTCAAACGTGGGCTCGTTGTATCTGTTATTTTTATTTTTTTAAAGTAAAATCAGCACAGATTTATTGTGTAATTTACACATTACAACTTGTCACAGAATTCAAGTATCTTGGTGTGACACTTGATTCCACTCTGTCTTTCAAAAATCATATTAAAAAACTTGCCAATACTGTCAAATTTAACCTAAAAAATTTTAAACAAATATGGCCTTTTTTAACACGAGGTGCTGCTAGAATGTTTCTCCATTCAATGATTTTATCCCATATCGAATATTGCATAACAAGTTGGTCTCTAACCACTGTCACCAATTTGAAAATAATTGAATCATTGTATAAACATTTTTTGACCAAAAACCTAATTCATTTCATGTATGTAATATTTTAAACAAGTATAATCTTTTAAATTTTGAAAATGTTATAAATTTTAAGTATGTATGTTTAATCTACAAAGTGCTACATGGACTAGCCCCACCTCCCTTGTCTGTCTTTTTCAAACCTAAGACTTCAGGAGGAGAACCAGAGCCTCCTCCAGAGGAGACTGTGAGGGCCCCACAGAAGAACAACCTTCGGACAGAACACTCTCTCTGTGAGGGCCACTAACCTCTGGAACAGTCTTCCTCTGCACACACGGGAGAGTCCTGCACTGATCAGCTTTAAACTCAACAAAAACGATGGCTGAAAACAAACCAGTCATGTGACCATTAGACTCATTAGACCCATTAGACAACTTTTCCTTGTATTTGTGTTGCATGTTGTAATTTTTTATGTATTTGCCTGCCTAGGGACTACGGATGAAAATTAGCTTTGTAGCTATAATCCGGCATATTTACATCTGTTTTATACTGATGTTCATTAATGTGCATTGTCCCTATCAAATAAATAAATAAATAAAAATAAAAAAATATTGTAAAAGGTCAACATGAGACTACTCTTGGCTGTGTGCAGGTAATTATAAAGTGTATAAAGCAGGAAGTGCGCTGTTAGCATGCTAGTTGCTGTTAGCTTTACCGCTCTGGCCTCTGAAACTGGTGAAAAAAGCTCATAAACTCATCGCTGTGAATAATTAGAATGCTAGGAACGGTTAAAGGAAAAATACTTTGCATTTTTCATATAGTCTTTAAACATGCTCTTGAGTGCCTTAAATTTGCCATCTCATGTTTAAAAAAAAAAAAAAAAAAGTTTCTCATTCATTCTATGACTTTTTTATCAGCCTTGTATGAAATGACACTTACAGAGTGCATCTAGCCAGCAGATGGCGCCAGTGCGATATACAATCTAGTGAAGTTAGCGCTGAAAAGACGTCATTGTGTGGATTTGCTGCAACAGTTATCATGTTTAGAGGCAGAAATGCTCAGAACGAGTTTAGCCATGAGTTAAAGACTTAAAACAGCAGAACATTCTCAGATAAATGACATAGATGATCTGAAAATACGTTCGAAAATCCAGGAAGTTAAGCAGGAAGTGTGTTTGATGCTTGGAGGGAGAGGATTTACTCAAAACAGGGTGAATTGAATGCAATTTCTGGTGTGTTTTTGACAACGGAACATTGTTAGGACAAGATTAAAAGAGAGAAAAAGTCACTGTAGCAGAATATGTGCTTTAAGAAAGTGAAAACTTTGAATCACTGCAGACAATAACACGAACACTTCACTTTCCAGGTGTTTGTTTCAAGAGTTTAGAAAAGAGTTTTAAAAGTTTACCACAAACAAAACAGCTGTCAATCCAAAGTCAATTTTCCAGTAAAATCAAGTCACTTCGCTTTACTTTTTCCTCCTTTGAAGAATTTAAAATGGTTTGTTGTAAGATTATTTTTTAAAGTGAGACGCTGCAGGTGAACTGGAAAAAAATATTACATTTAAAAACTTCACCTGTAGTTTACTCATATAAATGAAAGAAAAGAATATATTACAAGTTTGACATGTTTTCATGTAGAAATAAGGCATTTTATGTAAAACAGCCAAAATGTCATATATTTGGGACATTTAAATCTGAAAAATGGACAGAACCAGGTTTAAATTTCGTGGATCAGTTTGTAACATATTAGTTATAAAAATGTACAGAATAGATTTTGGATTCCTTTTTTAGTTTTTAAGCAAACTAGATTGGACTGAGATGTTTCCCAAAAAGTCAAATTTCACCTCATTTTTTGACATAAAACTTTCATAAATCAGTTTTAGAATTAGAATTTCGTCAAAATCTCCGGAAAATCTCCATCAAAAATCCAGATTGTGTAGGATCTACTATAAGGCTGATCTTTATGTCTCGAGGGAGAAAAAGGCATTTTGAGAGAGCTGGACATGAGTTACAACGTCCCAGAGAAATCTATGAATGAAGTGGATTCAACAAAATAATGAAACATATTTAGGAGCACATCTTACATGAAAGCTGTTGAGATGTTGAGAGCCTGTAGTGTCATGCAAGGCTCCTTCTAACAGGATCATAGAGGTGTAAAAACGACCAAATTTTCCTTTTGTTTCCCTCTAAATAAACATGATTTCATTTCTTTGCAGATTTATCATCGCCAAACTCCACACTGAGTCTATTCCAATACATTCATTGTCAGTATTTGTCAGTAATGCGCGTGTAGGAAGCTGCTCTCACAACCATAATGAATAATAAACACCTTTCTGAACTGGAATTATGCACATTCGCTTTCAAATTACAGCCGGCGCCAAGATTTTATGAATAAATGTATTACAGTAAACATGCGTGAGCCGTGTGTTCCTACGGTGAGGCCTAATTGTTTTGTGTTTTGCGCTGCGCAGGGCGGCTCGGCTTGTTGATATTTCCACTGTATTGTCTGTTAATGAGAAGTTATGATAAGAGCAGATTTCCATAAAGACTGAGCAAAGAACGCAGCGGCGGCGGAGCATATGCTGCAGAAGGCGAGCGTTTGCACAAGAGGATTACACAAAGCAGATCTTATTTAGCGACGATTTAATGACTGCAAAATCTACCGAGAAGTGCGTCGTTTTGTTACTTGAGGCGAGACACTGCAGGCAAAACTAACTTTTTTCAAATTTTTTGGTCAGTTTGTGCTCTCACCATATCGTCTTTCATGTGGAAACAACAAACGTGTCCAATCTGCTCCTAAAGATGTTTTATTCTTCCATTGAAACCACTTTATCCATAGATTTCTTGGGGACGTTGTAACTCATGTCCAGCTCTCTCAAAAATGCATTTTTGTCCCTCGAGACATAAAGATGAGCCTTAAAGTAAATCCTAAACCAAACTGTACAATCTGGACTCAACAAGATTTAGACACAACACAAGGATTTTTCGATATCTAATTCTAAAACTGATTTATTGAAGTTTTAAGTAAAAAAATGAGGCGAAATTTGAATTTTTAGGACAATTTTCAGTCAGATCTAGTTTCCTCAAAAACGAAATAAGAAATCCAAAATCCCCTCGGTTCATTTTGTACACATATTAGTTACATTTTTTTTTTTTTTTTTTTTTAAGAAATTAACAAATAAAATGCCTTATTTCTACATGAAAACATGACATGATGAAAAACTTTTTTCTTACATTTATGTGACTAAACTACAGCAGAAGTTTAACATTGTTTAACAATTTTAAATTTTGGATTTTTTTCCTGTTCACCTGCAGCGTCTCAACTTAAATAGACATAAATTACCAGGAAATGCAATTGAAAATGCAGTCTCTATGAGCGAGCAAAATATCACCTTAATTGTTCCGTAATGAACCCACAAATCAACTTTATTTCCTCCTCCATCCCTCTCTGTCTCTCAGTCTGCACTGTCTCCCTTTCCCTTTTTCCTTTTCCATATTTGAAGCACACTGCAAAAAATGAATGTCTAGATGATTAAAATGTGTTGATTTGAGGATATTAATCTGAATTTCAGACGTTTTGACTCGTTAAGATCAGTGGAGACGATTTATTTGACAGAACTAGATTATTTCACTTGTTTCAAACCGTTTGTTTCAACACATTATTTCTTACTTCAATCCAAATTATCTGTAAGATATCATTAAGATAATTTTACTCAGGGCCGTCAACAGAAATTTGGGGGCCCAGTACAAAAGCCTCAAATGGGCCCTCCTCTAATACAAATTGATAGAAAGTGGGTCCAATTCTGGGCCCCTCAAACTTGGGGGCCCGGGACAATTGACCCCTTTGTCCCCCCTGTCTACTCCCCAGATTTTACTGACCCCACTGACACATGTATTTTCTTATTTTAAGCAAAACTATCGCATTATCAATCTGAAATACCTTGAAACCAGTGAAATATCCTGCATCACATCAGCAATTAAATCTCATCGAGTCAAAACTTCTCAAATCTAGATAAAAATGATCAATTCAAGCCATTTTAAGCTTGGATAGATTTACATTTTAGATCATTTGGATTGACGTAAGAAATAATGCATTGAAACAAGTCAGAAACTGTTTGAAACAAGTAAAATAATCTAGTTCTATTACTGATTTTAACGAATCAAAACATCTGAAATTAAGATTAATATCCTAAAATTAAGACCTTTAACTCATCTAGACATTCATTTTTGCAGTGCACACGGCTAAACAGAACTGTTTTATCCTTCACAGCAAAAAACGTACATCGAGTCTAGCTTAAAATTACTTGAATTTACATTTTTTATTTAAATTTGAGCGATATGACTCTTAGTTTCTTACATGATGCAGAATATTTCACTGGTTTCAAGGTGTCTCTGTCTGATTATGCAACAATTTTACTTAAAATAAGCCAATGGGATAAATTAAATGATCTTAACCCAGTGACAGATCATTTGGATTGAAGTAAGAAATAATGTATTGAAACAAGTCAGAAATGGTTTGAAACAAGTGAAATAATCTAGTTCCATCAAATAAATCGTCTCCACTGATCTTAACGAGTCAAAATATCTGAAATCAATACATTTTAACTCATCTAGAGCTTCATTTTTTCAGTGCACAGCGAGTTCAAACCCACAAATCAAAGCGCTTCCATCCCCCTCGCCTCTTCCTCCTCCTCCTCTTCCTCTTCCACGTTCTCTCCGTCAGAGTCTAGACCTCTCGGAGACCGGCGCTGGTCTGGATCCGACCACGCTGACTCCGGACGCCGCCCCGTGGGACGGGCTTTCCCCCGAGCTAAGCTAATTAGCGGGCACCTGATTGAGCGATCCGGGAGGACGGAAAACGAGGATCAAACGATGAGGCAGAACAGAAACGAGGACGTGGAAGCGCTGTCGTCATCGCGGGGAGATGATGGAACTTGTCAGGATGTTTGAGAATGTTATAGATCGGAGCTTTGTGTGTCGTTTGTTGTTTCAGTAGCGGTTTATAAGCAGTTCTTCGTTGCTTTTAAGCGTAAATGAATGGCCAAAATCGAGCAAATATTGTTTTTCCGGCATCTAATCATGCAGCGTACATTGTTAAACCTTATTTTCAAACGCTCTTGCAGTGTTGTGTCATGATTTCTTGTGGTTAACGCTCGCATTTTTGACACGATGGAGAAGACAAACTCTTCATTGTTAAAAAAATAGCTTAATCCTTGGTAAAAAGTAAGATCAGGATGGTTCGCAGACCACACAAAAAGCTCTTCTAATCAGTGTCTAACCGTTTTTGCACGAAGAAAAACCTCCAGAAGCAAAACAAAGACAATGCAGCACAATTTACAGCCATTTAAATCTGAATAATGACGACCATTTCCAGTTTTCTTAATGTTTATAATGTTACTTCCTGGTTGAACACGAGCACAGATATGATATAGAGGTAATTCCACAACTGTTACCATAGCAACCAGACTGTAAACATGGACCAACATCCACATACATTACACAATAGTTATGATTTGACAAATAATAATACCCAATAACACTTTATTTTGTTGAACGACCCTTTAAACTGTCAGAAAGATGGATCAGTTGAGCGTTAACCGTCTCTTTATTTTCAACTGTCGCTTTTTGATGAGGGATTCCATTTTAGAATTCAGCACTGCACTTTTATTTTTCAAATTTTCTTCACCAACGGCAACTTCACGGACGTAAAACTATGATGAACATTTACCGCAGGTGCCCTCCCAACAAACCAAGTCAGAATTAGAAAAACACGAGAAGCTGAAATACAGACTTTAAGGACCAAAAACAGCAGAAGATTCTCTTGACAAGTGACGTACGAAGTCTGAATAATACATTAAAAAAAGTGACAAAAATTCAACTAAAAACAACAAAGACAAAAGTGACAAAGAGACGTTGAAATATGACAAAAACGTGACAGAAAGAGACAAAAATGCGACTAAATAAGGACAAAGACTAGCTACATTAATTTGCCAATGAGATAAGTCAAAAAATCTCACCTCATTGGCGAAGAATTTAGCTTGAAATAAGAAGAAATGACCAAGAACAAGTCAAAAACACCTTTAAACATGTAAAATAATCTAGGTCCATGAAGAAAATGCATTTTAACTATTCAAAATTGTTGAAATTAAGATTAATATCCTGAATTCAAGTCATTTCTTTCATGTCTTTGCCGTGAAAAAGGGAATTAAAGCCACAATAATGTAGATTTTTAACGGTTTTAGCTCAAGAAGAAGAGAATCTGGTTCAAATCAGAGGAAAAACTCGAACTACTCTGGAAAAATGTACAACCTTAAATAAGAAAATAAGTTAGAAAGTGATTGGATTTGTTGTATTTATCTTGATTTGAGTACATTTAGACTGTCAAAGTAAGATTTGCCAATGGAACAAGTACGTTTTGTTCTTATTTCAAGTTGTTTCAAAATTAAGTTCTAGATGAGTTAAAATGTCTTGATTTCAGGATATTGATCTTAATTTCAGACGTTTTGACTCGTTAAGATCAGTGGGGATGATTTATTTGATGGAACTAGATTATTTCTCTTGTTTCAAACAGTTTCTGACTTGTTTCAATGCATTATTTCTTATTTCAATCCAAATTATCTGTCACTGGGTTAAGATCATTTTAATTACCTCTGACATATGTATTTTCTTATTTTAAGCAAAATTATCGCAGGATCAGTCAGAAATACCTTGAAACCAGTGAAATATTCTGCATCACATCAACAATTTAATCTCATCGAGTCAAAACTTCTCAAATCCAGATGAAAATGATCAATTCAAGCCATTTTAAACTCTGATAGATTTACATTTTAGATCATTTGGATTGAAGTAAGAAATAATGTACTGAAAAAAGAAACAAGTGAAATAATCTATTTCTGTCAAATAAATCGTCTCCAGGAGTCAAAACGACTGAAATTCACATTAATATCCTCAAATCAAGACATTTTAACTCATCTAGAACTTAATTTTTTCAGTGCACAGCGAGTTCAAACCCACAAATCAACGCGCTTCCATCCCCAGTATTTATCTTGATTTGAGTCCATTTAGACTGTAAAGGCAAGATTTGCCAATAGAACAAGTACGTTTTGTTCTTATTTCAAGTGCAGAAGCATCTTTTTGCTGATTTCAAGTTAGAAAATGCTTGTACAAGATATTTAATGCTTGTTCCATTGGCAGTCTTACTTCAAAATACACTCAAAACAAGATAAATGCTACTTATCTCAAGCACTTATTAACTTGTAATCTTATCTACGACAACCTTTTTTCCAGCGGTCAATACTTCTAGTTCTTAAAATAACCCGACACTATTTCCACCTGCTTTTTTTTTTTTCCAGACAATCCTCTCCGAAAGCCTCCGTTCATCTCCCGCCGCTTTATGGATCGGCTGTGAGGAGGACACGGCGCCTCGACCTTTTGTGCAGCGATAAGCTCGTCCTGCACACGGCCGGAGCCCACGGGGACCGGGCCACCGCGGCCGTCGATAGGCAATTTGCAGCGTCGCCGGCGGTTTTCGCGGCTCAGGGGCAGGTAAAGTGTCCGCCGAGGTCCGCTGCAGCCGGGAAGAGGCGACGCGAGGACGGGAAACGACGAGAAAATGACGGGAAACGACGAGAAAATGACGGGAAACGATGAGAAAATGACGGGAAACGACGAGAAAATGACGAGAAAATGACGGGAAACGACGAGAAAATGACAGGAAAAGATGAGAAAATGATGGGAAGCGATGAGAAAATGACGGGAAACGACGAAAAAACAATGGGAAAAGATAAGAAAATGACGGGAAACGACGAGAAAATGACGGGAAACAACGATAAAATGATGGGAAACGATGAGAAAATGACGGGAAACGACGAGAAAACGACGGGAAAGGACGAGAAAACGACGGGAAACGATGAGAAAATGACGGGAAACAACGATAAAATGACGGGAAACAACGATAAAATTACGAGAAAATGACGGGAAACGACGAGAAAATGACAGGAAAAGATGAGAAAATGACAGGAAAAGATGAGAAAATGATGGGAAGCGATGAGAAAATGACGGAAACGACGAAAAAACAATGGGAAAAGATGAGAAAATGACGGGAAACAACGATAAAATGATGGGAAACGATGAGAAAATGACGGAAGCAGCGAAAAGCGACGGAAAGGACGAGAAAACGATGGGAAACGATGAGAAAATGACGGGAAACGATGATAAAATGACGGGAAACAACGAGAAAATGAAGGGAAACGACGAGAAAATGACAGGAAAAGATGAGAAAATGATGGGAAGCGATGAGAAAATGACGGGAAACGACGAAAAAACAATGGGAAAAGATAAGAAAATGACGGGAAACGACGAGAAAATGACGGGAAACAACGATAAAATGATTGGAAACGAAAAGAAACTGACGGGAAACGACGAGAAAACGACGGAAAGGGCGAAAAGCGGCGAAACGATGAAAATGACGGAAACAACGAAAAATGACGGGAAACAACGATAAAATGACGATAAAATGACGGGAAACGACGAGAAAATGACAGGAAAAGATGAGAAAATGACAGGAAAAGATGAGAAAATGATGGGAAACGACGAAAAAACAATGGGAAAAGATAAGAAAATGACGGGAAACGACGAGAAAATGACGGGAAACAACGATAAAATGATGGGAAACGATGAGAAAATGACGGGAAACGACGAGAAAACGACGGGAAAGGACGAGAAAACGATGGGAAACGATGAGAAAATGACGGGAAACAATGAGAAAATGACGGGAAACGATAAGAAAATGACGGGAAACAACAATAAAATGACGGGAAACAACGATAAAATGATGGGAAACGATGAGAAAATGACAGGAAACAACGATAAAATGACAGGAAACAACGATAAAATGACAGGAAACAACAATAAAATGACAGGAAACAACGCTAAAATGATGGGAAACGATGAGAAAATGACGGGAAACGACGATAAAGTGACGGGAAACGACGAGAAAACGACGGGAAAACGGAAAAGCGGTCGTCGTGGTAGAAAACGGGCGGCGTTTGTGTCCGAGTGTTTGATCTGGAGATGCAAACACAAACACACACGCCAAAAACGTGACTAAAAGTGAAAAAAAAACACACAACTATAAAAGACAACAACTTGACTGAAAAAGACAAAAAGGCAACTAAAAGCAACAAAAACGCAACTGAAAGCAACGAAAACTTGACTGAAAAAGACAAAAATGCAACTAACGGGAAACAACGGGAAACAACGAGAAAACGACGGTAAAAGCAGCCGTCGTGGTAAAAATCAGGTGCTGTTTGTTTCCGAATGTTTGACCTGGAGATGCAAACACAAACTCACAAACTGACAAATAAAGAGCGCCAAAAACGTGACTAAAAGTGGAAAAAAACACAACTATAAGAGGCAAAAACTTGACTGAAAAAGACAAAAAGGCAACTAAAAACAACAAAAACGCAAATGAACGCAACAAAAACTTGACTGGTGGCGTTATCAGAGATTATTCAATGTCAGTTCCTAACTATTGTGTAATTGTCCCTTGTTTACAGTCTTGTTGCTATGGTAACAGTTGTGGAATTACCTCTAACTGTGTCATGTTTGTGCTCATGTTCAACAGGAAGTGACATTATAAACTGGACAAATGTTTAGTCAAAAATTAAATATAATCGTGTTCAATATGTTTCAGTCAAATGTGTCGTCTAATCTGTCATATAGACTTTAAATGCCATACTGTGGGACATTCCAAGCCAAACTACACGGCGCCTTTTGTGCAGCAACACGAGGACGGGAAACGACGAGAAAACGACGGGAAAAGCAGTCGTGGTGGTAGAAAACAGGCGGTGTTTGTGTCCAAAACATAACCGCTAATAAACACAAGCATCACAGATCATTGCAGGGAAACAGATTTTAGCGTAATATTTAAGGATTTTACACGTCTTTGTCCACTTTTTGGACTAAAAGTGGAAAAAACCACAACTATAAGAGGCAAAAACTTGACTGAAAAAGACAAAAAGGCAACTAAAAACAACAAAAACGCAACTGAATGCAAAAAAAACTTGACTGGTGGCGTTATCAGAGATTATTCAATGTCAGTTCCTAACTATTGTGTAATTTGTCCCTTGTTTACAGTCTGGTTGCTATGGTAACAGTTGTGGAATTACCCCTAACTGTGTCATATTTGTGCTCATGTTCAACAGGAAGTGACATTATAAACTTTACACAAACTGACAAACAAAAAGTGGCAAAAACGTGACTAAAAACACAACTACAAGAGACAAAAACTTGACTGAAAAAGACAAAAATGCAACTAACGGGAAACGACGAGAAAATTACAGGAAAAGCAGTCGTCGCGGTAGAAAACAGGCGGCGTTTGTGTCCGAATGTTTGATCTGTAGATATTGTTGAGAAAGATTGAATGTGCACAATTCTCTTCTCATTTCACTAAAATGTAGTTCAGATCAATATATTTCAAATTTTGCTAAAATACTTTGCAAAATGTATCCCGGTTTAGCAAGTTTTTAGGTTTTTTGTTTTACTTCCTGGTTGTAAATGATGACATCACACCTAAATTACCATAGCAACCACACTGTACACTCACACCAAAACTCACTAATGTCACAGATTTTTATAATATTTTACAACTAAAAATAAACATGAACGCCTTTTCTGTTGAATTAATGTTTAAGGGTGAAAAAAAGTAGTTTATTTTGTGTAGATTATGAATAAAATGTCATCAGTTTGTTTACTTCCTGTAAATTTCTACAGATTTTTCAACTTTTCGCCACAACAAACTGCTGCCAGATCGGTGCAAAACTATAATTTATATTGACAACAGATATTAATACACCAAATAAAGACAAAATTAGAAAATAATGAAAACCCGTCACGCGCACTTTAAAGGTTTTTGCACAATATGACGGTAAACTAAATGTGCCTCCATGAAGAGAAGGAGTTAACCAACCTGGCTGATTTACATTCCGCTCGAAGTAAAAATGTAAGTTTTCAAGGTATTTTTGAGCAATAAAACACCTGGAATACGCTCTGTCGTTCCCTAATTTGAGTCAGTGCTGAATTCAGTAAATTTTAAGCTAAGTATGAGCTCAGTATTCGTAAAAAACACAAAACATAACCGCTAATAAACACAAGTGTCACAGATCATGGCAGGGAAACAGATTTTAGCGTAATATTTAATGATTTTACACGTCTTTGTCCAAAATTAAACTTTCTTGACAGACTCTATTGAACTTAAATGACTCGCGAACCAGAGCCACAACTGACAGACAACATTTTTTACCGTTTCCGGTGTTTCAAACGATGAAAATACTGTTATGCTGTCAAGCTAATGGATAGCATGATTGACGCTAATGACTCGAGCTGGGGAATGACAGGCGCCGTGAACGAAGGCACTCGGCTAGCTCGCCGTTAGCGTCACGGCTTCCTGTCAAATTATGAGCAGAGTTGTGCCAAAATAAATAAATAATTAACGATCGCGAGGTGGAGGTGGATGACAGCGAGAACACGATAAAAAGTTCAGAAACGAGGTCAATACTTCCCCCGAGGACACAGTGTTTACAAAGCTAGGTTTATTTGTCTCAAAGTTAAAGTGCGCGCGACAGGTTTTTATGATTTTGTAATTTTCTCTTTATTTGGTGTATTCATACCTGTTGTAAATAAAATTAATCGTTTTACGCCAAACAAGAAGCGGTTTGTGGAGAAAAATGGAAAAATCTGATGAAAAACTGATGACATCACAGTGGGAAGACAAAGGTTATGCGTAATTTACACCGAAGAAACTACTTTTTTGACGCTTTAACCATTAATTCCACAAAAAAGGTGTTCACGTGTATTTTTTATTTGTAAAATTTGTAAAAATCTGTGACAATAGATGAGTTTCGGCCCGGTGTACAGTGTGGTTGCTATGGTAATTTCCCAGTGTGATGTCATCATTTACAACCAGGAAGCAAAACGAAAACCTAAAAAATTGCTAATTCGGGACAACATGTGTAAAGAAAAAAAAAAGAAATATATTTATCTTATCTACATTTTAGTGAATTGTTGCACTTTAATGCTAATAATGCTAATGCTAACTTTGAGGAATGAAAAGCATTTAAAAGTAACACCACAAACTGAAGCAATCGACATATGAAAACAATCGTCTCTTTAATCATTTTAATTGCTTGTTTACTTTGTATTTTACATTTTAATCGAAGCTGGCTTTAGCTTTGAGACACACCGCGCACAGAGCCGCTGAGTAAATGCTGCATAGAAAAGTCAAAGTCTATACGGCAGGTTCTCGTGATGTTCTAATTATGACTCAGTTTGGTGAATTTCCAGAGTAGAAAGGTCAGTTAGTTTGCTTTTCTGTAACAAACGATGCACAAAATACAATTTCCTTGCCTTAAAATTGTACTTTAGCTTCAAAAGAATCTAATTTATGGAATAGTATCTAATATATCTCTAGAAAGTTTATCATAATTTCCTAAAACATAATGTAAAATACAATAATAAATATGTTTGAAGCAGACTCAGAATGAGAAAAATGTAACTAAAAGCGACAAAAAAGCAACACATTTGAATTTCCAGAGTAGAAAGGTCAGTTATTTTCCTTTTCTATAACAAACCATGGACAAAAAAGCCTTAAAATTGTATTTTATCTTAGCAAAACGACACAATTTAACTAAAAGTGACAATAAACATTTGTAAAAGTGACAAAAATACAACCTCAAAGCCACAAAAACACAACTAAAAGTGACAAAAATGCAACACATTTAAATTCTCAGAGTAGAAATGTGAATTGTTTCCTTTTTTATAACAAACAATGAACAAAATACAGTTTTCTAGCCTTAAAATTGTATTTTAGCTTCAAAAGAATCTAATTTATGGAACAGTATCTAATATATCTCTGGATAAAATGAAAAATGATTGTGGGCTTAACATTTCTGTGAGTATTTTTCAGTAAAACCCATAAATCTGGATTGTTCTTCATCAAAAATGCAAAGAGTTATAATCATAATTTCCTCAAACATAATGTAAAATACAATAATAAATGTGTTTAAAGCAGCTCTGATGTCACTCACATGTGTCTGAGGCTCACACTGAGACAAAATCCTCTTAATTTGTCATATTTTGTGATATTCTGAGGTTAATCCCAGTTTCTCAGTGAAATCACATCACGTTGCACTTCACTTTCGCCTCCGTTCTGATTTTAAAATGTTTTTGTTTCCAGACTTTTAAATGGTCTATACAGAGCCTGGTTTGGCACAGTGTTGTGTTTTGGGATGAGAGTGTGTTGGCTGTGCGTTCGTGGTCCACTCTGCGTCACTTCTTTGTCTGAAAAGGCTGGAAAAAGGAGAAACTCTGCGGCGAACTGCAGTCTGTGAGCGCCGACGCCTCCACATTGCAGGCGCTGTGTGATCCAGGAGCACACACAGCATGCACAATGAGGACACTTCAGCACTCTGACGCCTTCCTGACAACTTTTGGACACTTTGGGACACCGTGAGAGTTTGGAAAGCGTTGGCACACTTCAAAAGACTTTGGAACACTTTGGTACACACCGAGAGACTTTGGAAGACGTTGGTACACTTCTGCAGACTTTGGAAGACTTTGGATAGTTTCAAGAGGCTCTAGATCACTTTGGTACACAGCAAGAGACTTTGGGAGACTTTGGAACACTTCGAGACACTTCCACAGACTGTAGAACACTTCCGCAGACTTTAGAACACTTCCGCAGAATTTTAAACACTTCTGCTGACTTTGAAACATATTCGCAGACTTTGGAACACTTCAACGGGTTTTAGATCACTTTGGTACATATCAAGAGAGTTCAGGAGACTTTGTAACACTTCTGTGGACTTTGGGACACTTTCGCAGACTTTGGGACACTTCTGCAGACTTTGGGACACTTTGGGACACTGTGAGAGTTTGGAAAGCGTTGGCACACTTCAAAAGACTTTGGAACACTTTGGTACACACCGAGAGACTTTGGAAGACGTCGGTACACTTCTGCAGACTTTGGCAGACTTCGGATCGTTTCAAGACACTCTAGATCACTGTGGTACACATCCAGAGATTTTGGGAGACTTTAGAACACTTCTGCAGACTTTAGAACACTTCTCTAAATTTTGAAACACTTCCGCAGACTTTGGAACACTTCAACGAGCTTTAGATCATTTTGGTACACATCAAGAGAGTTCGGGAGAGTTTGGGACACTTCCGCAGACTTTGGGACACTTTTGCAGACTTTGGGACACTTTGGGACACATCAATTGATTTTGGATCACTAGAGGCTTTGGAACACCTCTGAAGATTTTGGAGCACTTCAAGAGGCTTTAGATCACGTTGGTACACATCAAGGGACTTTGGACACTTCCGCAGACTTTCGAACAGTTTTGCGGACTTTGGAACACTTCCGCGGACTTTGGAACACCTTGGGACTCTTGCACAGACTTTGGAACACTTCCGCTAACTTTGGAACACTTCTGCGGACTTTGGGACTCTTAGGGACACTTCTGTAGACTTTAGAACACTTCCAGCAGACTTTTGGCTTTAGATCACTTTGGTACACATCAAGGGACTTTGGACACTTCCGCAGGCTTTCGGACACTTCCACGGACTTTGGAACACTTCAATACACTTCAGGAGACTCTGGAACACTTCTATGGACTTTAGAACACTGCCGCAGACTTTGGAACACTTCAAGAGGCTTTAGATCACGTTGGTACACATCAAGAGACTTTGGAACACTTCCGCTGACTTTGGAACACTTCAAGAGGCTTTAGATCACTTCAAGAGGCTTTAGATCACGTTGGTACATATCAAGAGACTTTGGAACACTTCCGCTGACTTTGGAACACTTCAAGAGGCTTTAGATCACTTCAAGAGGCTTTAGATCACTTCAAGAGGCTTTAGATCACGTTGGTACACATCAAGAGACTTTGGAACACTTCCGCTGACTTTGGAACACTTCAAGAGGCTTTAGATCACTTCAAGAGGCTTTAGATCGCTTTAGTACACATCAAGAGACTTTGGAACAATTCCGCTGGCTTTGGAACACCTTCTCAGACTTTTGAACACTTCGGGACTCTTGCGCAGACTTTGGAACACTACCGGAAACTTCGGAACGCTGTGAGACTTAAGTGCACTGGCTAATTTCAGTAAAACTAAAATACATGGAATGGTGAAGCTTTTCAGAATAAAACAAGCAAATATTCAATCAACTGTGGATGTTCATGCGAGACTTTGGAACCCTTGGGCAAACTTTGGCAGACTTCAGAACACTTTCGGAGATATCAGGAAACTTTGGAACACTTCGGCGTGAGACTTTGGATCACTTTGGTACACTTCAAGAGGCTTCAGATCACTTTGGATCATTCTGGAACACTTCTGTAGACTTTGGGAACTTTGGCAGACTTTGGAACACTTCTGGAGACTTTGGAACACTTCATTATTATCAGTTAAACTAAAATATATGGAAAGGTGACGTTTTTGAGAACAAAACGTGTAAAAATATTCGATAAAAGATCAATGTTTATGCAAGAATTTGATTTAACTGAACACAAAATGAGCAGTTCATGTTTCCCAAATGACATCTAAACCAAAATTCAACCAGAAAGCAGTGAAGCTCTTTCTTTCTTTCTCTCTTTCCTCCGCAGACTCAGACACGTTTTAATCATATTTTTCAGAATTAATTGTCAGTGTGAACATGTGCACGGGCCGATACGGCGTCTTATAGAATGTGACGGCGAGCTTTGACCCCTGGAGTCGACGCGGAGACAGTTCTATAGAGACGCCGTGTCCTTTCTTTATGACAGGGTCGCTCTCCATAACGAGCTCGGGGACAACGGCTCTCGTGGAGTTTTTAATGAGTTTCATGTCACACACTGTCACTTCGGGAGGAACGGACCGTGATCTGCGTCAGAATGATCCGACGGCGCGGCGGAACGACAGGGGACTGCTAATGCTAATGCTAATGCACGCGTCACGGTCCAGAACGAGAGCGACGAGACAAGAGGAATCAGATTTAAACATGTACATATAATAAATAGTTGCGTTTTTGACACTTTAAGCCTCATTTTGTCGCTTTTGTCGCATTTTTGTTAATAAAAGTTGCATTTTTGACGCTTTTGGTAAAGTTCTTTATGCAGTTAGTCACATTTTGATGTTTTCTGGAAGGATTTGTAGCTGTTATGTCACGTTTTTGTCACTCTCAGTTGCATTTTTGAGCAATTTTTGATGCTTTTAGTTTACAGATAGCCGCATTTATGTCGCTTTAGGTGCATTTTTTGCACTATAAGTTGCATTTTTGACACTTTTGTCAAAGTTTTTTATGCTCTCAGTCGCATTTGTGTCACTTTATGTCTAATTTTTTTGACACTTTAAGCCGCATTTTGTCGCTTTTGTCGCATTTTTGTTGATAAAAGTTGCATTTTTGACGCTTTTGGTAAAGTTCTATATGCAGTTAGTCACATTTTGATGTTTTCTGGAACGTTTTTGTAGCTGTTAAGTAACTGTGTTTTTTCCACTATAAGTTGCATTTTTGACACTTTTGTTTAAGTTTTTATACTCTTGGTCGCATTTGTGTCACTTTATGTTGCATTTTTTCGACACTTTCAGTCACGTTTTGATGTTTTCAGGGGCATTTTTGTCGCTCTTAGTTGCATTTTTGACCAATTTGTGATGCATTTACTTGCGTTTCTGACACTTTAAGCTGCATTTATGTCACTTTTAGGTTTTTTTCTCACTATAAGTTGCATTTTTGTCGCTTTATGTTGCATTACACTTTCAGTTACGTTTTGATGTTTCCAGGAATGTTTTTGTAGCTGTTAGTTGCGTTTTTGTTACCATCAGTCACATTTCTCACAATTTTTTTTACGCTTTTAGTCACGTTTTTGATGCTTTAAGTAGAACTTTTTATGCTTTAAATTGTGTTTTGTGTCGCTTAAAGCTCTGGGGCAGCGGCTCTCGTGGAGTTTTTAATGAGTTTCATGTCACACACTGTCACTTCGGGAGGAACGGACCGTGATCTGCGTCAGAATGATCCGACGGCGCAGCGGAACGACAGGGGACTGCTAATGCTAATGCTAATTCACGCTTCACGGTCCAGAACGAGAGCGACGAGACAAAAGGAATCAGATTTAAACATGGACATATATAATAAATAGTGCTTTTTAATGCTTTTAGTCACATTTTTGATGCTTTTACTTGCATTGTTGACACTTAAAGCCGCATTTATGTCGCTTTTAGTCGCATTTTTGTCGATATAAGTTGCATTTTTTACGCTTTTGGTAAAGTTCTTAATGCAGTTAGTCACATTTTGATGTTTTCTGGAATGTTTTTGTAGCTGTTAGTCATGTTTTTGTCACGCTCAGTTGCATTTTTGACCAATTTTTGATTTGCTTTCAGTTGCATTTTTGATGCTTTAAGCCGTATTTATGTCGCTTTTAGTTGGGGTTTTTTCACTATAAGTTACATTTTTGACACTTTTATTAAAGTTTTTAGTCGTTTTTAGTCACATTTTAGTCAATTTTAGGTGCATTTTTGTTGCCATTAGTCACCTTTTTCACATATTTTTGACGCTTTTAGCCGCATTTTCGATGCTCAGATCTGCGTCAGAATGATCCGACGGCGCAGCGGAACGACAGGGGACTGCTAATGATAATGCTAATGCTAACTCTAATGCACGTGTCACGGTCCAGAACGCGAGCGACAAGACAAGAGGAATCAGATTTAAATGTAGAGATATATTGTATTTAATAGAAATAATCGGTCTGGGGCCAGTGGTGGACATTCCACAACTGGCCACACTTTCTTTGGGCCCCCAACCTGAAGGGGCCCCCAATAAGATGCCCCTCCAGATCATTGTGGACTTGAGGCTCTGACACAGTTCTCTCAATATCACAGTAAAGTTGTGCACTGAACTTTCAAACAAGAAAAAGACCAACAAAATAGTCTGGGATTGACAAATGTATTCATTCTGCCAAAGCCACACCCCCCAGTAGACCCTTTAAAAGTCTGTAAACAAAAACATTCTAAATTATGGACTGGAGGCAAAAGTGAAGTGCAACATAATGTGATTTTAATGGAGCAACAGGGATTAACCACAGAACATCACAAAATATGATAAATCTGCTGTGGTTTTGGCAAATTGAAAGCACTCAGACACATGTGAGTGACATCAGAGCTGCTTTAAAGACATTTATAATTGTCTTCTACGTTATTTGTTTATTTGATAGAAGATTACAATAAAAGTTTTGCATTTTGATGAAGGAAACATCTAGATTTTAAGATTTTACTGGACAAATACTGACGGAAACTTTGAGCCCGCAATAGTTATTAAATTTATCTCTACATTTATTACACACTTTGCCACAAATTGTACTTTTATTGTGAATCTCAAATGCAATTTCGAGGCTATAAACTGATTTTTTTCTGTCTTTTGTAATAAAGAAGCAAAGTAACTGACATTTCTGCTTTGCAACTTTGACTTTATTGCTTGTTTTACGTTAGAAAGACTCAAAACCATGAGAATGTAGATCCGATATCAGTTGTATTTTTGACACTTTAAGCCAGGTTTATGTCGCTTTTAGTCGCATTTTTGTTGCTGTAAGTTGCATTTTTGACGCTTTCAGTTGCAATTTAATACTTTCAGGAGCATTTTTGTTGCTGTTAGTCGCATTCTTGTTGCTGTTGGTCGCATTTTTGACACTGTTAGTTGCATTTTTATGCTTTAAGTTGTGTTTTTGACACTAAATCGGAATTATGTTGCTTTTTGTCACATTTTTGTTGCTTCTTTGTGTTTTAACAAATCTAAACCACAGGGTTAGCAGTTTTTATGCAGAAAATCTTTTCATTTTGCTGTTGTGTTCTTATTTTCACTACACTGTGTCATTTGTCTAAACAAACCCTGACGTCCTTTTGACGTCCTTTTTTATGCTTTAAGTTGCATTTTTGACACTTTCAGGAACGTTTTTGTCATTGTTAGTCGCATTTTGTCTCTTTTAGTTGCAATTTTGGCACATTTTTTTCGCCTTTAGTCACCTTTTGCGTTAAGCCGCATTTTTGACTTCTTAAGTTGCATTTTTTTATGCTTTAAGTTGCGTTTTTGTTGCTTTAAGTTGCATTTTGATGTTTTTAAGTCACATTTTTAATATTTTAAGTCATAATTATGGCGCTTTTAGTCACATTTGTATAAATTGTGCAGCCCTGTTCATTTTCTATTTTCTATATTCTTTCTTTTCTATTTCTATTTCTATATTATTATTATATATTTCTATTCTGAGTCATTTGGCTTCATTTCAGCGAACGATAAACAAACCCTGACGTCATTTCCAGCCACTAAACCTAATCCGGACTTCATCATTTGCTCTGAAACGCGTCCTCCGCCTGCCTCGTCCTTCAGCGTCTTTTAGGTGGAAAAGCGCTCTATAAATAAAAATTCTTCTTCTTCTTTTGAGAGTCTTTTGAGAGTCTTTTGGTAGCATTTTGGCACTTTCAGTCGTGAATCTGACTCTTTTAGTTGTTGTTGTTTTTTTGTTGTTGACATTTTTAGTCGGATTTTTGACACTTTAAGCCAGGTTTATGTCACTTTTAGTCGCATTTTTGTCACTGTAAATTGCATTTTTGACACTTTCAGTTGCAATTTGATACTTTCAGGAGTGTTTTTGTTGCTGTTAGTCACGTCTTCTAGTTGCATTTTTTATGTTTTAAGTTGTGTTTTTGTCGGTTTAAGTTGTTTTTTTTAAGTTTTTAGTAAATTTTTTTAAATGATGTCGCTTATCGTCACATTTTTGTTGCCTCTTTGTGTTTTAACAAATCTAAACTACAGGGTTAGCAGTTTTTATGCAGAAAACATTGCTGTTGTTTGCTTATTTTCACTGCACTCTGTCATTTGCCTTTATTTCAGCGAAGGATAAACAAATCCTGACGTCATTTCCAGCCACTAAACCTAACCCGGACTTCATCGTTAGCTCTGAAATGTGTCCTCCGCCTCGCGCCGTCCTTCATCGTCTTTTGAGAGTCTTTTTGAAACTTTCAGTCGCATTTTTGACACTTTAAGTCGCATTAATGTCACTTTTAGTCACGTTTGTGTCACTTTAAGTTGCATTTTTTGATGCTATCGGCAACGTTTTTGTCGTTGTTAGTTGCATTTTTACAGATTTTTTATGCCTTTGGTCACCTTTTTGATGCGTTAAGCTGCGTTTTGACATCTTAAGTTGCATTTTTTATGCTTTAAGTTGCAATTTTTGTATTTTAAGTCACAATTATGGCGCATTTGGTTGTGAATATTTGAGAAAATCCAATATGCTAACAAATTGTGCAGCTATTTTCTATATTCTATTTCTATTCTGAGTCATTTGGCTTCATTTCAGAGAACGATAAACAAACCCTGACGTCATTTCCAGCCACTAAACCTAACCCGGACTTCATCATTTGCTCTGAAACGCGTCCTCCGCCTCGCCCCGTCCTTCTGAATCTGAATCTGAGTCTTTTAGAAACTTTTAGTAGCATTTTGGCGCTTTCAGTTGAAGAAAGTCGCTTTTTTGACATTTTTAGTTGGATTTTTAACAATTCAAGTCAAGTTTATGTCGCTTTTAGTCGGATTTTTGTCACTGTAAATTGCATTTTTGACAATTTTAGTGACAGTTTATATGCTCTTTGTTGCATTTTTGACACTTTCAGTTGCAATTTCATACTTTAGTTGCTGTTATTCACGTATTTGACACTTTAAGTTGCATTTTTTTTCGCTTTAAGTTGCATTTTTTGAGTTTTTAGTAATACTTTTGACACTTTAAGTCAAAATTATGTCGCTTTACGTCACATTTTTGTTGTTAATTTTGCTGTTCTTTGCCTATTTTTACTGCACTGTGTCATTTGGCTTCATTTCAGCGAACGATAAACAAACCCTGACGTCATTTCCAGCCACTAAACCTAACCCGGACTTCATCGTTTGCTCTGAAACGTGTCCTCCGCCTCGCCGCGTCCTTCGGCGTCTTCCGTCTCCTCGTGTCTTACATCAGCCTCTCGGTTTTACAGGATTCTCTCGGCGCTGATGCTGTTTGTGCAGAGTGGATGAAGGGCCTTGCCCACGCGTTCCTCCAGCCTCAGAAACGGGTCCAAGTTTAACGTCGAGGGCCACTGAATCATCCTCTGTCTCGACTGCGGACTGAATTTATGAATGGAAATGAGAGTCGACGCTAAAGACCGCGAAAGAAATGTATGAGTGTGGATTAATGCAGAGCCGTAATCAAGAAATGGAGCAATCGATGCTGAAACAAAGACAAAATTGGTTGTTTTAGTTAAACGTGTAGCGGTAAAATGAAACTGTTTTGTCTTGAAAAGAACAAATAAAAGTGAGCCACATTTGAGTGTTGTTATAAAATGTCAAAACCAGAGTCAAACCAGGACTAAACCAAGACTAGAACAGGAGAAACAAGGACTAAATAAAGACTAGACCAGGAACAAACCAGGATCAAACCAGGACTAAACCAACACTAGAACAGGACAAACAAGGACTAAATAAAGACCAGACCAGGAACAAAATAGGACCAAACTGACACTAAACCAGGACCAAACCAAGACTAAACCTGGAAAACCAAGACCAAACTAGCACCAAACCAAAACCAAGCCAAGACTAAACTAGGACCAAACCAGGACCAACCCAAGACCAAACTAAGACTACACCTGGATCAAACCAGGACTAAACCAAGACTAAAAGAGGAACAAACCAAGACCA
The DNA here is from genome assembly GCA_019453435.1 of Rhinogobius similis. Lineage (NCBI taxonomy): Eukaryota > Metazoa > Chordata > Actinopteri > Gobiiformes > Gobiidae > Rhinogobius > Rhinogobius similis. Next base: position 27,354,914 of record CM033640.1, read on the forward strand.
AGCTGAGACTAAATCAGGACCAAACCAGGACTAAACCAGGAAAACCAAGACCAAACCAAGACTAAAAGAGGAACAAACCAAGACCAAGCTGAGACTAAACCAGGACTAAACCAGGAAAACCAAGACCAAACCAAGACTAAAGCAAGATTAAAAAAGGAACAAACCAAGACCAAACTAAGACTACACCAGGACTAAGCCAGGACTAAACCAAGACTAAACCAAGACTAAACCTGGACCAAACCAGGATTACACAAAGACTAAACCAGGACCAAACTAAGACTAAACCAAGAAGAAGAAGAAGAAGAAGAATTTTTATTTATAGAGCGCTTTTCCACCTAATAGGCACCCAAAGCGCTTTAACCAAGACTAAACCTGGACCAAATCAAGACTAAACCTGGACCAAACTAAGACTAAACCTGGACCAAACCAAGACCAAACTAAGACTACACCAGGACCAAACCAGGACTAAACCAGGAAAACCAAGACTAAACCAGGACTAAAACCAAGCCAAGACTATCTTGGACCAAACCAGGACGAACCCAAGACCAAACTAAGACTACACCTAGACCAAACCAGCACCAAACCAAAGCCAAGACTAAACTAGGACTACACCAGGACTAAACCAGGAACAAACCAAGACAAAATCAGGACCAAACCAGGACCAGCTTTAACTGCATAAATCTTTAAAAACACCCTCTGAAGCATAAAGACAGATTCTGACAGCAGATTTTGACAGTAGTGTATTTTCTGAAGGTCCTCTTCCTCATAAAACGTGTGTGGACCGGCTTTTCATCTGGATTATTAAACCTCTGAACATCTGACACGCAGCGGAGTAATAACTTCTGTGTCAAATTATAATTTACAAAGCCTTCAAAGTGTCCGCCGAGGATGGACCGGCTCTGCTGCTCTCAACGTGACGAGACGAAGAGGAAGAAGAACACGTTTGAATTCAGAGAAAACCTCCCTCGCGGCTTTTACAAACGATCGTACAACACAGACGGGATTTGTGATTCACGTTTTTAAAAATCGAGAGGAGTTTTAACGTCGGAGAGGCGAGCGAAATCTCAACTTTAATTCAAGAAATCAGACGATTTTTGTCGAGTTTAAACGGACTTAAACATGACTAAACCAGAACCAGAATAACCTGGACCAACGGTATTTAACGGGACTTAAACCCGACTGATGCAGTAAGTGGCGTCTCATTTCTGAAACAAATGTGGAAAGACGAATCCTGTGGTCATGGAAAAGACGTCAGTGTGTTGGAGAAGAGTTAAATCATTGGCATCAAACAGAGAAAACAACTAAGGAGAAGCACAAACGACTAAAACTGGCAAAAGAACTGTCCGACGCATTATTTCAAACTGGAATCAAAATCAAAACAACTGTACGACTCGGGGCTGTGTTTAGCAGTAAAAGTAAGTAGAGATGAAGAATTAATCCAAACGGAATTGAAATAGCAAATTAAATTTCAATGGGCACAATTTTCAAAGTGCAATAATTTCCTGTCTATGAGCATCAAAAACATGACTTAAAGTGACAGAAACACAAGTTAAAGGGCCTTTTCTTGATTTTGAACCGTGAGACAGAAATATGTTTTTGTTTGAACCGTTAGCCCCGCCCACAGAGTCCTTCCTGTCTCTCAGTTTTGCTCCATGACTCAAAAACGACTGTCTGGAATCGTCTTATTTCCATAAAGTTCCTCTAACTCTTCTCACTATTAGCTTTTAGCACTTTTGAAACTGCACATGACAAAGAATCACAGTCTGGGACAGAGTCAAGCAGTTATTTACCCATGATTCATAGTGTACAATGTGCCTGATTGGTTGAAAAGAGGTGACCCTGGCAAACACTTCTGCACTAGTTTTTTCCAAACAAACAAAGTGCATCTATAATAAGCACAGATTATACTTTACAAACTCAATGTCTTTCCATGAGGTTGCTTCTATCAAACAGTGTGTGACGTAAACAGAGTCATTAAAAATCATGTACAGGGCCTTTAAAGGAACAAAAGCAAACAAATTTGACTAAAAGCGGGAAAAGACTCAACTAAAAGCACCAAAAACGCGACTAAAAGTGACAAAAACATTCAAATAAATTATTCTTTATTAGTTTGTCAGTTCATATAAACGTCTTTTTGTCAATTCGGCTGGTTGGGTTTAAAATGAGAACACAATCCCATTATTAAAACATAAATCACAATCACAAAACTGGTCAGAAAAATCACAATTTCTCCCCCAAAAAATATATTTTTGTCAGATTTTGCAGCTCTAAAAGTAAGAGCATTTCTTACTTGAAAAATGTGAAGAAACTCAAGGGATTGGGACTGAAAAGCTGCGCGGCCTTCAGAAAACCATTGAGTTAAACTGAATTGTATTGATTTACATTCATTATTTGTGACTCCGGAGCCATTTCTTTGTTGTTTTAAATGTTTCATATTGAGCTCTAGCTGAATCTACAGCGATTTATTGTTGTACTTCTATTAAACGCATCAAAAGGAACAAAAATCTAATCTAGACTGAACACATTATTCAACAAAAATGCTCTCTTATACTTTCAACACTCGCCATTTCAAAGAAAATCCACCATTTGCTTCAAAAAGTCGTCGCTTAAAAGTTCATCGCCTAATTCGCCTGTGCGAGCTGATCTTTGCGCCGCGCTCCTTAAACGTTCTTTGGGTTTAATTGATGGTTTTTCACTTCATTATGCGCCGTTTTCTCCAAAGAATGTAAAGCGTCGACGGTTTAACTTTTAACAAGAACGCCGAGCCTTTGACATGAGTCATTTATCCGTCTCCTCATTAGTTTGTTCCGTCTCGGCCTCGGACACACGTCGCCGCGCTCGTTGAGGTTCAAGTTCTGGTTCTGAATGGAAAGACCTTGGATTCGTTAAAGGCGAGGAGACAAAGCGCTCCGTTCAGGTATGCCGGGTTGCCGTGGTGACCATCCGTCAACGCCAACAAAGGAAATCCTTGAGTCGAACTCCAGCGCAGCAGCAGCAGCAGCAAGATTTGTCACTTCTGTTTCGACAAAAAGTGAAAATCTACATTGAGTAAAAGGACTTCGATGTGGAAAATTACAGAACGTTTATTTGACTTTTAACCGCGAGTGAAGAATAAGTTTTGTAATTAACTTTTAGCTCTCGTCTTTAGTGCAGAGGTTGTATTTGTCACATTCACTGCAGGCTTCTTCATAGAGCTGGGACTTTATATCTGTTAAATAAAGTTATCCTGCTTTATTCTGCATGAACACTGCCAACCCTGTAATTTAGATTTAAAACATGTTCTGACAAAACTGTGACTGAAATTGCCACAAACGTGACAAAAAGCGACAAAAAAACAGACAAAAAGTTTCAAAATGTGACAAAAACTCGAATAAAAGCGACACAAACATGACTAAAAGTGACAAAAAATGTGAAAATAAAATAAAAACGGCAAAGATGCGAATAAAAGCGACAAAAACGTGTCTGCAAACAACAAACGGGCCCAAATGCACCAAAACGCGACTAAAAACGGAACTAAAAAGCGCACCAAAAAGCAGCAGAAGTGCAAATAAAAATGGCACACACACGCCTACAAACAACAAATGTGACTAAAAGCTCCCATCTCGCATCTCTACTTTTCTACCATGAACTATTCTTGGACAATTGGGCGATTATTCTGATTTGTCAATCCAATATACTATTAAAATCCATGTGCAATATCAGTCTCTTGCAGCGTCTTTTCGTGCAAAGGGCCGTCTTTCTCAACAAAAAAACACAAAAATCAGTTCCACAGTCATCATCACTACACACACACACACACACACACACACACACACACACACCATCATACATACTTTTCTTGCATATTTTCAGCCGTTTTTGTGATTTTAAAGCTTAAAAATACCTTGTAAATCCCACACTCACAGTTCATACGCTGTGAAACACACGCCGTTCGATAACGACACGAAACGACTTCCTCCGGCTACGTACGCGCGTCTAAATCTCTCCCAATATTTCACGGCACCCACCGCTGTGAAAAGTACAGCTGTAAGACTCTCATTTGAATCATTACAGGGCGCAGCGAGGACCAAAAAAGAGCAGGTTTTATCGATTTGTTTCTCCATAAAGTGACTCCCAAAGGCAACACAATGCACCAAAATGCAACTGAAAACGCAAATAAAAGCAACTAAAACGTGCCTACAAACAATAAATACGACTCAATGCACTAAAATGCCACTAAAAGCGACAAAAACTAGACTTAAAAAGGTAAAGACATGACTAAAAGTGACAAAAACGTGACTAAAAGCCACAAAAACGCAACTAAAAGTGACAAAAGTGCGAGAAAAGCGATACCCAAACTGGCAGAAATGCAAATAAAAACGGCAAAGACACGGATACAAGCGACAAAAACGTGTCTACAAACAACAAACGCGACTCAATGCACCAAAACGTGACTAAAAGTGACAAAAACGTGACTAAAAATGGCAAAAACACGACTAAAGAATGAAATGTGAGTAAAAGCGTCAAAAACGCAAGTAAAAGTGACAAAAGTGCGACAAAAGCGATACTGAAACTGCAAAAATGCGAATAAAAACGTCAAAGACGCAAATAAAAGCGACAAAAACGTGTCTGCAAACAACAAACGCGACTCAATGTACCAAAACGCCACTAGAAGCGACAAAAACGTGACTAAAAAGGTAAAGACGCGACTAAATGTGACAAAGACACGTTTAAATATGACAAATACAACTGAATGTGACGAAAACACAACACGACAAAAGTGTGACCGATAACGGCAAAAATGCAACAACAAAAAAACGCGAATAGAAGCCTAAAAAAACAAGAACTACGACTCAATGCATCAAAACGCCACTAAAAGCGACAAAAGCGTGACTAAAAAAGGAAAAGACGCGTTTAAAGATGACACAACTCAACACGACAAAAACGTGACTGAAACGTCAAAAACACGACTAAAAGCAACAAAAACGTGCCTACAAGCAATAAACGCGCCTCAAAGCACCAAAACGCGACTAAAAGTGACAAATCATGACTTAAAAATGCAAACACACAATTCAAAAAGGTAAAGATGCGACTAAAAGTGACAAAGATGCTTTTACATGTGACAGACACAACAACTGAATGTGACAAAAACGTGACTAAAGGCAACAAAAGCGTGACTAAAATGGCAAAAATATGAATCAAAGTGACATAAACAAACAACAAACGCGACTCAATGCACCAAACGCCACTAAAAGTGACAAAAACGTGACTAAAAGTGACAAAGACGCGTTTAATCGATTCGTTTCTCCATAAAGTGACTCCCAAAGGCAACACAATGCACCAAAATGCAACTAAAAACGTGAATAAAAGCGACAAAAACGCACCTACAAACAATAAATACGACTCAATGCACCAAAACGCCACTAAAAGCGACAAAAACGTGACTAAAAAAGGAAAAGACGCGTTTAAAGATGACACAACTCAAAAACGCGACTAAAAGCGCGACTGAAGCGTCAAAAACACGCCTACAAGCACTAAACGCGCCCCAATGCACCAAAACGCGACTAAAAGTGATAAATCATGACTAAAAAAGGTAAAGACATGATTCAAAAAGGTAAAGATGCGACTAAAAGTGACAGATGCTTTTACCTGTGACAGACACAACTGAACGTGACTAAAACGTGACTAAAGCGTGACTAAAATGGCAAAAATATGAATCAAAGTGACAAAAACTCGCCTACAAACAACAAACGCGACTCAATGCACCAAAACGCCACTAAAAGCGACAAAAACGTGACTAAAAAACGTAAAGACGTGACTAAATGTGACAAAGACACAACTGAACGTGACAAAAACGTGACTAAAAGCGACAAAAGCGTGACTAAAAATGGCAAAAATATGAATCAAAAATGCACCTACAAACAACAAATGCGACTCAATGCACCAGAAATTGTCAAAAACATGACTATAAAATGCAAACAGGCGAATAAAAGTGACAAAGACACGTTTTAAATTACTCTTGCGCGTAAAGTCGGATCAGCGGGGACAAAAAAAAAGAGCAGGTTTCATCGATTCGTTTCTCCATAAAGTGACTCCCAAAGGAAACACAATGCACCAAAATGCAACTAAAAACACGAATAAAAGCAACAAAAACGTGTCTTCAACAACAAACGCGACTAAAACTAAAAAACGTAAAGACGTGACTAAATGTGACAAAGACACAATTGAACGTGACAAAAACGTGACTAAAAGTGACAAAAGCGTGACAAAAATATGAATCAAATGCACCTACAAACAACAAATGCGACTCAATGCACCAAAAAACAAAAAAAAAAGACAAAAAAAAGAGCAGGTTTCATCGATTCGTTTCTCCATAAAGTGACTCCCAAAGGAAACACAATGCACCAAAATGCAACTAAAAACGCGGATAAAAGCGACAAAAACGTGTCTTCAACAACAAACGCGACTCAATGCACCAAAACTCCACCAAAAGCAAAAACGTGACTAAAAAGGTAAAGACGCGACTAAATGTGACAAAGACACGTTTAAATATGACAAATACAACTGAATGTGACGAAAACACAACACGACAAAAGTGTGACCGATAACAGCAAAAATGCAACAAAAAAAAACGCGAATAGAAGCCTAAAAAAACAAGAACTACGACTCAATGCATCAAAACGCCACTAAAAGCGACAAAAGCGTGACTAAAAAAGGAAAAGACGCGTTTAAAGATGACACAACTCAACACGACAAAAACGTGACTGAAACGTCAAAAACACGACTAAAAACAAACAACAAACGCGACTCAATGCACCAAACGCAAGTGACAAAAACGTGACTAAAAGTGACAAAGATGCGTTTAATCGATTCGTTTCTCCATAAAGTGACTCCCAAAGGCAACACAATGCACCAAAATGCAACTAAAAACGTGAATAAAAGCGACAAAAACGCACCTACAAACAATAAAAACGACTCAATGCACCAAAACGCAATTAAAAGCGACAAAAACGTGACTAAAAAAGGAAAAGACGCGTTTAAAGATGACACAACTCAAAAACGCGACTAAAAGCGCGACTGAAGCGTCAAAAACACGCCTACAAGCACTAAACGCGCCCCAATGCACCAAAACGCGACTAAAAGTGATAAATCATGACTAAAAAAGGTAAAGACATGATTCAAAAAGGTAAAGATGCGACTAAAAGTGACAGACGCTTTTACCTGTGACAGACACAACTGAACGTGACTAAAACGTGACTAAAGCGTGACTAAAATGGCAAAAATATGAATCAAAGTGACAAAAACTCGCCTACAAACAACAAACGCGACTCAATGCACCAAAACGCCACTAAAAGCGACAAAAACGTGACTAAAAAACGTAAAGACGTGACTAAATGTGACAAAGACACAACTGAACGTGACAAAAACGTGACTAAAAGCGACAAAAGCGTGACTAAAAATGGCAAAAATATAAATCAAAAATGCACCTACAAACAACAAATGCGACTCAATGCACCAGAAATTGTCAAAAACATGACTATAAAATGCAAACAGGCGAATAAAAGTGACAAAGACACGTTTTAAATTACTCTTGCGCGTAAAGTCGGATCAGCGGGGACAAAAAAAAAGAGCAGGTTTCATCGATTCGTTTCTCCATAAAGTGACTCCCAAAGGAAACACAATGCACCAAAATGCAACTAAAAACGCGGATAAAAGCGACAAAAACGTGTCTTCAACAACAAACGCGACTCAATGCACCAAAACTCCACCAAAAGCGACAAAAACGTGACTGAAAAAGGTAAAGACGCGACTAAATGTGACAAAGACACGTTTAAATATGACAAACACAACACGACAAAAGTGTGACCGATAACGGAAAAAATGCAACAAAAAAACGCGAATAAAAGCGACAAAAACACACCTAAAAACAAGAAACGCGACTCAATGCACCAAAACGCCACTAAAAGCAACAAAAATGTAACTTAAAAAGGTAAAGACATGACTAAAAGTGACAAAAACGTGACTAAAAGTGACAAAGATGCGTTTAATCGATTCGTTTCTCCATAAAGTGACTCCCAAAGGCAACACGATGCACCAAAATGCAACTAAAAACGTGAATAAAAGCGACAAAAACGCACCTATAAACAATAAATACGACTCAATGCACCAAAACGTCACTAAAAGCGACAAAAACGTGACTAAAAAATGTAAAGACGTGACTAAATGTGACAAAGACACAATTGAACGTGACAAAAACTTGACTAAAAGTGACAAAAGCGTGACAAAAATATGAATCAAATGCACCTACAAACAACAAATGCGACTCAATGCACCAGAAATTGTCAAAAACATGACTAAAAAAGGCGAATAAAAGTGACAAAGTCGGATCAGCGGGGACAAAAAAAGAGCAGGTTTCATCGATTCTTTTCTCCATAAAGTGACTCCCGAAGGTGACGGCGGAATATATCACTCGTGCGGTTCCATCCGTCAGTTTAAGACGCACTTCTACCACTATTTTTCATTATAATCTCGACTGGAGGCGCAGGACAAAAGACGCCGCGAAGGGGAATAAAATAATATGGTTTTCTGTCGCCGCGGCGAGTTTAATATGCAGCGACGGCACAAAAAAAAGAGATGAGTTTTTGAGCGTTTCTGAGTCAAATCACGTTCTTTAAAGGCCGGAGCAGGTCGGGGCGAGCTAGCTTTTGTTTATTTTCGCATGTTTTTTTGACGTTTTGTTTTCATTATTGTTTTTAGGTCCGATGGTTTGTTGGATTCTGTTTCGGATTGTGTCTTTTTAATCCAATGTTCAAATGGAAAAAGGAAAAGTCAAACTGTATTTCTGTTTTTCGCTTCATGAACAAAAACGAAAAATGGAAAATCAAATCCTGTTTTTCTGTATTTGTTTTCAAATTGAAAATCAAATTAAGAAATGGTACAAGGACCTTTTAAGCTAATAATGATTGTTTTAGAGTATTTGTTTACTGTTTATAGGATTTTATTGATCTTTTATTATTGTTTTTATGATGATATTTAAGGTGAGAAAAAAAAAAACTTGAATTTAAAGATATCAGTGTTAAACTTCTCCTGTAGTTTAGTCACATAAATGTAAGAAAAAAATGTATCACAAGTTTTTCATCCTGTCATGTTTTCAAGTAGAAATTAGGCGTTTTATGTGAAAAAACAGCCAAAAATCCACATATTTGTGACATTTAAATCTGAAAAATGGACAGAACAAGGTTTAAATTTCTTGGTTCGTTTTGTAACATATTAGTTATAAAAAAAATGTACAGAGGGGGTTTGGATTTATTATTTAGTTTTTGAACTAGATTGGACTGAAAATTGTCCTAAAAATTCAAATTTGGCCAATTTTTCGATTTAAAACTTCAATAAATCCGTTTTAGAATTAAATATTAAAAATCCCTGTGATCTACTTTAAGGCTGATCTTTATGTCTCGAGGGAGAAAAACTCATTTTAAGAAAACGGCCTTTAAAGTTAGTCGCTTGTAATCGCATTTTTTTGCGTCACTTTGCGTTAATGTCACTTTTTGTCAAATTTTGTCGCTTTTAGCCATGTTTTTGTCACTTATAGTGGCTTTTATGTTGCTTTTTGTCACTAGTTTAAGTGTTTATCTTTACGTCCCGAGGGAGAAAAATTCATTTTGAGAGAACTGGACATGAATTACAACGTCCCAGAGAAATCTATGGATGAAGTGGATTCAATGGAAGAATAAAACATCTTCAGGAGCAGATTGGACACATGAAAGTGAGAGCGAAGTGACCAAAAAACAAAAAGATAAAAAAAAAAAAAAGAGTGTTATCTATATTGTCTTGCCTTAAATGCGAATGTGGGGAAAACACAACACGACAAAAGTGTGACCAATAACGGCAAAAATGCAACAAAAAAACGCGAATAAAAGTGACAAAAACACGCCTAGAAACAAGAAACGCGACTCAATGCATCAAAACGCCACTAAAAGTGACTAAAACGTGACTAAAAAAGGAAAAGACGCTTTCAAATAACAAAAACAAAAAGATAAAAGAAAGAGTGTTATCTATATTGTCTTGCCTTAAAATGCTTTACACTTTTTCTTCCGTGCGCCGCTCTGCAAACACTTCACTTTATAAAATGCGGTGTGTAAACAAAGTAGATTAAATTCGACAGTCGACCTCAAAAATAATCATCAGTTTCATTTGCGATCATTGAATTTCCAGCCGCGGCGTTTGTCTCGACGTAAACCGTGCGAGTTCTGCCGAGTCTGCCAAATCCCGCGCTCCGAACGCCTCGGGCTGTTTACGGCGTTAGCGTTAGCATTAGCGTGTTTGCGAGGGAGCCGGGCTGCACCTCGGGGCGAGCGAGGCGTCCCCGTCGTAATTTGCAATTATATTAAAAGCTGCATCCGAGCGATAGAGACAGGGCCAGGTTTACGCCGCGGATGATGCACGCTTTAAAATAAATCTGAATATTTGGCCACAGGATGCTGGGAAACTGAATATTTACACGAGTTTTAACGACTAGAGCTAAAAATAGACGGATAATGTGATACGGTTTTGTGAAACGTGCGATAAACAATATATTACTCCTGATTTTCAGTGATTTTTGACTATGTTTGAAGGGGAATTGCGTAGGATTTTGGTGTTTGTAAGCACTTCACTTCACGGGAAAATCAAGTTTTTGTTGAAAGGAAATGTACAGAGATGACAATAAACATGGTAATAAACAATTTTATCATAAACGCATGAGAGTGATGACATTTTCTCCAGTAAAAGCTCAAAACATGACAAAAATGTGAAAAAGCTGCTACGGTCTGATGATAAATACAAAGTCTACAACTCTGACAACTGATAACTATTTAGTTTGTATCTGACATAAAAAAAAGAAAATCAAGTAAACAGTAGAACTACATGTCACATGGAACTACGCTCACATTTATATATATAAAAAAAGTGACTGAAGGTGACAAAAACACAACTATTAATGTAAAAACAGACAGAAAGTGTGTAAAAACGAGAAAAACATGACTTCAAGCAACACAAATGTGATTAACCGCGCCTATTAAAAGCTCCACGAGTCGACAACTCTGCTAGCTTGTTTGTTACTTGTCAAACAGAAGCCGAAAGGTGCATCGTTTTGCACATTTTCACGGCTGATTCTCACAGTATCTTCTCGTTCTTCTTGACTTTGAAGCACCAGGTGTTTTTTTTAGCTAAACTATAATCCTGCTGGTGCTTTTCCTCGTTGCCTCCCACGACTCGCTCTGGTCCTTCACGTCTGTGCGCTGCATAAAACAGAGTGGCACCCATTTAAACGTCCAGAGGCCCGTTTACGGGGACGGATATAGCATAAATTTACATAATTAAGTAGGCTTCATTTATTTACACGGTTACGCAAGTGAACATGCTCCTGTACTATTCAGGACTGTACATCACAGGGCATTAGTCTAACCAGACGGACATTTACACTTTACTTAAGGGTTTTGTGGAATTAAATGGATAACATCGCTTTAAATACAACAAATTCTGCTTTCTAATGGGAAAAAAGGAAAAATTCAGTGCCATTTTAAATCATATCAAATCAATGTATTTTTATAATGCCCAAAATCACAACAACAGTTGCCTCGATGGGCCACAGGTAAAAGCAGTTCAGATAACTGTCCCACAACAACAGTTGCCTCGATGGGCCACAGGTGTGGGATCAACCAGAGGATAATGTTCAAGCTCCATACTTCTCCAGCAGAATTGCTCCAAGGGCAGCGTAGCTAAAACTGTAGGTTTTTATTTCTGTTCCTAACTGGCCTGACCATAAGCTATTTCAAAGAGGAACGTTTTGAGCCTGATCTTAAATGTAGAGACTGTGTCGGCCTCTTTTACATGAACAGGAGCTGGTTCCATAACACAGGAGCTTGGTAGCTAAATGCTTGACCTCCTACTGTGCTTTTAGAGACTCTGGGGACTAACAATAGTCCAGCATTTTGAGAACGAAGAGCTCTGTTTGGATGGTACGCTACTATTGCATCTTTGAGGTAGGATGGGGCCATATTGTTTAAAGCTTTATAAGTCAGGAGGAGGATTTTAAATTTGATTCTAAACTCAACAGGAAGCCAGTGAAGAGACTCTAACACTGGTGAAATATGATCTCTTTTTCTAGTACCTGTTAATAATCTTGCTGCTGCATTTTGAACCAGTTGAAAGCTTCTTATAGAGCTTTTAGGACACGCTATAAGCAGAGCGTTACAATAGTCTAATCTGGATGTGACAAATGCATGGATGAGTTTTTCGGCATCATCTCTGGGCAGGATTTTTCTAATTTTGGCTGATGTTACGCAGATGAAAGTCGGCTGTTTTACAGGCTTGATTTATATGTGCTTTGAACCAGAGATCTTAGTCAAATAGGACCCCAAGGCTTTAGCATAAACTCCCACAGTGAAGTGCTTTAAGTCGCGTCTTAAGACACACTTTAAGTCTCTCCTCTGTGTTTTAATTTATTTTAATACATTTAATTTATTTATGTATTTACTTTTTGCTAGTTTATTGTTTCTGGTTGTCAGTCTGTTTCTGTACAGCACTTTGGAAACTGCTTGTTTGTAAAAGGTGCTATTAAATAAAGTGGATTGGATTGGATAAATGGCCTCGATGAAGCATAAACAAAGATCTAAGGCGAGACTCTACAGGCAAAACTCTGTTGCCTGTTTGTTTTTTGGTCAGTTTGTTCTCTCAACATATTGACTTTCATGTGGAAATAACAAACGTGTCCAATCTGCTCCTAAAGATGTTTGATTCTTCCACTGAATCCACTTCGTCCATAGATGTCGCTGGGACATTGTAACTCATGTCCAGCTCTCTCAAAAATGCATTTTTGTCCCTCGAGACAAAGATCAGCCTTAAAGTAGATCCTACACCAAACTGTACAATCTGGACTCAACAAGATTTTGACGAAACGTACAGAAGTATTTTTTAATATCTAATTCTTCTAATCTCCGCTGTAATTTTTTAATAACTAATATGTTACAAAATGAACCAAGAAATTTAAACCTGGTTCTGTCCATTTTTCAGATTTAAATGTCCCAAATATGTGGATTTTTGGTCGTTTTTACACATAAAAATGCCTTGTTTCTACATGAAAACATGACATGATGAAAAACTCGTAATACATTTTTTTCTTACATTTATGTGACTAAGCTACAGCAGAAGTTTAACAATGATATCTTTCAATTTAGGATTTTATCCTATTCACCTGCAGCGTCTCACCTTAATGAACACATCGTTTGTAAAGAATGATTCAAGCTTAACTCCTTAATTAAGAGGTGTGAGTATTAATTTGTTAATTAATTAGTTAATTAAGTAACTACTGAGTAACTACTTAGTTATTAAGTAGTTACTAAGCCTGACTCATTCTTTCTAAACTGTTGTTATTAATTTCAGACGTAGAAAGATTTAACCAAACAACAGATGCACAAAAACGTTCAACATCTTATAGGTGTTGAGCCCAAAATGTGTAAAAACAGCAAAAAATCCACACATTTGACACATTTAAATCTGAAAAATGGACAGAACCAGGTTTAAATTTCTTAGTTAATTTTGTAACATATTAGTTATAAAAAATGTACAGACGGGTTTTGGATTTATTATTTAGTTTTTGAGTGAACTAGATTGGACTGAAAATGTTCCCAAAAATTCAAATTGCGCCTTATTTTTTTGTACTTAAAACTTCAGTAAATCAGTTTTAGAATTAGATATGAACAAATCCTTGTGTATGTTCTGTAAGAATCTTGTTGAGCCCCAGTTTGTACAGTTAGTGGAAGAAAACTGCATTTGGAGAAAACGTTTTTGGGAATTTGTCGCCTGTAGTCATGTTTATGTCCGTTTTAATCATGTTTTTGCACTTTTTGTCATATTTTTTGCAGCTTTTTGTCACACTTTAGTTGCTTTTAGTTGCGTTTTTGTCACTTTTAGTCAAATCCTTGTGTGCGTTCAGTCAGAATCCGGACTGCATGCATTTGGGGAAAATGTCCTTTGGAGTTCATTGCTTTTAGTTGCATTTGTGTCACTTATGGTTGTGTTTTTGTCACTTTTAGTCACGTTTTTTGTCGCTTTGAATCCCTTTTTTGTTACTTTTAGTTGCGTTTTTGTCAAATTGTGCATTCTTCATTCTTGTTCAGTCCCAGATTGTACAGTTTGGTGTGTGTAAGAGCTATATTTATGTCTCTGAGGGAGAAAAATGCATGTTTTGAGAGAACTGGACATGAGTCACAATCTATGGCTGAAGTGGATCGAATGGAAAAATGAAACATCTTTAGGAGCAGATTGGACATGTTTGTTGTTTCCACATGAAAGCAGATGTGCTGAGAGCCGCGCAAACTGACTAAAAAACAAACAAGTTTTCCTGTAGTGTCTCGCCTTAAAAAGAAATGAACCACAAACCAAGTCAAACATCTGCATTTTCACCGTTAAATGTCAAATTCTACCAAAGAAATGTAACCTTCCCTTCAGCTCCAGCCATTTTCGGATCTCCGAGTTCTTTTTCTGCCATTGCTGGCACGGTTTGCGAAGCTTGATTGCTTTCGGGCAAACTGTGGAACCGCATTTGCATTTTTACAGCCTGTTTTTTCCTGTCCGCGATTAAAATTTGTCACCGAAACGTGTCGCCTTGTCTAAATCGCAGCCGTGCAGGTGCGTTTACTGCCGCGGATTCAGCCCCGGGAACGTTTTTTACCGCTGCCTTTCCACACCTGGCTCGTCTGTTATGCACAAAGACGGACCGACGCGCGAAGAGAAAACATCACGTCGGGTTCGGGCGCCGCTTTGATCAAAAATGTGCATCACGGTGTGTGACGCGTTTTCCAAAAGCAACATCTGACGAACAAGAGCGGTTTAATTATCTGCAGATCTGAGACGAGAGCGCGCGTATGTTTGGTTCACACGGAATATAAATGACATGTTATTGAATATTGTGGGAATGCATTTATCATTTATGAGCAAATAAGATGCGAGTTTGCGTAATCCCTCGTTCGTCCAGGTCCACGCTTGATCGGCTTGTGGTTTTTATCTGAAATAGACTCGCAATGAAGTTAAAAGACAGGGAAAAAACAGGACAAAATGGAAAAAGAACCAAGAAGGAGTGCTGTTTCTCTCCTTTATGTCTCTGGTTTGTCTAAAAACTACAAACGATTTTAAGAAAGTATGACATTCCTGTTTCATCTAAACCTGGCAACACTTCTCAGACAGACTTTAGGACAAGTTGCCAAATAAAAAAGACAGAAATGTAGTTTATTCCATCCAACGCAGCGAGAAAATCGGCGTTACATAGTGACACTAAACAGCCGCTGCACAAAAGACACAGAAGACACGCGAGTTCTGGACTGCAGTGTGTCGTACGTCTCCAGCTCAAAGGCAAAAAACACGAAGAAGAAGTGGTTTGAAAGAGGAGGGACAAAGGCCATTTTTGTGAGGGAAAAACAAACAAACAGAAAAGGTGGTTTAAAGTGCGTATGACAGGTTTTCATGATTTTCTAATTTTGTCTTTGTTTGATGTAGTAATACTTGTTATAAATTAAAATGATAGTTTTAAGACAATCAAGTGGCCGTTTGTGGAGAAAAGTTTCAAAATCTGTAGAAAGTGACAGGAAGTAAACAAATAGATGACATCACACTGGGGAGACAATGCTTATGTGTAATTTACACAAAATAAACTACTTTTTTGACCCTTTATTCATTAATTCAACAAAAAAAGGTATTCACTTCTATTTTTATGTGTAAAAAATTAAAAAATCTGCGACATTAGATGAGTTTTGGCCTAGTTTACAGGTGGTTGCTATGGTAATTTCCTAGTGTGATGTCATCATTTACAACCAGGAAGTGAAATTAAAAACCTAAAAAATTGCTAAACCGGGATAAAATTTGTAAAGTATCTTGGCAAAATGTGAAATATATTTATCCAACGTGCCCTTTAGTCAAATGAGTAGCTCAACCCGTCAGAGGCACTTTAAGGGTTATTTGAAGGTGGTTTAAGGGTTATTTGAAGGTGGTTTAAGGGTTATTTGAAGGTGGTTTAAGGGTTATTTGAAGGTGGTTTAAGGGTTATTTGAAGGTGGTTTAAGGGTTATTTGAAGGTGGTTTAAGGGTTATTTGAAGGTGGTTTAAGGGTTATTTGAAGGTGGTTTAAGGGTTATTTGAAGGTGGTTTAAGGGTTATTTGACAGTTGTGTAAAACAGTTTCCTTGGTCCACGTCAAGTGAGAAAACAACCAATCACAGCTGGTCAAACAGGTCAAACGGTAACAACGACAGGTTATTTTCAGCTGAAACTAACGCAGTGCATTACAAAAAATTAATTTCAAGATGATTGATGATAATTGATTTTAGGATATTAAGGCGAGACACTGCAGGTGAACAGGAAAAAATCTTAAATTTAAAGATATCAATGTTAAACTTCTGCTGTAGTTTAGTCACATAAATGTAAGAAAAAAATGTATTACAAGTTTTTCATCATGTCATGTTTTCATGTAGAAATAAGGCGTTTTATGTGGAAAAATGGCGAAAAATACACATATTTGGGACATTTAAATCTGAAAAATGGACAGAACCAGGTTTAAATTTCTTGGTTCATTTTGTAACATTAGTTATAAAAATGTACAGAGGGGATTTTGGATTTTTTTTAGTTTTTAAGTAAACTAGATTGAACTGAAAATTGACCTAAAATTCTAATTTTTTTGACTGAGTTTTGCCTGTAGTGCCTCGCCTCAATCTTAATTTCAGACGTTTTGACTCGTTAAGATCATTGGAGACGATTTATTTGATGGAACTAGATTATTTCACTTGTTTCAAACCGTTTGTGACTTGTTTCAACACATTATTTCTTACTTCAATCCAAATTATCTGTCAGTGGGTTAAGAATATTACTTACCGACTGACACATATCTTATTTTCAGCAAAATTATCAGCCAGAAATACCTTGAAACCAGTGAAATATTCTGCATCACATCAACAATTAAGTCTCATCGAGTCAAAACGACTCAAATCCAGATAAAAATGAAATAAATTCAAGCCATTTTAAGCTCGGATAGATTTAAATTTTTTGCTGTGCAGGAGATAATTTGGACTGAAATAGGAAATAATGTATTGAAACAAGTCAGAAACGGTTTGAAACAAGTGAAATAATCACCATCAAATAAATCGTCTCCACTGATCTTAACGAGTCAAAACGTCTGAAATTCAGATTAATATCATGAAATCAAGACATTTAACTCATCTAGAAATTCATTTTTGCAGTGTGTAAACAAACTGGCAACAAAGGTAAGTTATACTGAGGGGGCGGGGCTTTCTGACCAGATCCGCAGATTGGAAATTGCTGTCGAATGTCTTGATTTTTAAAACAGTGTCCAGATAAAACCTCTGTATCCTTGTCTCAACTGCGTGACATGGTGCTTCTTTCACTGGATATTTGATTTATATTTCAATTATTGTTATTATTTTGGGTTATTTTGGGTTTATAGAGTCAGGTAAGTACAATAATATCACCATTTTCCCGTGTAACTTTTTCTGTTTTTAGAGTTTTAATCGTTTTTAGAAAGCGCAGACATTGGTTGTTAGTTGTATTTTCATAACATTTGTCAACGAAACAATATCTAACTTCCAGCTCCATTTCCTAAAGTTCATTTGGATACAGTAGACAGAGTTTATGGTGATTGTTGAACTAAAACAAAACATTTCACATCGTTCAAATCTTTGTTTCCAGCTGTGTTTTGTTTTTTGTTTTGGTGCAATTAGTTCCAGAATAACATTAGGTCTAATAATCCCTTTGGGGCGTCGGGTGGAAATGATCCTTCAGCTGTAATCCTCTGTTTATGTCTGTCCATTAACATGCACTCCTACTATTAAATCAAGAAAATGATATATATTTTAACTCTGGGGTCATTAGATCCTAAGCTAATTTTGGCGCTAATCGTTATATTAAAAACAAAAACTAATCTAAACACGTCACACTCCTGGTAATGTTTTGTAACTGCTGTGCGGCTTTTCATAGTTTGTGACGTTTGGATGCTAACGCTAACTCTCCCATTGAAATGCATAGGTGTTGTATGTAAGTGTACGCACCACTGGAAGGGAACATTATGTATGTATCACGTGTTTTATTTGAATAAATCTAACAATGGGGTGATAATGACGATGAACGACCTTGACAAGTCAGAGCACGACTCGTTATTCTCTCACTCCTCACTTCATGATCTGTTTCTCGGTGAAATACTTTGCCTCTGGAGTCAGACCATTGAAAGTCTTATGTATCTGTAGCACATTAGCATCATGCTAACTGCACTGCTAACAGCACAGGCCTGAGGACGACATGGACAGCGGATACGACGAAAGCCACGGCACAATTTTATCCTTTGTGACCATACGTGAAACATGTGACCGTGAGTGAAAACAAACATGTGACCGACAGTAAACAGAAAAATGTGACTGAAAGTGAAAACAAACATGTGACTGACGGTGAAAACAAACATGTGACCGTCAGTGAAAACAAACACGTGACCAACGCTGAAAACAAACATGTGACCGCCAGTGAAAACAAACATGTGACTGACAGTGAAGACAAACATGTGACCAAGAGTGAAAACAAACATGTGACCGACAGTGAAAACAAACATGTGACTGACAGTGAAGACAAACATGTGACTGACAGTGAAAACAAACATGTGACCGACAGTGAAAACAAACATGTGACCGAGAGTAAACAGAAAATTGTGACTGAAAGTGAAAACAAACATGTGACTGACGGTGAAAACAAACATGTGACCGTCAGTGAAAACAAACACGTGACCGACAGTGAAAACAAACATGTGACTGACAGTGAAAACAAACATGTGACCAAGAGTGAAAACAAACATGTGACCGACAGTGAAAACAAACATGTGACTGACAGTGAAAACAAACATGTGACCAAGAGTGAAAACAAACATGTGACCGACAGTGAAAACAAACACGTGACTGACAGTGAAAACAAACATGTGACAGCCAGTGAAAACAAACATGTGACCGACAGTGAAAACAAACATGTGACTGACAGTGAAGACAAACATGTGACTGACAGTGAAAACAAACATGTGACCGACAGTGAAAACAAACATGTGACCGAGAGTAAACAGAAAATTGTGACTGAAAGTGAAAACAAACATGTGACCGACAGTGAAAACAAACATGTGACCGAGAGTAAACAGAAAATTGTGACTGAAAGTGAAAACAAACATGTGACTGACGGTGAAAACAAACATGTGACCGTCAGTGAAAACAAACACGTGACCGACAGTGAAAACAAACATGTGACTGACAGTGAAAACAAACATGTGACCAAGAGTGAAAACAAACATGTGACCGACAGTGAAAACAAACATGTGACTGACAGTGAAAACAAACATGTGACCAAGAGTGAAAACAAACATGTGACCGACAGTGAAAACAAACACGTGACTGACAGTGAAAACAAACATGTGACAGCCAGTGAAAACAAACATGTGACCGACAGTGAAAACAAACATGTGACTGACAGTGAAGACAAACATGTGACTGACAGTGAAAACAAACATGTGACCGACAGTGAAAACAAACATGTGACCGAGAGTAAACAGAAAATTGTGACTGAAAGTGAAAACAAACATGTGACTGACAGTGAAGACAAACATGTGACTGACAGTGAAAACAAACATGTGACCGACAGTGAAAACAAACATGTGACTGACAGTGAAGACAAACATGTGACTGACAGTGAAAACAAACATGTGACCAAGAGTGAAAACAAACATGTGACCGACAGTGAAAACAAACACGTGACTGACAGTGAAAACAAACATGTGACCGACAGTGAAAACAAACACGTGACTGACAGTGAAAACAAACACGTGACCAATGGTGAAAACAAACATGTGACCGCCAGTGAAAACAAACATGTGACCGACAGTGAAAACAAACATGTGACTGACAGTGAAGACAAACATGTGACCAAGAGTGAAAACAAACATGTGACCGAGAGTAAACAGAAAATTGTGACTGAAAGTGAAAACAAACATGTGACTGACGGTGAAAACAAACATGTGACCGTCAGTGAAAACAAACACGTGACCAACGGTGAAAACAAACATGTGACCAGGAGTGAAAACAAACATGTGACTGACAGTGAAAACAAACATGTGACTGACGGTGAAAACAAACATGTGACCGTCAGTGAAAACAAACACGTGACTGACAGTGAAAACAAACATGTGACCGCCAGTGAAAACAAACACGTGACTGACAGTGAAAACAAACATGTGACCGACAGTGAAAACAAACATGTGACTGACAGTGAAAACAAACATGTGACCGCCAGTGAAAACAAACATGTGACCAGGAGTGAAAACAAACACATGACTGACAGTGAAAACAAACATGTGACCGCCAGTGAAAACAAACATGTGACCAGGAGTGAAAACAAACATGTGACCAGGAGTGAAAACAAACATGTAACTGAAAGTAAACACAAACATGTGACCGAAAGTAAACACAAACATGTGAAAACAACTGCTGTAACAAATACATAACACAGCTAGCATGTAGCGCTGACCTGTGCTAACTTGTACATCTGCACTGATATTTGCCCAGACAATCTTTGTGGCCCAGATTGAGGTACAGTTTTACTGTTTTATATATTTTATGTTCATGTCTTGTAGGGACAGCAGGCTTTAAGCAGCTTTACCTGGTCCACATCAGACCGAGCCACAGCTGCCCCGAGACAGAAGTCGGTCTTTAGTGATATAAACGCTCTCAGCCTCTAATGCAGGGGTGTCCAAAGTTTTTCCATCGAGGGCCACATATTGAAATATAGACCAAGCAGAGGGCCACAAGTCAATCGTGAAACGTTTAAAAAAGCTGCATTTATCTGATGTTTTAAGCTCCACCACATCTACATTCAGTCTCAGTGCCTTAATATCAGGTCTGTGTGGCACCAAAATGTTAGTTATTTAGGTTAGAATTGTAGAAAATCTGAAATGTGCTGTAAATAGTACTTATCAGGACAATGTGGGCCAGTTCACCAGGAAGCCTGAGGGCCAAGAAAAATTGGTCTGAGGTCCGCATTTGGCCCCCGGGCCTGAGTTTGGACATGCCTGCTCTAATGTGTTTGTGTTCATGGGGGACACTCTGCTGCTCGTCTGCAGATTAAAGCCCGGGGAACATGTTTTGTTGCTCCCAGCGTGGCGCCCCTCACACTCATAACGTCCCGTACAGATGCTTTCGCCGCGCACAGTATCAGCTCCGTCTCATCCATGGATGTGTTAAATGAACTGGATAAGCCACGCCCCCTCTGTCCCAGATTGATTAGTGGTCGTGCGAGGTACTGCAGCCTCTTGGGCCCAGCCTTTTTCTATCATTGCACATTATAATCACAGACAGGACTGAATTATTATCTGTATTTAAATAAAATAGAAGGAAATGTTCTTTTCTACCGTTTATAAAATCACCGAAATTACCGTTTTTAAATGAAGTGACGTCACACAAACATGTGTGAGTCACGTGAACGAGCATCGGACGATACAAACAGAAGCTCGTGGAAAAGGCTCGACTAGAGACACCTGTAAGTTGTATTTTATTTCATTTCAGACGCTTCACGTGTGTTTAACATGAAGAACACAATTACAATCACACAAGCTAACGCTAACACAAAAACATGCAGCTGCTGGTCGTTCACGTCGCTCAAAGCATCATGGGGGATTGTGGTCACGTGGCGCCCTAAAGCAAAGATGGTCGCCTCCGTATCAGGAAGTAAATGCGGAAGTAAGACATTTTTTTGGGGTCATGCACCAATGAGCTCAGGCCACAGGGAGGAACAGGGCGGCCATTTTGGATTCATCTTCCAGGTTTAATTATAATTCTATGGTCTCGTCCCGCGAGGCTCATCTCCGCTCGAGAAACACGGGCCGGCTCAGAGACATACGGAGGAGGTCATCGCATGCGCCCGCACACGTGTAATCTCCGCGCGGTGCAGGCGTTTGCATAAATCAGCGAAGGATCATCACGCGCCGTATCAAAGCGCGAGGAGGGAAGGGCACGGTTCATTTGTCTGCAGCTCCATTTAGATAAACAAGACAAAGCGGACGCCGCGCGGTGCAGATGTAGACGCGCTTCTCGGGTCACAAGACTGAACCGCTCGTCACGTCTTCTGCAAACGATGCCAGAACAAGATGCAGTGTTCGATGACTGCTTTGAGAGATATTGGTTTTACTTTTTTACTGTTTGTTTAGATAAATTAAGGTCAGACACTGCAGGCAAAACAATTTTTTTTTCTTTCAATTTTTGGTTTCTTTGATTTGATTTTTTTTTATTTTCATGTAATAAAAAAAACACAGAAGTCTATATGAAATAAAATAACATAAAACGTGATGGAGTGTGGCAGAAACCCGAAAGAGCTTATCCTTAAAGACACACCCCTTTAATTGAATATTTACCAAGCTCACATTAATAGAAAGCCGTCTGATCAGATGAATTACAGATGAAAATCACATTGATAAACAAGAAATAGTTTTCACAATTACAAAACAAAAAATGTTTCCAATGAAAATGTATTAGATTTTTATAATATTATTTTGTATTGAAGTAGGCCTACAATATGTTGTGTATTCACCTTATTCCTGAAGTTGCCGTACGCGCCGCCGTCTTGTTTCCGTTGTAGTTCACACGGAGCAGACGAGCTCAACAGAAAATAAGTTCTACTCGACTAAAAAGACGTTTTCAGTAAATCGTTGTGTTGTTGACTTGTTGTTGCTCGTGTTCATTAAACATTTTACACAATGTATTTTAGTATTTTTATGTAACATTTTAGCAGTGAGACTTCTTCCCTTTTTCAGATTTAAATGTCCCAAATATGTGGATTTTTGGCAGTTTTTACATAAAATGCCTTATTTCTACATGAAAACTTCTAATATATTTGTTGTCTTACATTTATGTGAGTAAACTACCGGAGAAGTTTAACATTAATATCTTTAAATTTTAGATTTTTTAAGAGAAACAAGAAAACAAAAAGGTGTTCACATGTTTTTCTTTGTCAAATAAAAAGGTGCACTATACAGGATGTTTCTTGGTAATTTCCCAGTGTGATGTCATCATTTACAACCAGGAAGTCGAATTAAAAACCTGAAAAAACAGCTAAACTGCGGTAAAATTCGTAAAGATCCTGCCAGAATTTGAAACATATTTATCTTAACTGCGTTTTAGTTCAATGAGTCGTCCGATCTGTCAGAGGCCCTTTGAACATTCTTGAGATGTTTTAAGGGTTGCACATCATAACTTTGTATAAAAAAATGATCAGGACAGAGATACTCACATGTCTTTTTTATTGATTTTTGGCTACAACAAAAGACATGTGAGTATCTCTGTCCTGATCATTTTTTACTGTATACAGTGATCCCTCACTATATCGCGTTTCATCTTTCACGGCTTCGCTGCTTCACGGATTTTTTTTACAGTGCGGATATTTTTACAGTGCATTGTGCTCTGAATCCTGAGTGAACCTGGCTTTACTGTTGTCTAGTTCTCAAATATAATCGAAGGTGGCATATCCGTTCATAAAAATCTTCTTGCTCAGAAAAAGAAAGAGCGCCAACAACTCCCCATAACAATGTTCTTCTCCTGCGCCTTCAGTAGAAACAGAGGCTACAGGGGGCGGAGTCAGGACCAAGAGGCACAGACTGTGAAATACACCAGTGACAATGTTTACAACCTTGTATTACTATATTAAAATTATTGTTTTGGGCTTTAAAACAGGTTTTGATTTTTGGTTTCATTCCATAGTTCAGTATTGCATTGTAAAATAATAAAAAATAAAGCTGTGACTACTTCACGGATTTGACTTTTCGCGTGTTATTTTTGGAACGCAACTCCCACGATAAACGAGGGATCACTGTATAACAATATTTCTTATGCACCACCCGCCTGGACAGCTGGATTAGCCATACCTCGTCTGCCTGGACCAACTCCAACCATTCCAATGCTGGAGGATCGATATCTACACTGGTGGACTGCTCCTCGTCCGCCTGGAGGAACTCTTTAAAGCCACCTCCCTCTTGAGTGGTTCTTGAGTGGATGTCAGTCCTAGTTCATCTGCAGCCTGTCCGTCCGTGGGAGTAGGATCTCTCCTTCACTGTGGCTCTCCCCTGTCACAGCTCCTCCTGCAGCCCAGCCCTCCCTTGCTACTCCTGGAGAGCCTGCCTCTGTCTCCTCCCCCTCTGGTTCTCACAGTGGGGACAGGTGTGCAGGAGCCTCGTCTGCGTCAACCCAGCTGCCAGTGATCAGCAATCAACTGGCTACAAAAGCCTCTCCAGCCTGCTCCTCGGTGCCAGATCGTAATACTACTTTCAGTCAGTGCTACATCTTGCTCTCTTTAAACTTACCTGCTATCAGAAGACCTTTTTTTGAACTTACCTGTATTTTTCCCGTCCGCTCCGATCCCAGTCCTGCCACCACTAGTCCTGATCTAGCCCGCTCCGGTCCCAGTCCTGCCACCACCAGTCCTGTTCCAGCTCCAGTCCGCTCCGATCCCAGTCCTGCCACCACCAGTCCTGTTCCAGCTCCAGTCCGCTCCGATCCCAGTCCTGCCACCACCAGTCCTGTTCCAGCTCCAGTCCGCTCCGATCCCAGTCCTGCCACCACCAGTCCTGTTCCAGCTCCAGTCGGCTCCGGTCCCAGTCCTGATCCACCTCCAGTCCTGATCCAGCTCCAGTCGGCTCCGATCCCAGTCCTGCCACCACCAGTCCTGTTCCAGCTCCAGTCGGCTCCGGTCCCAGTCCTGCCACCACCAGTCCTGTTCCAGCTCCAGTCGGCTCCGGTCCCAGTCCTGATCCACCTCCAGTCCTGATCCAGCTCCAGTCGGCTCCGATCCCAGTCCTGCCACCACCAGTCCTGTTCCAGCTCCAGTCCGCTCCGATCCCAGTCCTGATCCACCTCCAGTCCTGATCCAGCTCCAGTCGGCTCCGATCCCAGTCCTGCCACCACCAGTCCTGTTCCAGCTCCAGTCCGCTCCGATCCCAGTCCTGATCCACCTCCAGTCCTGTTCCAGCTCCAGTCGGCTCCGGTCCCAGTCCTGCAACCTCCAGCCCAGATTCAGCTCCAGCTTGCTCCAGCTTGCTCCAGCTTGCTCCAGCTTGCTCCAGCTTGCTCCAGTTAGCTCCAGTTAGCTCCAGTTAGCTCCAGTTAGCTCCAGCTCGCAAAGTCTCTCAAATTCTTGTTACAATAAATCCATATTTTTACCACCTGATTTGTGTCTGCGTTTGGGTTCCAACCTTGAGCCGTAACATCCCTGAGGTTTCTACTTTTTGGGGTTTTTTGTAGTTTTTCCTCGCCGCGAAGGAGGGTCAAAGGACAGGGGCATTCTGGGACAGTTATCTGAACTGCTTTTACCTGTGGCCCATCGAGGCAACTGTTGTTGTGATTTTGGGCATTATAAAAATAAATGGATTTGATTACTGTAGATAACAATACACTTAAGCCACTTTATTTGCCATTTTTACTATTTATTCCCAGACAGCCACCTACTGTAAATAAGAGTGTGCACTTTATACTTTATCTTGTATTTTTATTACCATGTTTAGTAATTATTTATCCTATTTTTATTGCATGTGCCTATTTCATTCATTCCTGTTCTAAACTGTGTGTTGCAACATTGGAATTTCCCCATTGTGGGACAAATAAAAGGATCTCTAATAAAACCTGGAAGATGAACCCAACATGGCGCCCTGTTCCTCCCTGTGGCCTGAGCTCATTGGCGCATGACCCCAAAAAAATGTCTTACTTCCGCATTTACTTCCTGATACGGAGGCGGCCATCTTTGCTTTAGGGCGCCACGTGACCACAATCCCCCATGATGCTTTGAGCGACCACACAGCTGCATGTTTTTGTGTTAGCGTTAGCTTGTGTGATTGTAATTGTGTTCTTCATGTTAGACACACGTGAAGCGTCTGAAATGAAATAAAATACAACTTACAGGTGTCTCTAGTCGAGCCTTTTCCACGAGCTTCTGTTTGTATCGTCCGACGCTCGTTCATGTGACTCACACATGTTTGTGTGACGTCACTTCATATAAAAACGGTAATTTCGGTGATTTTAGAAACGGTAGAAAAGAACATTTCCTTCTATTTTATTTAAATACTGATAATAATTCAGCCCTGTCTGTGATTATAATGTGCAATGACATAAAAAAGGCTGGGCCCAAGAGGCTGCAGTACCTCACACGACCACTAATCAATCTGGGACACGGACAGAGGGGGCGTGGCTTATCCAGTTCTTTTAATAACCCTTAAAACATCTCAAAATTGTTTTTATTTTTGGGTTCAGAACTCAAGTTTTGAGGATGCGCAACTTTCACCATTTGACAAAGCCCTTTAATTATTCTTTCTTCTTTAATTAGACGACACATTTTGACCTTAAAAGTCGCTGGTGCAATTTAAGATTCATCTGATTCTTTTCACAGACACTTGGTATAAAACTGAATATATCCAAACGGAGAGCAGAGGAAGCCGGCGCAGAGCAGCAGCCGTCGATAAGCGTTTGCCGCGCTCCCGGTGGGCGTTTAAGGGGAAGGTTTTGGATTGCACTTAAAGGGGAGGGCCCGGCGGAGCTTCGCAGACTAATGACCGAGTGCACTTCAGCGACGACGTCTTCACACGGCCTTTCAGCGCGTTAAACAAACATCGTCGGGCCGTAAAAGCTGCACTCCGGGACTTCTGCCAAGACAGATCGTCGTTATTCGGCTCAGAATCTAATCGTGACAGGAAAAGATTATGTTGGGGACGATTTTAGAAGCTGGATTTTGTCAAAAAAATGTAAAGTACTTTGTTTTCTGGCTGTTTTTGTCACTTTATTTTGTTATTCAGAATGTTTCATTTTGTAAAGTTGCTCACAAACTTAAAAATGTCATTAAAATTTTATGATTTTGCAGTTTTTTTGTCTCAGTAATCGCGAGCAATCGTTAATTCGTGTTGGTTTTTCTCATAATAATCGTAACACAGACATGTCCACAGTTAGCTCATTTCAGGGGGCGGGGTCTGGCGTTGGAAAAAACACAAAACGAAACCCAACTTTTTCCCTATTTTCTGGTGAATTACGTCCATTTTTAATCCCAACGAATTCAAGTTTAGTCACAACTGAGTCTCTGTGGCACTTGTTGACCTCGACTTTCTTCAGAAAAGCAAACAATGTGTTAAAATACGGCAGACGGCGCTAGCATTGTAGTAGCATTTAGCCCGCAGCTAACGTTAGCAGTCGCTGAAGGATTTTATTGTTCTCCACGTCTTTGCGTCTGTTTTTGACGCAATAAAACCCGTGAAGTCGGTGCTCGCTCTTGCAGTTGTTGAACAGAGGCTGAAAGAGCTGCTGTTCTACATTGAAATGAATGGATTAAGCTTCATTAGTGAGCGTTCCGAAAAAATGCCGACTGTATCGATGGCTGCAACGACTAATTGTGACAAATCGATTCCAAAAAAGAACAAAACGACTAAAACAACAAACAACAGAAAAACGTCCAGCTGTTTTTGTTTAACTTTTTTTCAGTTTTTATGCCCTGGACGTCTCAAAGCCGTCATTGTTTTTGTGACTTTAACAAACAATCGTAGTTGTACGTTGAGAAAAGTAATGTTTGTCTGGACTAAACTGACTCTAAAACACACGAAAAGAGCTTTTGCAACAAAAACTTTAAAATGTGATATGTCAAAAGTCAAAAGTTGACTGTAATTGTTTGAATGATTGTCTCACATTAGATTTAAATTCTGCTGGTTTTAAGTGTTAAGTTTGCTTTTCTGTAACAAATGATGGGCTAAAAAGCCTTAAAATTGTATTTTAGCTTCAAAAGAATCTAATTTATGCAATAGTATCAAATATATCTCTAGATAAAATGAAAAATGATTGTGGGCTCAACATTTCTGTGTTTAAAGCAGACTGAAAACAACACAATTGAACTAAAACTGACAATAAACATTTGTAAAAATGACAAAAATGCAACAAAAATCCCACCAAAACACGACTAAAAGTGACAAAAATGTGACTAAAAGCAGCAAAATCATGTCCATATGTGACAAAAAAGCAGCACATTTGAATTTCCAGAGTAGAAAGGTCAGTTTGCTTTTCTGTAAAAAACATGGACTAAATACAATTTTCTAGCCTTAAAATTGTATTTTAGCTTCAAAAGAATCTAATTTATGGAACAGTATCTAATATATCTCTAGATAAAATGAAAAATGATTGTGGGCTCAACATTTCTGTGAGTATTTTTCCAGTAAAACCCATAAATCTGGATTGTTCTTCATCAAAAATGCAAAGAGTTGATGATAATTTCCTCAAACATGATGTAAAATACAATAATAAATGTGTTTAAGCCGCTCTGATGTCACTCACATGTGTCTGAGGCTTTTACTTTGACTAAATCATCTACATTTGTCATATTTTGTCATAATCTGAGGTTAATCCCAGTTTCTTCTTCATTTTTGCCTCCATTCTGAATTCAGAACGTATTTATTCACAAACTTTTAAAGGGGCTATTAATCAAAAACATTAAAAAAGACTAAACTATCACTGATTTTCATTAATAATAACCTTAATTCATAAATATTCTCTGTGTAGAAGCGTTAAATCACTAAACTTTAACCTTTATTTGTTTGAAAATGTGTTTAAAACATCTCAAATGATCATCGTTTGACGTCAGCTCCTGAAATAATCGTTAGTTGCCGGTCTTTTCCGCGCGGCGTCGATTGATTTGACGGTTTGACAGTCGGGCGGACTCAGAGTGAGACGGATGGAGTTAAAGCTCGCTGTCAGGCTTTTCCAGTGTTTATGGATCTTAAACCAATCAGGCATCGATCGTCGAGGCCTGACAAACGACGAGGATAAACCGTGATGATACTTTACTCAGGAACGATTACGGTCGGCTTTAAACGGAAGTAAAGACAGAAAGAGTGTGTAGTGTTTGTGTGTTTTGGGTCAAACGTGACGTGAAAAGAAACAGGAAGAAGAGTCTTTGGATTGAAACAGAAAGAGTAAAAACAAAACAAATAGAACACAAACTTGAAGACTTTAAACCAGGACTAAACTAGGTCTAAACTAGACCTAAACCAAGACTAAAGCAGGACTAAACCAGGACTAAATCAGGTCTAAACCAGGACTAAACCAGGTCTAACCCAGGACTAAACTAGGTCTAACATAAGGCTAAACCAGGACTAAACCAAGACTAAACCAGGACTAAACCAGGTCTAAACCAGGACTAAACCAAGACAAAACCAGGACTAAACCAGGACTAAACTAGGATTAAACCAGGACTAAACCAGGACTAAACTAGGATTAAACCAGGACTAAACCAAGACTAAACCAGGTCTAAACCAAGACTAAACCAGGTCTAAACCAGGACTAAACCAGGACTAAACCAGGACTGAACCAGGTCTAAAGAAAGACTAAACCAGGAGTAAACCAGGAGTAAACCAAGACTAAAGCAGTATTAAACCAGGACTAAACTAGGATTAAACCAGGTCTAACATAAGGCTAAACCAGGACTAAACCAGGACTAAACCAGGACTAAACCAGGACTAAACCAGGACTAAACTAGGACTAAACCAGGACTAAACTAGGATTAAACCTGGTCTAAACCAGGACTAAACCAGGACTGAACCAGTTCTAAAGAAAGACTAAACCAGGAGTAAACCAGGAGTAAACCAGGACTAAACCAAGACTAATCCAGGCCTAAACCAGGACTAAACCAAGACTAATCCAGGACTAAACCAGGACTGGAGAAAGAATGAAAAGAATCGAAAGAATGTCACACATCGAAAAAATTCAGAACGGAGTGTTTTTGACGCTTGAAGGGAGGATTTTCTAACCAGGATTCATCAAACGAGTGTGAATGAAACTAAACACAATTCCACTTTTGAAGACGGAACAATGTTAGAAAAGGGTTAAAACAGTGACATGAACAAAAGTAATTCTGATTCTGAACATTCCAGACAAAAACAATAAACAAGCAGGTGATGAAGCCTCCGTCAAACAATTTACGCACAGCACCTTTAATCCCACTGAATGCATTTGTCTTGCGCGCGTTATTTATGTCGCTCTTTAATTAAATCCATCTTAATCTAAAGTGACCTCACACCTGCATTGCCGGCACTCGCCAAACAAACGCGCCCATTTGTGGCTCTAAAAATAGCCGGAGGAAACCGTAGCTTCTCCAGCGCCTGCCCCGGTGGCCCTCATGAATATTTACGCCACTTTTCTCACACACACACGCGGCCCATCTTTGCACACGCGGCCCGACAGCGCGTGAGTCATCGCCGCCGTGAATGGAATACAAAGCAGTCCGGGAAGTTCGGAGGGATTTCACCGCTGCCCAGAGGAAGATTTGGGCGAGTCGTGGTCAGGAAAACAAATGTAAAGATGTGAACGGCAGCTGTGAGCGAGCGGGACGGAGCGGGACGGAGCGGGACGGAGCGGGACGGAGCGGGACGGAGCGGGACGATGATCTCGGTAGAATAATGTCCGAAGTTGAGGATGGAAAACGTTTACAGTTTGACCAAATAGATGCTTAAAACAGTTGTTAAAATCTCAGAAACAGAAGAAAAGCAGAAGAATAATGTGAGAAACAGTCATTTTATCCATGAATGAAACAAGATTCCCACAAAACGCAATGGTAAAGTCAGAGTTTATCTAAAGAAATCATGATGGACAAGAGAAAATCATACGTTTTCAGGCGAGACAATTTGTTTTGGTCAGTTTGCTCTCTCAACACATCAAACAACAAATGTGTCCAATCCACTCCTAAAGATGTTTTATTCTTCCATTGAATCCACTTCATCCATAGATTTCTCTGGTACATTGTAACTCATGTCCAGTTCTCTCAAAATGCATTTTTGTTCCTCGAGACACAAACATGAGCCTTAAAGTAGATCCTACACAAACTGTACAATCTGGACTCAACAGGATTTAGACCAAACGGAAACAACAATTAGAGTAAAAACGACAAGAACTGAACTAAAAGTGACAAAAAAGTGACTATAAGCAACATAAACATAACAAAATGCAATAAAAACACAACAAAACGAAACAAAAACGTGACAAAATGCGACAAAAACGTAACTAAAAGTGACTAACTCCAAAGGACATTTTCTCCAAACACATTTTTGTCCCTCGAGACATAAAGATGAGCCTTAAAGCAGATCCTGCACCAAACTGAACAATCTGGACTCAACAAGATTTAGACAAAACACACTCCCTCGAGACATAAAGATCATAGATCATAAGTAGATCCTACACAAACTGTACAATCTGGACTCAACAAGATTTAGACCAAACGGACACAACAATTAGAGTAAAAACGACAAAAACTGAACTAAAAGTGACAAAAAAGTGACTATAAGCAACATAAACATAACAAAATGCAATAAAAACACAACAAAACGAAACAAAAACGTGACAAAATGCAATAAAAACACAACAAAATGAAACAAAAACGTGACAAAATGCAACAAAAACGTAACTAAAAGTGACTAACTCCAAAGGACATTTTCTCCAAATGCATTTTTGTTCCACAGAGACATAAAGATGAGCCTTAAAGTAGATCCTACACCAAACTGTACAATCTGGACTCAACAGGATTCTGACACAACGGACACAAGGATTAGATCACATCTGATTCTAACACGCATTTATTACAGTTTTAAGTTAAAAACATTGGCGAAATTTTAATTTCTAGGACAATTTTTTGCCGCTGCCGCCGTGAACGGAATACAAAACAGTCCGGGAAGTTTGGAG
>CM033640.1:27396693-27407187 GCA_019453435.1 Rhinogobius similis
CGTCCTCCACAAAGTCCTGTTAGTCCTCTGTCCTCCACAAAGTCCTGTTAGTCCTCTGTCCTCCACAAAGTCCTGTTAGTCCTCTGTACACTAAAAAGTCCCGTTAGTCCTCTGTCCTCCACAAAGTTGTGCATTAGTCCTCTGTCCTCCACAAAGTCCTCTATCCTCCACAAAGTCCTGTTAGTCCTCCGTCCTCCACAAAGTCCTGTTAGTCCTCTGTCCTCCCCAAAGGCCTGTTAGTCCTCTGTCCTCCACAAAGTCCTGTTAGTCCTCTGTACACTAAAAAGTCCCGTTAGTCCTCTGTCCTCCACAAAGTTGTGCATTAGTCCTCTGTCCTCCACAAAGTCCTCTATCCTCCACAAAGTCCTGTTAGTCCTCCTCAAAGTCCTGTCAGTCCTCTGTCCTCCACAAAGTCCTGCGTTAGTCCTCTGTCCTCCAAAAAGTCCTGTTAGTCCTCCACAAAGACCTGTTATTCCTCCACAAAGTCCTGTTAGTCCTCCACAAAGACCTGTTATTCCTCCACAAAGTCCTGTCTGTCTTCTGTCCTCCACAAAGTCCTGTTAGTCCTCTGTCCTCCACAAAGTCCTGTTAGTCCTATGTCCTCCACAAAGTCCTGTTAGTCCTCCACAAAGTCCTGTTAGTCCTCCACAAAGTCCTGTTAGTCCTCTGTACTCCACAAAGTCCTGTCTGTCTTCTGTCCTCCACAAAGTCCTGTTAGTCCTCTGTCCTCCACAAAGACCTGTTAGTCCTCTGTCCTCCCCAAAGGCCTGTTAGTCCTCTGTCCTCCACAAAATCCTGCGTTAGTCCTCTGTCCTCCACAAAGTCCTGTTAGTTCTTTGTCCTCCACAGAGTCCTGTTAGTCCTCTGTCCTCCACAAAGACCTGTTAGTCCTCTGTCCTCCACAAAGTCCTGCGTTAGTCCTCTGTCCTCCACAAAGTCCTCTTAGTCCTCCACAAAGTCCTGTTAGTCCTCTGTCCTCCACAAAGACCTGTTAGTCCTCTGTCCTCCACAAAGTCCTCTTAGTCCTCCACAAAGTCCTGTTAGTCCTCTGTCCTCCACAAAGTCCTGTTAGTCCTCTGTCCTCCACAAAGTCCTCTTAGTCCTCCACAAAGTCCTGCGTTAGTCCTCTGTCCTCCACAAAGTCCTCATAGTCCTCCACAAAGTCCTGTTAGTCCTCTGTCCTCCACAAAGTCCTCTTAGTCCTCCACAAAGTCCTGCGTTAGTCCTCTGTCCTCCACAAAGTCCTCATAGTCCTCCACAAAGTCCTGTTAGTTCTCTGTCCTCCACAAAGTCCTCATAGTCCTCCACAAAGTCCTGCGTTAGTCCTCTGTCCTCCACAAAGTCCTCATAGTCCTCCACAAAGTCCTGTTAGTTCTCTGTCCTCCACAAAGTCCTCATAGTCCTCCACAAAGTCCTGTTAGTTCTCTGTCCTCCACAAAGTCCTCTTAGTCCTCCACAAAGTCCTGCGTTAGTCCTCTGTCCTCCACAAAGTCCTCATAGTCCTCCTCAAAGTCCTGTTAGTCCTCTGTTAATGCTAACCCTTGTTGCAGGGTTTTTCCAAGTGAGACAAAGAGCATCAAGTTTTCTCAAGTCAAATCCAAAGTGACCAAGACCAAATCCAGTCCCAAGTCATAGTCCAGTTTGAGACATTAAAACAATTACTCAAAATTGTCCAAGTGACAACTGAGCCCACACTTTTAGTAAAAAGTACATTGCACACACAGCCTGGTGCCAAAATAAACATTCCAACCTTAAATTCTAATAGAACAGCAACATTTGTTGCACAAACAATTGCTGTTTAGGTCAACTCAGTTTTTTTACAGTTCACGTTGGCTCATGTCAGACAAGTGACCGATGCACCATCTGCTGCCATATTGTGTCCTGTGACGTCTCCCAACAAAATATGCATTAACTGCCCCAAATATAAGAGTTCAAATCTTTACTGCTCGCTAATTCTCAATCAGTGATTGAGAAGAATTTCTGAATGGAAGTCAAAACATCTTGATTTTCAAAACAGGGTCCAGGGGGTGACCTTTGAAATGTTTTCTACGATATTCTGGTAAAATGCAATTCAACTGTTTAATTTAAAGCAACTGAAACACAGCTTGTAATGGTCAAAAGCTTCCTGTGCGTTTGGTAATAGTCCTGCACTAAATATACAGTTGAGTAGAGCTCTGATGTTTCCCACACATTTTCCTGACAAACAGGGGCCCCACACCACCTATGTCCCCTCCCCCGCTCCAGCTTCTCACACAGACGATAATAACACTAAGAATAGTAGTAATCCCTTTGACTTTATAAAACATTTAATGTGTGTTTAATGTCGTAGCAAATGACAATGAGAATGCATTAAATAAACAGAAATGCATTTAATAAAAAGAAACACATTTCCTGACAATCGGGCCCCACACCACCTATGTCCCCTCCCCCACACCGTGTGCTCACGGAGAGGATTTTACAGACCAACTCTTTGAATTGTATTTTTTGTTTTTGTTTTCTTTTTTCACATATTAAATATCTGAAAACATTTACTTCCTAAGTTGATGGTGATGAGAAAATTTACATAAATCCAAATAAAACTAAAAACACATTTTCCTGACAAACAGGGGCCCCACATCACCTATGTGCCCCTCCCCCGCTCCAGCTTCTCACACAGATACGTTAGAACTAAGATTTTTTCCTTTTTCCCTTTGACTTTATAAAACATTTAATGTGTTTAATGTCGTAGCAAATGACAACAAGAAAGAATTAAATAAACAGCAATGCATTGAAATAAAAAGAAACACATTTCCTGATAAACAGGGGCCCCACACCACCTATGTGCCCCTCCCCCACTCCACCACTACAGACAGAAGTTAAGCTCATTCTTAGACTTTTATGTGTATAATTTCTCCTCTTAATGATCTGAAGTCATTACATTTCTTAGAGAATAGTGAACGAGAAAGCACTAGGTTTACCTACATTCAAATAAAAAAGAAACACATTTCCTGACAATCGGGCCCCACACCACCTATGTGCCCATCCCCCACACCATGTGCTCACGGAGAGGATTTTACAGACCAACTCTTTGAGTTGTATTTTTTGTTTTCTTTTTTCACATATTAATTATCTGAAAACATTTACTTCCTAAGTTGTGCGCAGTGACACGCTAATTAGCTTAGCTTGTTGTTAGCCTGTTGTCACTTGTCACTTCTAGTACACGTAAAAGAAGGGGAACTCTGGATCAGAAGTGTCATAGATATGCCCCGCCAGACGTTTTAATTCGGCCCACGAACCATATCTAATGATATACTTCCCATTCCGACGGGGCTTGAAGCGGGCCGTGACCACAACTTTACTCTGACGGCATAACAGTGTAATACGGCACCTCCGCCTCCACATACACAATCTACACATCAAATGAAAGCTTAAACTCTCGTTTTTTCTGATTCTGCAAACAATTAACACGTGCAATAATCACAGCGCGGACAGTAACAGCGTTTTTGCAGAAAAGAAAAAAGCTGCGATTTGACGTTCCTTACCTTTGATAGCTCTGGTGAAGTCAAATGTCCATAGTTCCCGGCAAGATTGGTCTCATTCTGTCCGGTACAGGTCCAGTAAATATAATCCAGTAAAATGATAAGGTCCACAACATGTGTTAGATCCTCCGTGGCAAAAATACAGCAATAAAGTCTTCCAAACATGACATCCACGCCATTTTCTTCATTTTTATTGGTTATTTCAGGCAGAAGATGCTTCAGATCGCATAAACTGTGCTATCTAATGCTAAACGGAAGCCTTAACGTTTGAATGGCACTTCGGTTGGCCCATAAGCGGGGGGGGGGAGGACACAGGAGCCCTGTAGAGCCAATCATTGCCTCCAGACTTCTCACGTTTACGCACAAGTCTCGCCCCTCCTGTATGAACCAGTCACATTGCACGTTGTCAGTGATGGATTAGGCTTATAGCCAATGAGCAGCTGAAAAGAAAGAGGTGCAGAAAGATATGTTTTTCTGCTGATAGCGCTTCCAGGAACTGCGCGTAACGCGGAGAAGCCGAGTGAAACAGCTCCGTGCGTAATTTACGCATGGTTTACGCGCTGCTGTTTTTGAGTTATAAACATGACACAGAGGATAGATAAGCATAAATACACACATTGAGGAGTTGGACAAAGTTTGTAAAAGCCGTGACTCGACCCAAACATTCGTGATCCAGTTTGGATAACGGGACTCCTGGCCACCGCCGACCCGGACATTTCCACGGAACGAACTTTCTCATAGGTAAGGGTTGCTTTAGTTTACACTTTATTGACATTGCGTGATGGAAATATAAGATGAGCTGACGTTAACATCTCACGTGTGCGCAGGACGGAGGCGTCTTGGACATCCAGTAAAGATACGGTTGCGCACGGCTGTGCGTGTGGGGAGAGGCGTGGAGTAAGTGACTTCATTTTGTAAATCTAGAATTTGATGTAATGTATTGTGAGTGAAGGCCTGATTAGGCAGATAAATGGTGGAATGTTAGAATGAAATGTAATTATGAGGTGTGTATTTTACCACTACAACAATGGATCATAAGCACAGAATAACTTTTTTGTTGTTTGTTCTTGATTTCACTCTAGACCTACATCAGAACCTGAGCTTGACCAAGAACCTGGTTCTTCCTCCTCAAAAAGGCCACAGATTGAGACGAGAGAAAGAACAGACAGATGTGTGATACCTCCAGCCATCAAAGACTACAACAAGTATGTACACATAATGTAATATTATATGACTTTATCCCATGTTGATTTCATACTTGTTTATTTCTCACATACTTGTGCTTTTCCTTTAGGTACATGGGTGCAGTTGATTTGTCTCATGAGCTGATTGCCTTCTATGAAGTTTGTATGAGTGTTATTTTGCTGAATATTGTAAATATACATATCTTTTTGGCTAATACAACTTGTTTTGACTACTTTTTATACAAAATACATGTTTCATGTTTTGTTTTATGAGGTAATATACATTTTCATAACTAATCATGGCTATAAAGTGTGCAGCTGAAGAATCTCCTTGATGTGAGCTTTCTATAGAGCCCTCATTGATGTCTGTGGGTTGAAGCATTCCAAAGTTACTGCATTTTTCCCATACGTTGTTCAAACATCTCCATTTGGATAGGTTTTGGATAAGTTTGGATAAATCAAAGTCCCTCTATAAAACGCCTAAATATATTTGATAAAAATGAGTAGTAAATGCTCATTTTTACAGATAATCTAATCAGATTTGAAATATAAGTAGTCAACAAGATTTCCCATTGAGACATAATGTGTTTCAGGCCTCAGCTACATTCTGCTACTTTCTTCACCTTTATAATCACAAAAAAAATTAGGCGAGGAAAAAAAAACACATTTTGGGGTTTTTTCCAAAGTGTATATCTCCTTACAAAACATATTTACTGTGATTCTGACAACTGTGGGTAAAACTTTAGGGGGTTACCTTCCAAAAAAACCCAAACTTGAGTGTGTGACCCTTAGGAGTCAATAATGGTAATCATTTTAATTTGGAGAGGTTAGAACACTGACAATTTCATCAAAATCACCCGGATTGATAAGGGGTTCCGATCAATATATATCTTTTTATCACTAGAACTACGAGTCCCATGAGCCTTTGCAGCAGCGCCTCCCCAGCTGCCGCGCTGCTGCGACATCACATTTCACTAAAACTTAGTGATGATGATTATATTTAAGATTTTGCTAAAGCGTTTGTGTCAGTTTTTGTAAAGTTTATGATGTCACTTCCTGTTGAACATGAGCAGCAAATATGACAGTTAGAGCAACCATTCTGAAAACAAGGGCTAAGATCCATATAAATGACACAATAGTCATGACAAATAATACCTGATAACATCTTTATTTTATTGAATGAGCATTTAAACTGCCAGGAAGATGTATCCGTCGGCGTTAACTGTGTTTTGATGACATCACAGGTGTAGGGATTGTATTTTAGAACTCAGCA
Organism: Rhinogobius similis; assembly: GCA_019453435.1. Classification (NCBI taxonomy): domain Eukaryota; kingdom Metazoa; phylum Chordata; class Actinopteri; order Gobiiformes; family Gobiidae; genus Rhinogobius; species Rhinogobius similis. The sequence continues at coordinate 27,402,669 of CM033640.1, forward strand.
CTACTTCCTGTCATTTTAAACTTTTATTTTTCTAAATATCTTCAAAAACTGCAACTTCACAAATGTAAAACTGGGGAACGCTCTGGCAGAGCCCTCTGTCAGTAGGGTCTTCAACTCACACCTCCGGGAGAACTTCTCCCAGATCCCGGGGGTGGCTGGAGACATGGAGTCCGAGTGGACCATGTTCTCCGCCTCCAGTGCCGATGCGGCAGCTGGTAGCTGTGGTCGCAAGGTCTGTGGTGCCTGTCGCGGCGGAAATCCCCGAACCCGGTGATGGACACTGGAGGTAAGGGATGCCGTCAGGCTGAAGAAGGAGTCCTACCAGGCCTTGCTGGCTTGTGGGACTCCTGAAGCAGCTGACAGGAACCGGCCAAAGTTGCGTGCATTGCAGCCCGTGCGGTTGCAGAGGCAAAAACTTGGGATTGGGAGGAGTTTGGGAAGGCCATGGATGAGGACTATCGTTTGGCCTCAAATAAATTCTGGCAAACCGTCCGACACCTCAGGAGGGGGATGCAGTGCTTTACCAACACCGTTTATGGTGCGGGTGGAGAGCTGTTGACCCCGACTGGGGATGTAGTTGGACGGTGGAAGGAATACTTTGAGGACCTCCTCAATCCCACTGTCACGTCTTCTGAGGAGGAAGCAGAGGCTGAGATCTTAGAGGCGGACTCGTCCATCACCCAGGCTGAAGTCACTGAGGTGGTTGGCAAGCTCCTTGGTGGCTCCAGGGGTGGATGAGATCCGCCCTGAGTATCTTAAGTCTCTGGATGTTGTGGGACTGTCTTGGCTGACACGTCTCTACAACATCGCGTGGCGGTCTGGGACGGTACCTCTGGACTGGCAGACCGGGGGGGTGGTCCCTCTGTGTAAGAAGGGGGACCGGAGGGTGTGTTCCAACCACAGGGGGATCACACTCCTCAGCCCCCGGTAAGGTCTATTCCAGGGACTGGAGAGGAGAATCCGACCGATAGTCGAACCTCGGATTCAGGAGGAGCCTGTGGTTTTCGTCCCGGTCGTGGAACACTGGACCAGCTCTATACTCTCCATCGGGTGCTCGAGGGTTCATGGGAGTTTGCCCAACCAGTCCACATGTGCTTTGTGGATCTGGAGAAGGTATTCGACCGTGTGCCCCGGGGCGTCTTGTGGGGGGTGCTCCAAGAGTATGGGGTCCGGGGCCCGTTGCTAAGGGCTGTCTGGTCCCTATATGACCGGAGCAGGAGCTGCGTTCGCATTGCTGGCAGTAAGTCAGACCTGTTCCCAGTGCATGTTGGACTCAGCCAGGGCTGCCCTTTATCACCGGTTCTGTGCATAATTTTTATGGACAGAATTTCTAGGCGCAGTCAGGGCCTGGAGGGTGTCTGGTTTGGGAACCACAGGATCTCATCTCTGCTGTTTGCGGATGATGTTGTCCTGATGGCTTCTTCAAGCCAGGACCGGCAACTCTGGGACGGGTTGCAGCCGAGTGTGAAGCGGCTGGGATGAAGATCAGCATCAGCAGGCCATGGTTCTCGACCGGAAAAAGGTGGCGTACCCTCTCCGGGTGGGTGGGGAGTCATTGCCTCAAGTGGAGGAGTTCAAGTATCTCGGGGTCTTGTTCACGAGTGAGGGAAGGATGGAGCGTGAGATTGACAGGCGGATCGGTGCAGCGTCTGCAGTGATGCGGGCGCTGTATCGGACCGTTGTGGTGAAGAAGGAGCTGAGTCAAAGACAAAGCACTTTCGATTTACCTCAATCTACGTTCCGACCCTCACCTGGTCACGAGCTCTGGGTAATGACCGAAGGGCGAGATTGTGGATACAAGCGGTCGAAATGAGCTTCCTCCGCCGGGTGGCTGGGCGCTCCCTTAGAACAGTGAGGAGCTCAGTCACACGGGAGGAGATCGGAGTAGAGCCGCTGCTCCTCCACGTCCAGAGGAGCAGCTGAGGTGGCTCGGGCATCTGTTCAGGATGCCTCCTGGACGAGGTGTTCTGGGCATGTCCCACCGGGGCGGCCCAGGGCAGACCCAGGACACGCTGGAGGGACCATGTCTCTCTGTGGCCTGGGAACGCCTCGGGATCCCCCCGGAGGAGCTGGAGGAAGTGTCCGGGGTGAGGGAAGTCTGGGAGTCCCTGCTTAGACTGCTGCCCCCGTGACCCGGCCCCAGATAAGCGGAAGAAGATGGATGGATGGATTGTATAGGTTGTGTTCATGTGACATCACAACATTCAATCAGCCAAAATGTTTAATACAGATGGTGAGCAGCTAAAATGAATATTGTTAAGATGCAGATTTTTGTTGTGACATAGTGAGTTCTTTGGTCAGTCATTGAGAGAAATCATTCGGTTCATTGTGAAATTTACTGTACCTAATATTTCATAAAGTCAATGTTATCAACAAGGAAAAGTAGCTCCTGCTCCATCTGAGGTTATAACATCACATTCTACAACGTGAAACTTCTGTTTCAAAAGTTGTTAAATTCTAAACTAAATATGGTATGGAATCTCCCTTTTTGCGCCTGGACACTGAGCAGTGTGGTGCCTCTAACAGTTTGACCAGTTTGTGCCTGTTTTCATCTTCAAATATTACATGTTTAAACATAGAACAGGTCAAGACAATAATAATGTAGTAACACAGTAATAAAGGGACCTAATGGGGCCCGGGGGGTGGGGGGGTGAGGGGGGGTCAGTGGGTCCCACAGGGCTGTGTCATGTCAGGATGGCCCCAGGGACTGGAACAATGAGTGTATCTTTAGTTTCAAGTGATTACTTTTTTAAACAAAAATTATCATGATTTTAGGCGTTAAAACCATGTCTCTGGCTCATTCAGAAAGTGTAAACTCATAATAACAATAGTAAACACGAGTGTATCTGGAGTTTGAAGTGACCCCTGTGTTAGCAAAAAAATACAATGATTTTAGAAGTTAAAACCACGTCTCTAGCTCATTCAGAAAGGGTGGATCCCATAAGGCTGGGGCCTGTCATGGGACCCCACAATGTAGCAAAAACGGGTATGTGTGTGTGTGTGTATCAGGTCTACAGTGTGTGTGTGTGTGTGTGTGTGTGTGTGTGTGTGTGTGTGTGTGTGTGTGTATCAGGTCTACAGTGTGTGTGTGTGTGTGTGTATCAGGTCTACAGTGTGTGTGTGTATCAGGTCTACAGTGTGTGTGTGTGTGTGTGTATCAGGTCTACAGTATGTGTGTGTGTGTGTGTGTATCAGGTCTACAGTATGTGTGTGTGTGTGTGTGTGTGTGTATCAGGTCTACAGTGTGTGTGTGTGTGTGTGTGTGTGTGTGTGTATCAGGTCTACAGTCACATTCGTCTTCTCCTCCTCTGCTCTGAGTCCATCTCATCAGGGCTGTGTATGTCCATCCATCTCGTCCCGCTCCGGTCCTGGGTGTTTGGGTCATGGCCGGGACGGGACGGTGCAGGACGGTCAGGGTTAATGGAGCGGATCATGAATCGTGTCAGGATTGTGCTCTTTAATCATCACGCGGGCATCAGTCATTCACAAAGAGCTCCTGGTGATTCCTTAAGAGTTTTTTTTTTTTTTTTACGCGTTTCCTGTTTAAATTACTGTAAATTACCCAAATTTTTTTCTCGATATTATCCATTTTTCAATATATTTCCAGCCTCTAAATACAACTCAAAATGTAGACTTTCATCGAAGCTTCAATTTGACTGTGATATAGTTAAAGTGCGTGTGACAGGTTTTTATGATTTTCTAATTTTGACTTTAGTTAGCGTAATAATACCTTTTGTAAATATAAATGTTAGTTTTACACCAATCAGGTCACTGTTTGTGTAGAAAAGTTGAAAAATGTGCTGAAGGAAGTAAACAAACTGATGACATCACACTGTGGAGACAATGGTTATGTGCATGCTAAATTACACAAAATAAACTACTTTTTTGACCCTTTAAACATTGATTTTTGCACAAATTAAAAGGTGTTCACGTGTATTTTTTATTATATATTTCTTAGTCAAATAAAAACATCTCTGTAGACATTAGAGGAGTTTTGGTGCAGTGTACATGTGATGTTTCTTGGTCATTTCCATATAGAACTATATAATAAAACCTGGAAGATGAATCCAAGATGGTCGTCTCTGTTTATCCCTTATGGCGTGGTGCTCATTGGCGCATGACCCCAAAAAGTTTCTTACTCCTCGCATTTTACTTCCTGACACAATGGAGGCTGACATCTTTGTTTATTTCCTGAAACGCGATGGCTGCCATCTTTGTTTTAGGGCTGCCACGCGGACGACATAATCCCCCACTTCCATATATAAAACGGTAATTTCGGTGATTTTAGAAACGGTAGAAAAGAACATTTCCTTCTATTTTATTTAAATACAGATAATAATTCAGTACTGTCTGGCAACTTATAATGTGTGCAATTTTAGAAAAAGTGCTATTGGTTCCAAGAGGGCTGCCTGCAATTTTTACTTGCACGCCACAAAATCAATCTGGGACCACAGAACAGAGGGGGCGTACCTTTTTATCCAAAGTTCTTTTAATACATCCATGATCATTTCCCAGTGTG
>CM033640.1:27407287-27509024 GCA_019453435.1 Rhinogobius similis
TGGATAACGGACTCCTGGCCACCACTGACCTCGGACATTTCCACGGAAACGAACTTTCTCATAGGTAAGGGTTGCTTTAGTTTACACTTTATTGACATTGCGTGATGGAAATATAAGATGAGCTGACGTTAACATCTCCCACGCGGTGCGCAGGACGGAGGCGCCTTGGACATCCAGTAAAGATATTTGCTGCGCACGGCTGTGCGTGTGGGGGAGAGGCGTGGAGTAAGTGACTTCATTTTGTAAATCTAGAATTTGATGTAATGTATTGTGAGTGAAGGCCTGATTAGGCAGATAAATGGTGGAATGTTAGAATGAAATGTACTTATGAGGTGTGTATTTTACCACTACAACAATGGATCATAAGCACAGAATAATCTCTTTGTTGTTTGTTCTTGATTTCACTCTAGACCTACATCAGAACCTGAGCTTGACTATGAACTCCGGTTTTTCCTCCTCAAAAAGGCCACAGATTGAGACGAGAGAAAGAACAGACAGATGTGTGATACTTCCAGCCATCAAAGACTCTCAACAAGTATGTGTCACATAATGTAATATTATATGACTTTATCCCCATGTTGATTTCATACTTGTTTATTTCTCAACATACTTGTGCTTTTCCTTTAGGTACATGGGTGCAGTTGATTTGTCTCACATTGATTGCCTTCTATGAAGTTTGTATGAGTGTTATTTTGCTGAATATTGTAAATATACATATCTTTTTGGCTAGTCATAACTAGAGCTTGACTACTTTTTATACAAAATACATGTTTCATGTTTTGTTTTATGAGGTAATATACATTTTCATAACTAATCATGGCTATAAAGTGTGCAGCTGAAGAATCTCTCCTTGATGTGAGCTTTCTATAGAGCCCTCATTGATGTCTGTGGGTTGAAGCATTCCAAAGTTACTGCATTTTTCCCATTAAATGCTGTTCAAACATCTCCATTTGGATAGGTTTTGGATAAGTTTGGATAAATCAAAGTCCCTCATAAAAACGCCTAAATATATTTGATAAAAATGAGTAGTAAATGCTCATTTTTACAGAGATAATCTAATCAGATTTGAAATATAAGTAGTCAACAAGATTTCCATTGAGACATACAATGTGTTTCCAGGCCCCAGCTACATTCTGCTACTTTCACCTCTTATAATCACAAAAAAATTTTGTAAGCGAGGAAAAAAAAAAAACACATTTTGGGGTTTTTTCCAAAGTGTATATCTCTCTTACAAAACATATTTACTGTGATTCTGACAACTGTGGGTAAAACTTAGGGGGTTACCTTCCAAAAAAACTCTAAACTTGAGGTGTGTGACCCTTAGGAGTCAATAATGGTAATCATTTTAATTTGGAGAGGTTAGAACACTGACAATTTCATCAAAATCACCCTGGATTGATAAGGGTTCTCGATCAATATATCTTTTATCACTAGAACTACGCAGTCCCATGAGCCTCTTTGCAGCAGTAGCGCCTCCTGCGCTGTCGCAGAGTTGCTGCGACATCAACATTTCACTAAAACTTAGTGATGATGATTATATTTAAGATTTTGCTAAAGCGCAAGTGCCAGTTTTTGTAAAGTTTATGATGTCACTTCCTGTTGAACATGAGCAGCAAATATGACAGTTAGAGCAACCTATTCTGAAAACAAGGGCTAAGATCCATATAAATGACACAATAGTCATGACAAATAATACCTGATAACATCTTTTTATTTTATTGAATGAGCATTTAAACTGCCAGGAAGATGTATCCACGAGCTGCTAACTGTGTTTTGGATGACATCACAGGTGTAGGGATTGTATTTTTAGAACTCAGCACTACTTCTCTGTCATTTTTAAACTTTTATTTTTCTAAATATCTTCAAAAACTGCAACTTCACAAATGTAAAAACTGGGAACAATCTGGCAGAGCCCTCTGTCAGTAGGGTCTTCAACTCACACCTCCGGGAGAACTTCTCCCAGATCCCGGGGTGGCTGGAGACATGGAGTCCGAGGACCATGTTCTCTCGCCTCCAGTGCCGACAAGCGCAGCTGGTAGCTGTGGTCGCAAGGTCTGTGGTGCCTGTCGCAGCGGAAATCCCTAACCCGGTGATGGACACTGGAGGTAAGGGATGCCGCCAGGCTTGGAAGAAGGAGTCCTGACTTCAGGCCTTGCTGGCTTGTGGGACTCCTGAAGCAGCTGACAGGAACCGCAAGTTAAGCTGCATTGCAGCCCGCGGCGTGTTGCAGGAGGCAAAAACTTGGGATTGGGGGAGGAGTTTGGGAAGCGCCATGGATGAGACCATCGTTTGGCCTCAAAATAAATTCTGGCAAACCGTCCGACACCTCAGGAGGGGGATGGCAGTGCTTTTACCTTCTTCAACACCGCTTATGGTGCGTGGTGGAGGAGCTGTCAAGACCTCTGACTGGGGATGTAGTTGGGACGGTGGAAGGAATACTTTTGAGGACCTCCTCAATCCCACTGTCACGCTCTTTCTGAGGAGGAAGCAGAGGCTGAGATCTTAGAGGCGACTCTGTGCCCCATCACCCAGGCTGAAGTCACTGAGGTGGTTGGCAAGCTCCTTGCGGCTCCAGGGGTGGATGTAGATCCACTGAGTGCATCTTGGCAAAGTCTCTGGATGTTGTGGGACTGCTCTGGCTGGACACGCTCTCTACAACATCGCGTGGCGGTCTGGGACGGTACCTCTGGACTGGCAGACCGGGGGTGGTCCTCTGTGTAAGGTTAGCGGTGGGACCGAGGGTGTGTTCCAACCACAGTGGGATCACACTCTCAGCCCCTGGTAAGGTCTATTCCAGGGACTGGAGAGGAGAATCCGACCGATAGCTCGAACCCTCGGATTCAGGAGGAGCTTCTGTGGTTTTCGCCCAAGTCGTGGGAACACTGACCAGCTCTCTATACTCTCCATCGGGTGCTCGAGGGTTCATGGGAGTTTGCCCAACCAGTCCATCATGTGCTTTGTGGATCTGGAGGAAGGTATTCGACCGCAGCCCCGGAAGCTGCCTTGTGGGGGGTGCTCCAAGAGTATGGGGTCCGGGTCGTTGCTACATAGGGCTGTCTGGTCCCTATATGACCGGAGCAGGAGCTGCGTCGCATTGCTGGCAGTAAGTCAGACCTGTTCCCAGTGCAGCTGTTGGACTCCAGCCAGGGCTGCCCTTTATCACCGGTTCTGTGCATAATTTTTATGGACAGAATTTCTAGGCGCAAAGTCAGGGGCCTGGAGGGTGTCTGGTTTGGGAACCACAGTAGATCTCATCTCTCGCTGCTTTGCAGGATGATGTTGTCCCCGATGGGCTTCTTCTGCTTCAGGACCTGCAAACTCTGGGGACGGTTTGCAGCCGGAGTGTGAAGCGGCTGGGATGAAGACAGCATCAGCAGGGCCATGGTTCTCGACCGGAAAAAGGTGGCGTACCCTCTCCGGTGGGTGGGGAGTCATTAGCCTCAAGTGGGAGGAGTTCAAGCTATCTCGGGGTCTTGTTCACGCAGTGAGGGAAGGATGGAGCGTGAGATTGACAGGCGTGGATCGGTGCAGCGCCTGCAGACAGCAATGCGGGCGCGTATCGGACCGTTGTGGTGTGAAGAAGGAGCTGAGTCAAAAGACGTAAAGCATCTCGATTTACTCTCAATCTACGTTCCGACCCCTCACCTGGTCACGAGCTCTGGGGTAATGACCGAAAGGACGAGATTGTGGATACAAGCGTCGAAATGAGCTTCCTCTCTGCCGGGTGGCTGGGCGCCTCCTTAGGAACAGTGAGGAGCCCTCCAGCTCACACGGGAGGAGATCGGAGTAGAGCCGAGCTTGCTCCTCCACGTCCAGAGGAGCAGCTGAGGTGGCTCGGGCATCTCGTTCAGATGCCTCCTGGACGAGGTGTTCTGGGCATGTCCCACCGGGAGGCGGCCCCGGGGTAGACCCAGGAAACGCTGGAGGCACTATGTCTCTGTGGCCTGGGAACGCCTCGGGATCCCCCCGAGGAGCTGGAGGAAGTGTCTGGGGTGAAGGAAGTCTGGGAGTCCCTGCTTAGACTGCTGCCCCGTGACGCGGCCCCAGATAAGCGGAAGAAGATGGATGGATGGATTGTATAGGTTAGTGTTCATGTGGACATCACAACATTCAATCAGCCAAAATGTTTACTACAGATGGTGAGCAGCTAAAATGAATATTGTTAAGATGCAGATTTTTGTTGTGACATAGTGAGTTCTTTGGTCGAGTCATTGAGAGAAATCATTCGGTTCATTGTGAAATTTACTGTACCTAATATTTCATAAAGTCCAATGTTATCAACAAGGAAAAGTAGCTCCTGCTCCATCTGAGGTTATAACATCACATTCTACAACGTGAAACTTCTGTTTCAAAAGTTGTTAAATTCTAAACTAAATATGGTATGGAATCTCCCTTTTTGCGCCTGGACACTGAGCAGTGTGGTGCCTCTAACAGTTTGACCAGTTTGTGCCTGTTTTCATCTTCAAATATTACATGTTTAAACATAGAACAGGTCAAGACAATAATAATGTAGTAACACAGTAATAAAGGGACCTAAAGGGGCCCGGGGGGTGTGGGGGAGAGGGGGGGTCAGTGGGTCCCACAGGGCTGTGTCATGTCAGGATTGCCACACTGACTGGAACAATGAGTGTATCTTTAGTTTCAAGTGATTACTTTTTTAAACAAAAATTATCATGATTTTAGGCGTTAAAACCATGTCTCTGGCTCATTCAGAAAGTGTAAACTCATAATAACAATAGTAAACACGAGTGTATCTGGAGTTTGAAGTGACCCCTGTGTTAGCAAAAAAATACAATGATTTTAGAAGTTAAAACCACGTCTCTAGCTCATTCAGAAAGGGTGGATCCCATAAGGCTGGGGCCTGTCATGGGACCCCACAATGTAGCAAAAACGGGTATGTGTGTGTGTGTGTATCAGGTCTACAGTGTGTGTGTGTGTGTGTGTGTGTGTGTGTGTGTGTGTGTGTGTGTGTGTGTATCAGGTCTACAGTGTGTGTGTGTGTGTGTGTGTATCAGGTCTACAGTGTGTGTGTGTATCAGGTCTACAGTGTGTGTGTGTGTGTGTGTGTGTGTGTGTATCAGGTCTACAGTATGTGTGTGTGTGTGTGTGTGTGTATCAGGTCTACAGTGTGTGTGTGTGTGTGTGTGTGTGTGTGTGTGTATCAGGTCTAGAGTCACATTCGTCTTCTCCTCCTCTGCTCTGAGTCCATCTCATCAGGGCTGTGTGGTCCATCCATCTCATCCCGCTCCGGTCCTGGGTGTTTGGGTCATGGCCGGGACGGGACGGTGCAGGACGGTCAGGGTTAATGGAGCGGATCATGAATCGTGTCAGGATTGTGCTCTTTAATCATCACGCGGGCATCAGTCATTCACAAAGAGCTCCTGGTGATTCCTTAAGAGTTTTTTTTTTTTTTTTACGCGTTTCCTGTTTAAATTACTGTAAATTACCCAAATTTTTTTCTCGATATTATCCATTTTTCAATATATTTCCAGCCTCTAAATACAACTCAAAATGTAGACTTTCATCGAAGCTTCAATTTGACTGTGATATAGTTAAAGTGCGTGTGACAGGTTTTTATGATTTTCTAATTTTGACTTTAGTTAGCGTAATAATACCTTTTGTAAATATAAATGTTAGTTTTACACCAATCAGGTCACTGTTTGTGTAGAAAAGTTGAAAAATGTGCTGAAGGAAGTAAACAAACTGATGACATCACACTGTGGAGACAATGGTTATGCATAAATTACACAAAATAAACTACTTTTTTGACCCTTTAAACATTGATTTTTACAAATTAAAGGTGTTCACGTGTATTTTTTATTATATATTTCTTAGTCAAATAAAAACATCTGTGACATTAGAGGAGTTTTGGTGCAGTGTACAGGATGTTTCTTGGTCATTTCCATAGAACTATAATAAAACCTGGAAGATGAATCCAAGATGGCCGTCCTGTTTATCCCTATGGCGTGTGCTCATTGGCGCATGACCCCAAAAAAGTTTCTTACTTCCGCATTTACTTCCTGATACGGAGGCTGACATCTTTGTTTTACTTCCTGAAACGATGGCTGCCATCTTTGTTTTAGGGCGCCACGTGACGACAATCCCCCACTTCATATAAAAACGGTAATTTCGGTGATTTTAGAAACGGTAGAAAAGAACATTTCCTTCTATTTTATTTAAATACAGATAATAATTCAGTACTGTCTGCAATTATAATGTGCAATTTTAGAAAAAGGCTGGTTCCAAGAGGCTGCAGTACCTCGCACGGCCACAAATCAATCTGGGACCACAGACAGAGGGGGCGTACCTTATCCAGTTCTTTTAATACATCCATGATCATTTCCCAGTGTGATGTCATCATTTACAACCAGGAAGTGAAAATAAAAACCTGAAAAGAGCTAAACTGGGGTAAAGTTTGTAAAGATTTTAGCAGAATTTGAAATATATTTAACTTAACAGCATTTTAGTTAAATGAGTCGTCCAATCTGTCAGAGGCACTTTAAGTCAAATGCACAGCTCTGAACAGTCGACAAAACTCTGAGGGGAAGCAAACCTTTAATTTTAATGTAGAACAGCTGCTCTTTCACCCACTTTTTCTCTTTTTCAACCCTGTTCTGTCAATGTTCTTCATCAAAAACATCCCTGGAGTTGCATTTAGCAGGATTTACACAGTTTCGATGAATGTTCCTTAGAAAATCCTCCCCGATTCGAGCGTAAAAACACTTCCTGCTGAACTTCCTCGATGCGTTGGCGTTTTTTTTTTTTCAATTTTCTACATAATTTATCCAAGAACCCTCGGCTGATTCAAGTCCTTAAATCATCACAGACTCGTTCTGAGCATTTCTACCACTAAACACAATATCTGCTGCTGCTAGCTTGACTAGCGTGTTGCACATTATCTTAAAAAAAACAGCTCTAGGCGTCACTCAGTAAATGTCATTGCAAACAGGTGAGAAAAACTTTCATCATTTCATAACAAACTTTGTGACTTTTTCTCTCTTTTGACCCTGTTCTGTCAATGGTCTTGATCAAAAACACACCTGAAGTAGCATTTAGCTTCATTCACGCTGTTTTGAGGAATGTTTATTAGAAAATCTTCTCGCTCTGAATGTCAAACACACTTCCTGCTGAACTCCCTGGATCTGGGACGTATTTTTGCATCATCTACGTCATTTATCTGAGAATCTTCTTCTGTTTTTACTCCTTAAATCATCACAGACTCATTCTGAGCATTTCTGCCTCTAAACACAATCACTGCTGCTGCTGCTTGCCCTTGGCACGTTCTCTTACAGGGATAACATAGCTAAGTGCTTGACGCCATTTACTGGCTGGATGTACAAAGAGTCTTTTCCAGACTGCAGAGGAAAACAAGAATTACTTAATAATAAACATTCTTTTGTTTTTAAACATGAGATGGCAAATTTATGACACTTAAGCAGGTTTAAAGGATAGTAACAAAATGAAAAAGAAGATTTTTCCTTTAAGACTCAGTTGTGACTAGGGATGTAACGATATGCAAATCTCACGATACGATATTATCTCGATAATCTCGATAAGAGCTCAAAATGATGTATCCATGTTTATAATAACAGACTGACAGTGTAATATGCTCCTGACATTAATTATTAGGCCTTTATTGTCATATTTTAGAACCAGAATAATAGAAACGATGGCAACTCTAAGGTGATGTTATGTCAAGAACAACAACAATGACTGCTGTGTGTTCTGTCATGTACCTTGTTATTTCTTATTAATAATAGTAATATTAATCATTTCTAGTCAATAAACTTTTTAATCTAACGGAGCAGGCTAAATTATTGTTTTTTTCACGTACCCTTGCTGTTTTTCATATCGTGACGTCACAATATCGCCAGTATCGTTACATCCCTAGTTGTGACTGCATTAGACAAATGAAAAAGCTGTGTTTCCTCCTGAATCAACAGCGTTCACCACACGACAGGCCACGCCCCCAAATATCATCGATCTATCTTTTAGTTTCTTCGCTTCGGCAGAGGCGTATTCCAGTCATCTTTTACAGCGTGCGTTTAATCTCGTGCTGTGACAATAACTCGTCTTGTGTATAAAACAAACGTTGCAGCCTGATCTGTGTCGCCACCTGATCTGCTTTTTAATCTAACGGAGCAGGCTAAATTATTGGTTTTTTTTTCACGTACACTTGCTGTTTTTCATATCGTAACATCACAACATCGACGGTATTGTTACATCCCTAGTTGTGACTGCATTAGCCAAATGAAAAAGCTGTTTCCTCCTGAATTGTGTCACTGCACGACAGGCCACGCCCCCAAATATCATCGATCTATCTTTTAGTTTCTTCGCTTCGGCAGAGGCGTATTCCAGTCATCTTTTACAGTGTGCGTTTAATCCCGTGCTGTGAAACATTCCACAACAACTCGTCTCGTGTCTAAAACAAACGTCGCCGCCTGATCTGCGTCGCCGCCTGATCTGCGTTGGAAAACCCTTGACCCGCTCGCCCTCGTCCTTCAGCCGGGTCTGCCGAGATTGGCACACATCTTCGCGCCGAGAAACATCCAATTATCTCCCGGCCTTGAATTGGACCACGGCAGAGACGCCTCCGCGCCGCAAAAACCAACAGATACCGACAAAGCGCTCGCAAAGACAATAAAGACACACGCTGTGGCGGGAGGCGGAGCTGGGGTTCTGTTTTAACAACACACTTTCGTTTTGCTGCTGTGCGGAAAACATGAGAGCGAGAGGAAAACACGAGAGGAAACCAGCGGGAGGAACTGTGGAGATAGTTTACTGCAGCTACTTTATATTACACATAAAAACTACACAATGTTACATGGTTTAAGGGGACACACTACAGGCAAAACTATTTTTTGTTTTTGGTCAGTTTGCTCTATCAACATATTGGCTTTAATGTGGAAACAACAAACGTGTCCAATCTGCTCTTACAGATGTTTTATTCTTCCATTGAATCCACTTCATCCATAGATTTCTCTGGGACATTGTAACTCAGGTCCAGCTCTCTCAAAAATGCATTTTTGTCCCTCGAGACATAAAGATCAGCCAAAAGTAGATCGTACACAAACTGTACAATCTGGACTCAACAAGATTTAGACCAAACGTACATAAGGATTTTTTAATATCTAATTCTAAAACTGATTTATTGACATTTTAAGTAAAAAAAAATTAGGCGAAATTGTAATTTTTTGGACAATTTTCTGTGAAATCTACTTTACCTAAAAACTAAATAAGAAAAAAATCCCGTCTGTACATTTTTCTAACTAATATGTTACAAAATAAACCAAGAAATTTAAACCTGGTTCTGTCCATTTTTCAGATTTAAATGTTGAGACTAAAAGTAAAGTTAATGTGAGACGCAGCAAATGAATAGGAAAAAATCTTAAATTTAAACGTATCAATGTTAAAGTTCTCCTGTCGTTTACTCACATAAATGTAAGAAAAAAATGTATTACAGGTTTTTCATCAAGTCATATTTTCACGTAGAAATAAGGCATTTTATGTAAAAACGGTCAAAAATCCACATATTTGGGACATTTAAATAAAAAAAAAATGGACAGAACCAGGTTTAAATTTCTTGGTTCATTTTGTAACATATTAGTTATAAAAATGTACAGACGGGATTTGGATTTATTATTTAGCTTTTGAGTAAACTAGATCGGACTGAAAAAATGTCCTAAAAATTCAAATTTGGCCTAATTTTTATGACTTGAAACTTCAATAAATCAGTTTTAGAATCAGATATTAAAAAATCCTTGTGTTTGTTTCGTCAGAATCTCGGTTGATGTAGTTGCAGTTTGTTGCAGGATCTACTTTAAGGCTCATCTTTAAGTCTCTGTGGAACAAAAATGCATTTTTGAGAGAGCTGGACATGAGTTACAACGTCCCAGAGAAATCTATGGATGAAGTGGATTCAATGGAAGAATAAAACATCTTTAGGAGCAGATTGGACCCGTTTGTTTTTTCCAAATGAAAGTCGATATGTGAGAGAACAAACTGACCAAAAAACAAAAAATTGAAAGCTTAACTGCTAAAGCTTAAGTGCTCACCTGTTTTATCAAAACACCATTAAAAGTGACAAAAACGCAGCTACAAGCAACGAAAACGCAAATAAAAGCAACTAAATGGAACTAGAAGTGACAAATCACAACTTGAGGTGACAAAACAAGTCTACAAGTAACAAAAACGCAAATAAATCAACAAAAACGCAATTAAAAGTGACAAAAATGCCAATAAAAGCACCAAAAATGTAACTGGAAGTGACAAAAACACAGCTAAAAGTGACGAAACACAAGAGCGAGAAATGACGGTCATCGTTTGTCAAGGGTTTGAAAAGCGACAAAAAGGAACCGCACAAAAAACACCAGACGCAGCACAGAAACAACAAACTGGTCCAATTGCGTTTTTGTCACGTTTAGCTGCGTTTTTGTCACTTCCAGTTGCATTTTGGTGCTTTTTCTTGGCATTTTTGTCACTCTTAACCACTTTTTGTTGATTTAGTTGCGTTTTTGTCACTTGTAGACTTGTTTTGTCACCTTAAGTTGTGATTTGTCACTTTTATTTGCATTTTTGTCACTTCCGGTTGCATTTTTGGTGACTGAAGTGACAAAAACGCAGCTACAAGCAACGAAAACACGAAAACGCAATTAAAAGCACCAATTAAAATGCAACTAGAAGTGACAAATCACAACTTAAGGTGACAAAACAAGTCTACAAGTAACAAAAACGCAAATAAATCAACAAAAACGCGGTTAAGAGTGACAAAAATGCCAATAAAAGCACCAAAAATGCCAATAAAAGCACCAAAAATGCAACTAGAAGTGACAAATCACAACTTAAGGTGACAAAACAAGTCTACAAGTAACAAAAACGCAAATAAATCAACAAAAACGCGGTTAAGAGTGACAAAAATGCCAATAAAAGCACCAAAAATGCCAATAAAAGCACCAAAAATGCAACTAGAAGTGACAAATCACAACTTGAGGTGACAAAACACGTCTACAAGTAACAAAAACGCAACTAAATCAACAAAAACGCGATTAAAAGTGACAAAAATGTCAATAAAAGCGCCAAAAATGCAACCAGAAGTGACAAAAACACGATATGTTGAGAGAGAAAACTGACCAAAACAGAAAAAATTGAACAAGTGGAGTTTTTCCTGTCGAGTCTGGTCCTTTCGTCCACAAATGTCAGTTCAAAGTTGCGCCTTTCCTCTCGTTCCTGCTCGTTGTGATCCTCCTCGAGTGTCAGTCGTCGAGCTGTAAAAACCCCGGCGCTGATGAAAGCCGGTCCGGCGCGGCGCCCGGTGGGAGCGTTACACGGTGAATCTGCGCTCAGACTTTGAACTGGTCCGAGATGCCGCCGTCCGGGTCGATTACCCTCCGCCTCAGACGCTTTCATCGCGGTTTTCACGCTGGGATTTCTGACATGTCCGCGCTCCGGGAAGGTGTTTTCCGAGCCGAGGCAGATCAAAGCGGCGCAGGTCGGACGCCATTTACATTTAGAGCGTGGTTTTTGTGTGTTTTAATGTGGAAATCTGACCCGTTTTGGAAAGGCGGTTGTCACGTGTCGCTTTTATGTGCGTTTTTGCCGTTTTTAGCTGCGTTTTTGTCATTTCTGGTAGCATTTTTGGTGCTTTTATTTGCGTTTTTGTCTGTTTTAATCGTGTTTTTGTTGATTTAGTTGCATTTTTGTTGCTTTTAGTTGCATTTTTGGTGCTTTTATTTGCGTTTTTGTCTGTTTTAACCGTGTTTTTGTTGATTTACGTCACCTTAAGTTGTGATTTGTCGCTTTTAGTGGCGTTTTTAGTGCTTTTATTTGCGTTTTTGGTGCTTTTATTTGCGTTTTTGTCATTTCTAGTTGCATTTTTGTCAGTTTAAAAGCGTTTTTGTTGCTTTAGTTTCATTTTTGTCTTTTGTAGACTACGTTTGTCAGATTAAGTTGTAATTTGTCACTTTTAGTAGCGTTTTTAGTGCTTTTATTTGCGTTTTGGTGCTTTTATTTGTGGTTTTGTCACTTTTAATCGCGTTTTTGTTGATTTAGTTGCATTTTTGTTGCTTTTAGTTACATTTTTGGTGCTTTCATTTACGTTTTTGTCAGTTTTAATTGTGTTTTTGTTGATTTAGTTGCGTTTACGTCACCTTAAGTTGTGATTTGTCGCTTTTAGTGGCGTTTTTAGTACTTTTATTTGCATTTTTGGTGCTTTTATTTGCGTTTTTGTCACTTCTATTTGCATTTTTGGGGCTCGCAATTGCATTTTTGTTAGTTTTAATCATGTTTTTGTTGATTTAGTTGCGTTTACATCACCTTAAGTTGTGATTTGTCACTTCTAGTTGCATTTTTTGTGCTTTTATTTGCATTTTTGTCCCTTTTAATCACGTTTTGTTGCTTTTAATTAAATTTTTGGTGCTTTTGTCTGCATTTTGTCACTTTTAATCGCGATTTTGTTGATTTAGTTGCGTTTTTGTCACTTGTAGACTAGTTTTGTCACCGTAAGATATGATTTGTTGCTTTTATTTTTGTGTTTTTGTTGCTTTTTGTTCCATTTTTAATGATTTGCTGATCAAAGCGGCGCAGGTAGGACATTATTTACATTTAGAACATGATTTTTGTATGTTTTAACTGCAAATTCTGACTGGTTTTGGACAGTTTTCGTTTTTTTTTTTGATTGAAATGTCCTGTTTTTGTTCGTTAGAATTTAAAAAACGCTTGAATCGCAGAGTGTAGAAGAGAGCGGACATCGATATGAAATGCACGGCCGTAACTCGGTTCATCAAAGCGGTTCACGTGTGGAATCTGAATGAGATTTTGCTTTAGGTTGAAGCGGCAACAAAGGTTAAAAAAGAAAGGTGTACATGCAAACTATCAAAGGAATCTGTATAACATATTTATTATTTATACACTATTTTTTATTCATGAACATTCTTTCGCGTGCAGCTCGGGCCTCGCGGAGATCGAGTGATGAAACGCAAGAGCGAGAAATGACGGTCATCGCTTGTCAAGGGTTTGAAAAGTGGAAAAAAAAGGAACCGCGCAAAAAACACCAGACGCAGCGCAGAAACAACAAACTGGTCCAATTGCGTTTTCGTCACTTTTAGCTGTGTTTTTGTCACTTCTAGTAGCATTTTTGGTGCTTTTATTGGCATTTTTGTCACTCTTAATCGCGTTTTTGTTGATTTAGTTGCGTTTTTGTCACTTGTAGACTTGTTTTGTCACCTTAAGTTGTGATTTGTCACTTTTATTTGCATTTGTGTCACTTCTAGTTGCATTTTTATCACTTTTATTTCGTGCTTTTATTGGCATTTCTGTCACTTGATTTAGTTGCGTTTTTGTCACTTGTTGACTTGTTTTGTCACCTTAAGTTGTGATTTGTCACTTTTGTTTGCATTTTTGTCACTTCCAGTTGCATTTTTGGTGATTTTATTTGCGTTTTCATCGCTTTTAGCTACGTTTTTGTCACTTTTAATCCTGTTTTGATAGCAAGCTTTAGCAGTTAAGCTTTCAATTTTTTTGTTTTTTGGTCAGTTTTCTCTCTCACACATCGACTTTCATGAGGAAACAACAAACGTGTCCTATCTGCTCCTGAAGATGTTTTATTCTTCCATTAAATCCACTTCATCCATAGATTTCTCTGGGACATTGTTTTCTTCAAATGTATTTTTGTCCCTCGAGACAAAAAGATCAGCCTTAAAGTAGATCCACACAAACTGTACAATGTGGACTCAACAAGATTTTGAAGAAACGTACAAAAGGATTTGACTAAAAATGACAAAAATGCAACTAGAATCAACAAAAACACGACTAAAAACATCAAAAACATGACTACAGGCGACAAACTCCAAACAACATTTTCTCCAAACGCATTTTTGTCCCACAGAGACACAAAGATGAGCCTTAAAGCAGCTCCTGCACCAAACTGGGACTGAACAAGATTTTGACGAAACGTACTAATCCTACAACTGATTGATTGAAGTTTTAAGTTAAAAAAAAAAGTGTCGAAATTAGAATTTTTAACAATTTTCAGTCAGATCTAGTTTACTCAAAAACTAAATAATAAATCCAAAATCCCCTCTGTACATTTTTATAACTAATATGTTACAAAATGAACCAAGAAATTGTTGCTTTTAGTTCTGTTTTAGTTGCTGTTTTCTTGCTTTTATACTAGCTTTTGTCACTTTAAATTGCGTTTTTGTTGCATCTAGTCATGTTTTTGTCGCTTTTTGTCACATTGTCGCTTTTCATCGCATTTTAGTTGCCTTTAATTGTGTTTTTGACGCTTTCAGTCGCCTTTTTGATTCTTTAAGTCTTGTTTTTGTTGCTTTTATTGGCATTTTTACACTTTTCGGCCCTTTTTTGTCGCCTTTAGATTCATTTTTGTTGCTTTTAGTCGCATATAAGTCTGCACCGAAAGAGAAAAGCACAGAGCCAGAGAAGACGAGATGTTTTTGTCGCTTTAAGTTCTGTTTTAGTTGCTTTTAGTGTCGTTTTCTTGCTTTTAGACTAGCTTTTGTCACTTTAAAGTTGTGTTTTTGATGCTTTTAGTTGTGTTTTTGTCACTTTAAATTGCGTTTTTGTTGCATCTAGTCATGTTTGTGTCGTTTTTATCACATTTTGTTGCTTTTCATCACATTTTAGTTGCCTTTAATTGTGTTTTTGACGCTTTCAGTCGCCTTTTTGATTCTTTAAGTCTTGTTTTTGCGTCACTTTTTTGTCTTGTTTGTTTAGATTCAACCAAGAAATTTAAACCTGGTTCTGTCCATTTTTCAGATTTAAATGTCACAAATATGTGGATTTTTGGCCATTTTTTCACATAAAATGCCTTATTTCTCCATGAAAACACAACATGATATAAAACTCGTAATACATTTTTTTCTTACATTTATGTGACTAAACTACAGCAGAAGTTTAACATTGATATCTTTAAATTTAATATTTTTTCCTATTCACCTGCAGCGTCTGACTTTAAGAATCCGATAAACAACACTTTAGAAACCAAGAACAGACACATGACAAAGAAGTGACGGCGAGTGTGAGTCACAGAGCGTTTGTGTGGAGCGACTGTGGGCTCAGATCCAAGATGGAGGTCACAGGAGACGCGCCGACTTTCTCAAGGTTTCTCCGACTGCGTTTGGTGCGCTTTTGTGCATTTGACCCGCTCCCAGACACGATGGAACGGATAAATATAACTCTGCGCCGAGAGAGAAGAGAGAAAAGCACTGAGCCAGAGAAGAAGAGATGATTTTGTCGCTTTTAGTTCCGTTGTAGTTGCTTTTAGTCATGTTTTTGTCACATTTTGTCGCTTTTCAGTGCATTTTTGTTGCATTTAATTTTGTTTTTGATGCTTTCAGATGCCTTTTTGTTTCTTTTAGTCTCGTTTTTGTCACTTTTCACTTTTTTGTTGCCAGTTGTTTTGTTTTTGTTGCTTTTAGTTCTGTTGTAGCTGCTTTTAGTGTTGTTTTCTTGCTTTTAGTCATGTTTTTATCACATTTTGTCGCTTTTCATCGCATTTTTGTTGCCTTTAATTTTGTTTTTGACGCTTTCAGTCGCCTTTTTGTTTGATTTAGTCTCGTTTTTGGCGCTTTCATTGGCATTTTGTCGCTTTTTGTTGCTTTTTATCACCTTTGTTTAGTTTTTGTTGCTTTTAGTTCTGTTGTAGTTGCTTTTAGTGTTGTTTTCTTGCTTTTAGTGTTGTTTTCTTGCTTTTAGTCATGTTTGAATGTTTTTTAATTTTGTCTTTGAGGCTTTCAGTTGCTTTTTTGTTTCTTTTAGTCTTGTTTTTGTCGCTTTCATTGGCATTTTGTCGCTTTTCGTTGCTTTTTTGTCACCTTTGTTTCGTTTTTGTTGCTTTCAGTTCTGTTGTAGTTGTTTTTAGTGTTGTTTTCTTGCTTTTAGTCATGTTTGAATGTTTTTTAATTTTGTCTTTGATGCTTTCAGTTGCTTTTTTGTTTCTTTTAGTCTTGTTTTTGTCGCGTTCATTGGCATTTTGTCGCTTCTTTGCTTTTTTGTCACCTTTGTTTTGTTTTGTTGCTTTCAGTTCTGTTGTAGTTGTTTTTAGTGTTGTTTTCTTGCGTTTAGTGTTGTTTTAATGTTTTTTAATTTTGTCTTTGAGGCTTTCAGTTGCCTTTTTTGTTTCTTTTAGTCTTGTTTTTGTCGCTTTCATTGGCATTTTGTCGCTTTTCGTTTCGTTTTTGTTGCTTTTAGTTCTGTTTTAGTTGCTTTTAGTGTTGTTTTCATCACATTTTATCGCTTTTCGTTGCTTTTTGTCACCTTTTGTTTCGTTTTTGTTGCTTTTAGTTCTGTTTTAGTTGCTTTTAGTGTTGTTTTCTTGCTTTTAGTCATGTTTTTGTCACATTTTGTCGCTTTTCACTGCATTTTTGTTGCCTTTAATTTTGTTTTTGACGCTTTCAGTCGCCTTTTTGTTTCATTTAGTCTTGTTTTTGTCGCTTTCATGGGCATTTTGTCACTTTTCGTTGCTTTTTTGTCACCTTTGTTTTGTTTTTGTTGCTTTTAGTTCTGTTTTAGTTGCTTTTAGTGTCGTTTTCTTGCCTTTAGACTAGTTTTTGTCATTTTAAAGCTGTGTTTTTGTTGCGTTCAGTCATGTTTTTGTCGCTTTTCGTCATGGCTTTTCGTCATGGTTCGATTTTAATGCGTCAGTCACCTTTTTGTTTGTTTTTTGCTGTTTTTGTTTGCTTTTTGTTGCATTTCTGTTGCTTTTCGTCATGGTTTTGTCACTTTTTGTCACGGTTTTGTTGCCTTTATTTCATTTTGATGCTTTCAGTCGCCTTTTCGTTTCTTTTAGTCTTGTTTTTTTCCCGCTATTATTGGCATTTTGTTGCTTTTTTGTCATTTTGGTGCTTTTAGTTACATAAAAATAAAAACAGAAAAGCACAGAGCTAGAGACGAAGAGATGATTTTGTTGCTTTGAGTTCTGTTTTTGTTGCTTTTAGTGTCGTTTTCTTGCTTTTAGAGTAGATTTTGTCACTTTAAATTTGTGTTTTTGTTTCTTCAAATCTTGTTTTTGTGCTTTTCGTCACTTTTTTTTGTCACTTTTAGATTCATTTTTGTTGGTTTTAGTCGCAGAAATATAAGTCTGCGCTGAAAGAGAAAAGCACAGAGCCAGAGAAGACGAGACGCTTTTTGTCGCTTAATTCCGTTTTAGTTGCTTTTAGTGTCGTTTTAGTTGCTTTTAGACTAGATTTTGTCACTTTAAAGTTGTGTTTTTGATGAATTTAGTCATATTTTTGTCGCTTTTCAGTGCATTTTTGTTGCCTCTAATTTTGTTTTTGACGCTTTCAATTGCCTTTTGTTTCTTTTCGCCTCGCTTTTTGTCACTTTAATTGCCATTTTGTTGCTTTTCATCACCTTTTGTTGCCTTTTGTTTAGTTTTTTTTGTTGCTTTTAGTTCAGTTTTAGTTGGTTTTAGTGTCGTTTTCTTGCTTTTAGACTAGTTTTTGTCACTTTAAAGTTGTGTTTTTGTTGCGTTTAGTCATGTTTTTGTCGCTTTTCATCACATTTATGTTGCCTTTAATTTTGATTTTGACGCCATTCAGTCGGCTTTTTGTTTCTTTAAATCTTGTTTTTGTGCTTTTCGTCACTTTTTTGTCACTTTTAGATTCATTTTTGTTGCTTTTAGTCGCATAAATATAAGTCTGCGCTGAAATAGAAAAGCACAGAGCCAGAGAAGACGAGACGAGACGTTTTTGTCGCTTTTAATTCCATTGTAGCTGCTTTTAGTGTTGTTTTCTTGGTTTTAGTCATGTTTTTGTCACATTTTCTCGCTTTTCATTGCATTTTTGTTGCCTTTAATTTTGTCTTTGATGCTTTCAGTTGCTTTTTTGTTTCTTTTAGTCTTGTTTTTGTCGCGTTCATTGGCATTTTGTCGCTTCTTTGCTTTTTTGTCACCTTTGTTTTGTTTTTGTTGCTTTCAGTTCTGTTGTAGTTGTTTTTAGTGTTGTTTTCTTGCTTTTAGTGTTGTTTTAATGTTTTTTAATTTTGTCTTTGAGGCTTTCAGTTGCCTTTTTTGTTTCTTTTAGTCTTGTTTTTGTCGCTTTCATTGGCATTTTGTCGCTTTTCGTTTCGTTTTTGTTGCTTTTAGTTCTGTTTTAGTTGCTTTTAGTGTTGTTTTCATCACATTTTGTCGCTTTTCGTTGCTTTTTGTCACCTTTTGTTTCGTTTTTGTTGCTTTTAGTTCTGTTTTTAGTTGCTTTTAGTGTTGTTTTCTTGCTTTTAGTCATGTTTTTGTCACATTTTGTCGCTTTTCACTGCATTTTTGTTGCCTTTAATTTTGTTTTTGACGCTTTCAGTCGCCTTTTTGTTTCATTTAGTCTTGTTTTTGTCGCTTTCATGGGCATTTTGTCACTTTTCGTTGCTTTTTTGTCACCTTTGTTTTGTTTTTGTTGCTTTTAGTGTCGTTTTCTTGCCTTTAGACTAGTTTTTGTCATTTTAAAGCTGTGTTTTTGTTGCGTTCAGTCATGTTTTTGTCGCTTTTCGTCATGGCTTTTCGTCATGGTTCGATTTTAATGCGTCAGTCACCTTTTTGTTTGTTTTTTGCTGTTTTTGTTTGCTTTTTGTTGCATTTCTGTTGCTTTTCGTCATGGTTTTGTCACTTTTTGTCACGGTTTTGTTGCCTTTTATTTCATTTTTGATGCTTTCAGTCGCCTTTTCGTTTCTTTTAGTCTTGTTTTTTTCCGCTATTATTGGCATTTTGTTGCTTTTTTGTCATTTTTGGTGCTTTTAGTTACATAAAAATAAAAAACAGAAAAGCACAGAGCGAGAGAAGAAGAGATGTTTTTGTTGCTTTTAGTTCTGTTTTTGTTGCTTTTAGTGTCGTTTTCTTGCTTTTAGAGTAGATTTTGTCACTTTAAATTTGTGTTTTTGTTTCTTCAAATCTTGTTTTTGTGCTTTTCGTCACTTTTTTTTGTCACTTTTAGATTCATTTTTGTTGGTTTTAGTCGCAGAAATATAAGTCTGCGCTGAAAGAGAAAAGCACAGAGCCAGAGAAGACGAGACGTTTTTGTCGCTTTTAATTCCGTTTTAGTTGCTTTTAGTGTCGTTTTAGTTGCTTTTAGACTAGATTTTGTCACTTTAAAGTTGTGTTTTTGATGAATTTAGTCATATTTTTGTCGCTTTTCAGTGCATTTTTGTTGCCTCTAATTTTGTTTTTGACGCTTTCAATTGCCTTTTTGTTTCTTTTCGTCTCGTTTTTGTCACTTTAATTGCCATTTTGTTGCTTTTCATCACCTTTTTGTTGCCTTTTGTTTAGTTTTTGTTGCTTTTAGTTCAGTTTTAGTTGGTTTTAGTGTCGTTTTCTTGCTTTTAGACTAGTTTTTGTCACTTTAAAGTTGTGTTTTTGTTGCGTTTAGTCATGTTTTTGTCGCTTTTCATCACATTTATGTTGCCTTTAATTTTGATTTTGACGCGTCAGTCGGCTTTTTGTTTCTTTAAATCTTGTTTTTGTGCTTTTCGTCACTTTTTTGTCACTTTTAGATTCATTTTTGTTGCTTTTAGTCGCATAAATATAAGTCTGCGCTGAAATAGAAAAGCACAGAGCCAGAGAAGACGAGACGAGACGTTTTTGTCGCTTTTAATTCCATTGTAGCTGCTTTTAGTGTTGTTTTCTTGGTTTTAGTCATGTTTTTGTCACATTTTCTCGCTTTTCATTGCATTTTTGTTGCCTTTAATTTTGTCTTTGATGCTTTCAGTTGCTTTTTTGTTTCTTTTAGTCTTGTTTTTGTCGCGTTCATTGGCATTTTGTCGCTTCTTTGCTTTTTTGTCACCTTTGTTTTGTTTTTGTTGCTTTCAGTTCTGTTGTAGTTGTTTTTAGTGTTGTTTTCTTGCTTTTAGTGTTGTTTTAATGTTTTTTAATTTTGTCTTTGAGGCTTTCAGTTGCCTTTTTTGTTTCTTTTAGTCTTGTTTTTGTCGCTTTCATTGGCATTTTGTCGCTGCTTTTCGTTCGTTTTTGTTGCTTTTAGTTCTGTTTTAGTTGCTTTTAGTGTTGTTTTCATCACATTTTGTCGCTTTTCGTTGCTTTTTGTCACCTTTTGTTTCGTTTTTGTTGCTTTTAGTTCTGTTTTAGTTGCTTTTAGTGTTGTTTTCTTGCTTTTAGTCATGTTTTTGTCACATTTTGTCGCTTTTCACTGCATTTTTGTTGCCTTTAATTTTGTTTTTGACGCTTTCAGTCGCCTTTTTGTTTCATTTAGTCTTGTTTTTGTCGCTTTCATGGGCATTTTGTCACTTTTCGTTGCTTTTTTGTCACCTTTGTTTTGTTTTTGTTGCTTTTAGTGTCGTTTTCTTGCCTTTAGACTAGTTTTTGTCATTTTAAAGCTGTGTTTTTGTTGCGTTTAGTCATGTTTTTGTCGCTTTTCGTCATGGCTTTTCGTCATGGTTCGATTTTAATGCGTCAGTCACCTTTTTGTTTGTTTTTTGCTGTTTTTGTTTGCTTTTTGTTGCATTTCTGTTGCTTTTCGTCATGGTTTTGTCACTTTTTGTCACGGTTTTGTTGCCTTTTATTTCATTTTTGATGCTTTCAGTCGCCTTTTCGTTTCTTTTAGTCTTGTTTTTGTCGCTATTATTGGCATTGTGTTGCTTTTTTGTCATTTTTGGTGCTTTTAGTTACATTAAAATAAAAAACAGAAAAGCACAGAGCGAGAGAAGAAGAGATGTTTTTGTCACTTTTAGTTCCGTTTAAGTTGCTTTTAGTGTCGTTTTCTTGCTTTTAGACTAGATTTTGTCACTTTAAAGTTGTGTTTTTGATAAATTTAGTCATGTTTTTGTCGCTTTTCGTCACTTTTTTGTCACCTTTAGATTGGTTTTTGTTGCTTTTAGTCGCATAAATATAAGTCTGCGCCAAAAGAGAGAAAAGACAAAAGCACAGAGCGAGAGAGGAAGAGATGTTTTTGTTGCTTTTAGTGTCGTTTTCTTGCTTTTAGACTATTTTTTTTCACTTTAAACTTGAAGTTTTTTTTTTTCGCTTTAAATTGCATTTTTGTTGCATTTAGTCATTTTTTGTTGCTTTTCACTGCATTTTTATTGCCTTTTATTTTGTTTTTGACGCTTTCAGTCGCCTTTTGTTTCTTTTAGTCTTGCTTTTGTCACTTCAATTGCCATTGTGTCGCTTTACACTTTTTTGTTGCCTTTTGTTTCGTTTTTGTCGCTTTTAGTTACGTTGCTTTTAGTGTCGTTTTCTTGCTTTTACACTAGTTTTTGTCACTTTAAAGTTGTGTTTTTGTTGCGTTTAGTCATATTTTTGTCGCTTTTCGTCACATTATGTTGCCTTTAGATTTGTTTTTGTTGCTTTTAGTTCCATAAATATAACTTTGCGCCGAGAGAGAAAAGAGTAAAGCACAGAGCAAGAGAAGGAGAGACGTTTTTAATCGCTTTTAGTTCCGTTTAGTTGCTTTTAGTGTTGTTTTCTTGCTTTTAGACTAGCTTTTGTCACTTTAAAGTTGGGTTTTTGATGCTTTTAGTTGTGTTTTTGTCGCTTTAAATTGCGTTTTTGTTGCATTTAGTCTTGTTTTTGTTGCTTTTCATTGCTTCTCATCGCATAGCGAGAGAAGACGAGACGTTTCAATCACGGCTGACTAATTGTAAATAGTTTTTTCGGAGCTGCTGTGTCCAAGTCATTTCTTTTGTGGATGAACGCGGTCTGAAAACAAATGAAACATGAAAAAAAACTGTCAAAAAAACACACTTTTTCATTTCAACATTTGTTCTTCTCTGCCTTTACTCACATTCACACACTGCAAAAACATTTATCTAAGTTGAAAGGACTTAAATTAAAGGTAATTTCACTAAAATGCAGTTAAGATAAATATATTTCAAATTCTGATCAAATCTGTCCTAACTTTATCCCAGTCTAGCTATTTATTTATTTTTATTTGTTTTTAATGCTACTTCCTGGTTGTAAACGATGACATCACACAGGCAAATTACCATAGCAACCACACTGCAACTCATTTAATGTCACCGATTTTTCTATTTGACAAAGAAAAACACACGTGAACACCTTTATTTTGTAGAATCGATGTTTAAAGGGTCAAAAAAGTGGTTTGTTTTGTGTAAATTATGCGTGACCTTTGACCCCTCATTAGTTTGTTTACTTCCTGCAACAAATTTTTCAACTTTTCTTTACAAATAGTGACCTGATTGGTGTAAAACTATCATGTATATAATTACGTTATGTTTTTCACTTTTGGGAGAGTTTTTGTCGCTTTCAGATGCTTTTAGTCAATTTTAGTTGCGTTTTTGTCACTTTTAGTTGCGTTTTTGTTGCTTTTAGTGGTAGTTGTCGTGTTATTTGTAACTTAAAATCGCTCTTTTGTCACTTTTAGTCACTTTTTTCATGTTTAAAGGGTCAAAAAAGTGGTTTATTTTGTGTAAATTATGCATGACCTTTGACCCCACAGTGTGATGTCATCAGTTTTTTTACTTCCTGCAACGTATTCTTCCATTTTTCTTCACAAGCAGCGACCTGATATAAGAGTTTTTGTCACTTTCAGGTGCTTTTAGTCAAATTTAGTTGTGTTTTTTGTCACTTTTAGTTGCATTTTTATCAGTTTCAGTCGCGTTTTTGTCACTTTTAGTCGCGTTTTTGTTGCTTTTAGTAGTAGTTGTGTTTTTGTAACTTAAAGTTGCATTTTTGTCACTTTTAGGGGCTGTTTTTTCTCACTTTTCAACAGATTTTCAACAGGCCTTTGACCCCACAGTGTGATGTCATCAGTTTGTTTACTTCCTGCAACGTATTCTTCCATTTTTCTCCACAAGCAGCGACCTGATGAGAGTTTTTGTCGCTTTCAGGTGCTTTAGTCAATTTTAGTTGCGTTTTTGTCATTTTTAGTTGCATTTTTGTCAGTTTTAGTCGCGTTTTTGTTGCTTTCAGTAGTAGTTGTTGTGTTTTTGTAACTTAAAGTCACGTTTTTGTCACTTTTAGTCACTTTTTGTTGCTTTTAGTAGAAGTTGTTATGTTTTTGTAACTTAAAGTAGCATTTTTGTCACTTTGAGGAGCTGTTTTTTTCTCACTTTTCAACGGATTTTTCAACTTTTCTCCACAAACAGCGACCTGATTGTAGAATAACTATAATTTATATTTACAAGAGGTATTACTACGCTGAATAAAGTCAAAAGAGAGGCAGCAGATGTTTTTCACTCATTTTTAGTTGTGTTTTTGTCACTTTTAGGTGTGTTGTTGTTGCTTTTAGTCACGTTTTTGTTGCTTTTAGTAGTTTTTGTCATGTTTTTGTCAGCTAGAGTCACGTTTTTGTCACTTTTAGTTACGTTTTCATCATGTTTTGTCACTTTTTGTCACATTGTTTTTGGCACACTTTAAGTTAAGTTTTTGTCACTTTTAATCTCGTTTTTAAATCATATTTTTGTCGCTTTATGTCACGATTTTGATGCCCATTAGTTTAATTTTTGTCACTTTTGTTGCCTTTAGTCACATTTTTTTCATTTTAAGTCATGTTTTTATGCATTTGTTGCATTTGTTACATGTTTTGACAAATCTAAACTACAGGATGAGCAGTTTTTATGCAGAATAAAACAGGATATTTAGTTGTTTTTGGAAGTAATTGTTATGCGAAAAGATATTTTTATAACACAATAGTTGAATTATGAAATCAAAACGTCTGATTTTCATTAATAATGCACTAGACTCATAAATATTCTCTGTCTAGAAGCCTTCAGACAACATCTCAACCTTTATTTGGTTAAAAATGTGTTTGAAAAGTCGATGCACAACAGAAATAACAGTTCGTTGGAGTCTTTTCTCTCATCTTTGTGTTAGAATTCTGTCGTCGTACGCGAGACACGTTTCCTCCGTCGGGACTTTCTCCGACGCAGCGAGGGAAGCCGACAGCGAGCATCTGTTCACACTCCCGGGCGAGCCTTGTACTCCCGCCGAGCTCCACGTCTGAGTGTGACGCCGAAAAGGCCACAATTACCACGACGTGTGACACCGTTCAGCGCCCGCTCGGGTTTTATTGATGATTTTTGTTTTGGTTTTGTTGCTTTCATTTGCATTTTTGTCGCTTTGAGACTAGTTTTGTCACCTTAAGTGTCTCTTTTAGTTGGGTTTTTGCAACTTTTTGATGTGTTCTTGTGACAATCTAGACAAGTTTAGTCACCTTAAGTTGTGATTTGTCGCTTTTAGTTGGGTTTTGTCGCTTTCAGTTGGGTTTTTGTCACCTTTAGTTGGGTTTTTGTCGCTTTCAGTAGGGTTTTTGTCGCTTTTAGTTGTGTTTTTGTCGCCTTTAGTTGGGTTTTTGTCGCTTTTAGTTGGGCTTTTGTCACCTTTAGTTGGGTTTTTGTCGCTTTCAGTTGGTTTTTGTCACTTTTAGTTGTGTTTTTGTCACTTTTAGTTGTGTTTTTGTCACTTTTAGTTGTGTTTTTGTCACTTTTAGTTGGGTTTTTGTCACTTTTAGTTGTGTTTTTGTCACTTTTAGTTGGGTTTTTGTCACTTTTAGTTGGGTTTTTGTCGCTTTCAGTTGGGTTTTTGTCACTTTTAGTTGTGTTTTTGTCACTTTTAGTTGTGTTTTTGTCACTTTTAGTTGGGTTTTTGTCACTTTTAGTTGGGTTTTTGTCACTTTTAGTTGGGTTTCTGTCACTTTAAGTTGGGTTTCTGTCACTTTTAGTTGGGTTTTTGTCACTATAATTTGTTTTTTGTCACTTTAAGTTGGGTTTTTGTCACTTTAAGTTGGGTTTTTGTCACTTTTAGTTGGGTTTTTGTTGCTCTTAGTTGGGTTTTTGTCACTTTTAGTTGGGTTTTTGTTGCTCTTAGTTGGGTTTTTGTTGATTTTAGTTGTTTTTTTTGCTGCTTTATGTCGCATTTTTTGCTTTTTATTTCCGTTTTTGAAGATTTTAATCACATTGTTGTCACTCTTAGACTAGTTCTATCACCCTACGTTGTGATTTGTCACTTTAAGTTGTGTTTTTGTTGCTTTCAGTTGTGTTTTTGTCATTTGTAGTCACATTTTTGACACTCTTAGTTACATTTTTGTTGATTTTAGTTGCGTTTTTGTTTAATTGAATCATACTTTCTTACATAATCACATGTTTTTCACGTATTTAGTTGCATTTTTGTCGTGAGCGAGACATGTTTTCACCGTCGGGACTTTCTCTGACGCAGCGGGGGAAGCAGACAGCGAGCATCTGTTCACACTCCCGGGCAAGCCTTGTACTCCCGCCGAGTGTCACGCTGAAAAGGCCACAATTACCACACGGCACGACATCGGACTCTGTTCACACCGAGCTGGAGTCAAAGAGTTTGACCTGTTTATGCTTCATTTCTGTGGAATTAAAAGTTAATTCATGTCTAACAAAAACTGACAAAGTTCAACGTCTTCTCTGTCACATTTTTTGTTGATTTTTGTTGAGTTTTTGTCACCGTTAGACTAGTTTTATTCCCTTTAGTTCTGTTTTTGTCCCCTTTAATTGCATGTTTTGTTGATTTTAGTTGAAATTATGTCGCTTTTAATTATGTTTTGATCCTTTTAATGGCATTTTTGTGTCTTTTAAACTAGTTTCGTCCTTTAGTTGCAGATTTGTCACTTTTAGTTCAATTTTTGATGCCTTTAATTGCATTTTCTTGCTTTCATACTAGTCATCTTTTTGATTTGTCACTTTTAGTTGTGTTTTTGTCGATTTTGATTGCCTTTTTTGTTGATTGTTGTGTTTTTGACACTTTCAATCATGTTTTTGTCATTTTCAATCACGTTTTTTTTGTCATTTAAGTTCCATTTTTGTCGCTTCAAGTTGGATTATTTTATGCTTTTAGACGCATTTTAGGCTTAGGTGTTTTCTGTAACTTGCTTCATAACATGTTTCAAACTATACTCTAAAGCAGAATAAATAAATGCAGAATAAAGCAGAATATTTTGTTGTTTGTGGAGGAAATTATTGCCCAAATTGCAGACTTCATTCAAATTACGATTTCAATGAATTGTGCAGATTGAAAGGACTTTAAAAGACACATATTATGCAAAATTAAACTTTTTTCTCTCGTTTAACCCTGTTCTAACATTGTTCCATCAGCGAAAACATGTCTGCAGTTGTACTTGGCTTCGTTCGTGTTTGTTTCATCAATCCTGTTCACGAGCATCACAAACACTGCTTCAAATGTCCCAGTTTAGTGACATAAACGATAGAATGAAGCTAAATACAGCTCCAGATGCGTTTGCGACGAGGGGACGATGTTAAAACGGGGTTAAAAAGCTAAAAACGCTCAATTTAGCATAATATGTGTCCTTTAATTGGTCAGAAATGCCTGGCACGTTCCAGCCTCGAACATCTGCAGCTTTAGATAATGTCAACGTGTCTCGCTCCGAACGGGGGCCGACATCCACCGCTAACGCTAACGTGCTAACAGGAGCAGACTGAGCGCGCCCAGAGGGACCGTGGGAACTTGGCACGGGCCTGAGAGCGGACAGGACGAAGGACGGGAAAGGCAGCGATAACAGCAGCAGCAGCAAAGGGAGCCAAACGCAGGGACAGGAGCCGACAGGAGGAGGCAGGTGCAGACAGGAGCAGGCAGGTGCAGTGTGCAGAAGCTGGACACGAGTCAACTGTGTGACATGAGTAAAAGCAACAAAAAATAGACAAAAAGGGATAAAATGTGACTAGAAGTGACAAAAACTTGACTAAAAATGTCAAAAACATGACCAAAAGCGACAAAAATAGTGAAAAGGTGACAAAATGTAACACAAAATGACAAAAACAACTATCAGCAACAAAACCGTGATTAAAAGCGAGACAAACGTGATTAAAAGTGACACAAACGTGACCAAAAACGACAACAAAAAATGTAGAAAGAGTGACAAAATATGACAAGAGCCAACTGGAGCAGACAGGTGCAGACAGGTGCTGACAGGTGCAGACAGGAGCAGGCAGGTGCAGTCAGGAGCAAGCAGGAGGAGACAGGAGCAGGCAGGTGCAGTGTGCAGAAGCTGGACACGAGTCAAATGTGTGACATGAGTAAAAGTGACAAAAAAAATAGACAAAAGGTGATAAAATGTGACAAAAACTCTACTAAAAGTGTCAAAAACATGACCAAGAGCGAAAAAAATGTAACCAAAAAACGACAAAACATAACTAATAGCAAAAAAAAAGAAAAGTGGCAAAATGTGACGAGCAAAAAGGAGGAGGACATGTGTGACAAACATGAGTAAAAGCGACAAAAACTAAACTAAACGTGACTAAAAGTGACTGAAACGTGACTAATAGTGACAGAAACATGATTAATAGTGACAGAAACGTGACTAAAAGTGAAAGAAACATAACTAAGAGTGACAGAAACATGACTAGTGCCAGTGAGGAAAACAAATCGCAGTATTTGCTAATTTTATTGTATATAATATTGTTGTAACTGTGAAATGGACTCACGCAGAGTGTGTTTTGTGTGTATGTGTGTGAACTGCTCTTGGAAATGCTGCAAATGAATCGCCCTCTGGGATCTATAAAGTTTTCTGAATCTGAATCTAAAAGTGACTGAAACATGACTAAAAGTGACTACAAGTGATAGAAACATGACTAAAAGTGACAGAAACGTGACTAAAAGTGACTACAAGTGATAGAAACATGACTAAAAGTGACAGAAACGTGACTAAAAGTGACTACAAGTGATAGAAACATGACTAAAAGTGACAGAAACGTGACTAAAAGTGACAGAAAAGTGACAAAACCTTCTGCAACATATGATTCTTTTATTTGTTTGTCAGTTGATATTTAAGTCCTTCTCCTGGTTTTGTTTAAAATGCACACTTTGAACAGAATCCCATTATTAAAACATAAATCACAATCTAATTACAATCACACAAACTGGTCAGAAAAATCACAAAGAGACATTTTCCTCCAAATCGTGCAGCTCAAGTCTCCAAACACAAAAGCTTTCACCCGGAAACAACAGAGTCAAGTTAGAAAACGTAAAACTCTTAAAGCGGAGACGAGAAAAAGTGTGTTTAAAGCCAATTAAGGCGAGACTCTACATGAAAAACAGATATTTTCAATGTTATGTTTTTTGGTCAGTTTTCTCTCTCACATATCGACTTTCATGTGGAAACAACAAACGTGTCCAATCTGCTCCTAAAGATGTTTGATTCTTCCATTGAATCCACTTCATCCAAACACGGGGGATGTAGTTCTAATAGAAGCGACTCCGAGCTTCAAGTTTGAATCTGAAACACGCGACAACAAAAAGGGTGGAGGTGTCTGTGCAGTTTTTAGAGATAAAATAGTTACCCAGAGGTTGTCTTTTGGGGTGTTTTCATCATTTGAGTATTTATCTTTTAAAATGGAGCTAAAACAGTCTCCCTCCAGACTCTACATTGTCCTGTACAAGCCTCCCCAGCACTGCCAAGGTTTTATTGATGATTTTACTGAGATGCTTTCAGTTGTATGCACAGAATTTGACGGTTTGGTCATTACAGGTGATTTCAATGTTCACGTGGATAATGTTTGTGACAGAAACGCTGAAGAGCTTGATGCTGTCCTTGAAACCTTTGGTCTTACTCAGCATGTGAGTGGCCCCACCCACAGCAGAGGGCACACTCTGGACCTGCTAATTACTAAAGGGGTTAATATTTCAAACGTCAGTGTGGTCGATGTGGCACTGTCTGATCATTTATGTGTTTTCTTTGACCTGTCTGTTATTCCCAAATCACCGACTGGTCCTGCAGTTGTTCGGAGGAGACACATAAATGACAGCACAAGTGCACTCTTCATTGAAATGATAAACTTTGAAAATCCTTCATGTTCAAATGTTGACGACTTTTTAAATTCTGTTACATCTAATATCTTGAATGTTCTGGACACCATTGCTCCTATGAAGGTTAAAATGGTTAAAAATAAGCAGAAGGCGCCATGGAGGAATAATGAGACAGTCAGGGCACAGAAAAGGAGTGCTGCAGGGCTGAGCGAAAATGGCGCAAGTCAAAGCTCCAGATTCATAAAGAGATTTATAGAGAAAGGTTGTACATGTACAACCTCATTTTATGTAAAACAAGGGAAGGATTTTTTTCTGAAATAATTGGAAATTGCAGTAATAACTCACGTGTTGTGTTTGCAACAGTAAACAGACTAACAAACCCTCCAGTTCTGCTGCCATTAGAACTAATTTCCACAGCTAAGTGCAATGAGTTTGCAGTATTCTTTAATGACAAGGTTCAGGGCATTAAAAATGCCATAAATTCCACAGTGCAAATAATAACTTTAAAACCACCTACACATTTAGAGCTGACTCAGTTTGCACCTGTAACTGACAAAACTGTCCAAGAGATCATCACCAGTCTGAGTTCTTCTACATGCTGCCTCGATGTGTTACCCACCAGATTTCTAAAGTCTGTTCTGAGCACTTTGTTAACGCCACTCACTCACATAGTTAACATGTCGCTTCAATCTGGAACATTCCCAAGGGCCTTGAAAACTGCGGTCATTAAGCCTCTCCTAAAGAAGAGCAGTCTTGATGCCTCAGAACTGAAAAATTATCGGCCCATCTCAAATCTGCCATTTTTAGGCAAAGTCCTCGAAAAGGTTGTTTACCAACAGCTCACTGACTTCCTCTTAATAAACAACTCATTTGATGTTTTTCAGTCAGGTTTTAGACCTCATCACAGCACTGAGACTGCTCTTATCAAGGTGACAAATGACATCCGCCTGAACACTGACACGGGCAAAGCCTCAGTCTTAATTCTGTTAGATCTGAGCGCTGCTTTTGACACTGTCGATCATAGGATCCTCCTACAGAGACTAGAGGACTGGGTGGGCATCACTGGCACTGCCCTAAATTGGTTGAAGTCCTACCTTGAGGACAGAGAGTACTTTGTTGAGATTGGTAACTGTGTCTCAGACCACGTGAGCTTGACCTGTGGGGTGCCCCAAGGGTCAATCCTGGGACCCCTTCTGTTCAACCTCTATATGCTGCCCTTAGGTCAGTTAATACTCAGCACAAATGTGTCTTATCACAACTACGCAGACGACACTCAGATCTATGTCTCACTGACAGCAGGTGAATATGGACCAGTGGATTCACTCTGTCATTGCATCCAACAGATCAGAGGTGGATGCAAAACAATTTTCTTCAGCTAAACTCAGACAAGACTGAAATCATCGTCTTTGGGCCGCAGAAACAGAGAGAAAGTGTCAGCAGTCACCTCCAGTCTCTCGCTCTAAAACCGACAAATCAAGTTAGAAATCTGGGGGTAATAATGGACTCAGACCTGAACTTTAACAGCCACATCAGATCAATAACATCAGCAGCTTTTTACCTAAAAACATTGCCAAAATTAAAGGTATAGTGTCTAAACCAGACTTGGAGAGACTTATCCATGCTTTTGTCTCCAGTAGGTTAGACTACTGCAACGGCCTGTTCACTGGCCTCTCCAAACGAGCTGTAAAACAGCTGCAGTACATCCAGAACCTGCTGCTCGGGTCCTGACAAGAACCAGGAAGTACGATCACATTAGTCCTGTGCTCAGGTCTCTGCACTGGCTTCCTGTGGCTCAGAGAATTGACTTTAAAGCAGCTCTGCTTGTGTTCAAGTCTCTCCACGGCCAAGCACCAAAGTACATCTCTGACATGTTAGTGCCATATGAACCATTTCGCACTCTGAGGACCTCAGGGACCGGCCTCCTGCAGGTGCCAGAGTCAGGACTAAACATGGACCGGCCTCCTGCTGGTGCCTAGAGTCAGGACTAAACATGGACCGGCCTCCTGCTGGTGCCTAGAGTCAGGACTAAACATGGAGAATCAGCATTTCAGTTTTTTGCAGCTAAAATCTGGAACAGTCTCCCTGAAGATGTGAGACAGGCCTCCACTCTGACAATGTTTAAATCCAGGCTAAAAACAGTTCTCTTTAGACGTGCATACGACTGAAAGATCTATCTGCACTCTTCTCTTTTAAAGCACTTTATTCTAAAATTATTTTAAAATGATTCTGTGTGTCTTTTTGTGTTTTGTGATTTTAATGCAACTTTTCCTGTTTATGTAAAGCACTTTGAATTGCCCTGTGTACGAATTGTGCTCTACAAATAAACTTGCCTTGCCTTGCCTTAGATTTCTCTGGGACGTTGTAACTCAGATCCAGCTCTCTCAAAATGCATTATTTAAGCAGAATAAATATGCAGATGATATTTTGTAGTTTGTGGAGGAAATTATTGCACTTATCACGTTTGTGTTGCTTCTAGTTGCGTTTTTGTGGCTTTTAGTCAGGCTCGTGTCTCTGTTTGTCACATTTTTGTTGTTTATATTGTGTTTTGTCACTTTGTGTTGCGTTTTTGTTGCTTTTAGTTGCTTTTTTTTCTCTTTTTGTCACATTTTTGTTGCTTTTAGTTGCATTTGTGTCACTTTTAGCAAGCCCTTTTGTGTTTCTTTTAGTCGCGTTCATGATGCTTTTAGTCGCCTTTTATGTCACATTTGTGTCACTTTTAGTCACATTTCTGTCTCTTTTGTCGCATTTTTGATGCTTTTTGTCACGTTTGTGTCACTTATAGCCGTGTTTGTGTTGCATTTAGTTGCGTTTTTGTCACTTTGTGTTGCGTTTTGTTGCTCTTAGTTGCTTTTTTCTCTTTTGTCACATTTTTGTTGCTTTTAGTTGCATTTGTGTCACTTTTAGCCCTTTTGTGTTTCTTTTAGTCGCGTTCATGATGCTTTTAGTCGCCTTTTATGTCACATTTGTGTCACTTTTAGTCACATTTCTGTCTCTTTTTGTCGCATTTTGATGCTTTTTGTCGCGTTTGTGTCACTTATAGCCGTGTTTGTGTTGCATTTAGTTGCGTTTTTGTCACTTTGTGTTGCGTTTTTGTTGCTCTTAGTTGCTTTTTTTCTCTTTTTGTCACATTTTTGTTGCTTTTAGTTGCATTTGTGTCACTTTTTAGCCCTTTGTGTTTCTTTTAGTCGCGTTCATGATGCTTTTAGTCGCCTTTTATGTCACATTTGTGTCACTTTTAGTCACATTTCTGTCTCTTTTTGTCGCATTTTGATGCTTTTGTCACGCTTGTGTCACTTATAGCCGTGTTTGTGTTGCATTTAGTTGCGCTTTTTGTCACTTTGTGTTGCGTTTTGTTGCTCTTAGTTGCTTTTTTC
This sequence comes from Rhinogobius similis, assembly GCA_019453435.1. NCBI lineage: Eukaryota > Metazoa > Chordata > Actinopteri > Gobiiformes > Gobiidae > Rhinogobius > Rhinogobius similis. The sequence goes on from CM033640.1 coordinate 27,439,361, forward strand.
TCTTTTTGTCACATTTTTGTTGATTTTAGTTGCATTTGTGTCACATTTAGCCCTTTGTGTTTTCTTTTAGTCGCGTTCATGATGCTTTTAGTCGCCTTTTATGTCACATTTGTGTCACTTTTAGTCACATTTCTGTCTCTTTTTGTCGCATTTTGATGCTTTTTGTCACGTTTGTGTCACTTATAGCCGTGTTTGTGTTGCATTTAGTTGCGTTTTTGTCACTTTGTGTTGCGTTTTTGTTGCTCTTAGTTGCTTTTTTTTCTCTTTTTGTCACATTTTTGTTGCTTTTAGTTGCATTTGTGTCACTTTTAGCCCTTTTGTGTTTCTTTTAGTCGCGTTCATGATGCTTTTAGTCGCCTTTTATGTCACATTTGTGTCACTTTTAGTCACATTTCTGTCTCTTTTTGTCGCATTTTGATGCTTTTTGTCGCGTTTGTGTCACTTATAGCCGTGTTTGTGTTGCATTTAGTTGCGTTTGTCACTTTGTGTTGCTTTTTGTTGCTCTTAGTTGCTTTTTCTCTTTTTGTCACATTTTGTTGATTTTAGTTGCATTTGTGTCACATTTAGCCCTTTTGTGTTTCTTTTAGTCGCGTTCATGATGCTTTTAGTCGCCTTTTATGTCACATTTGTGTCACTTTTAGTCACATTTCTGTCTCTTTTTTTCGCATTTTGATTCTTTTTTTCACGTTTGTGTCACTTATAGCCGTGTTTGTGTTGCATTTAGTTGCGCTTTTGTCACTTTGTGTTGCGTTTTGTTGCTCTTAGTTGCTTTTTTTTTTTGTCACATTTTTGTTGCTTTTAGTTGCATTTGTGTCACTTTTAGCCCTTTTGTGTTTCTGTTAGTCGCGTTCATGATGCTTTTAGTCTCCTTTTATGTCACATTTGTGTCACTTTTAGTCACATTTCTGTCTCTTTTTGTCGCATTTTGATGCTTTTTGTCACGTTTGTGTCACTTATAGCCGTGTTTGTGTTGCATTTAGTTGCGTTTTGTCACTTTGTGTTGCGTTTTTGTTGCTCTTAGTTGCTTTTTTCTCTTTTTGTCACATTTTTGTTGCTTTTAGTTGCATTTGTGTCACTTTTAGCCCTTTTGTGTTTCTTTTTCTTTTTAGTCGCTGTTCATGATGCTTTTAGTCGCCTTTTATGTCACATTTGTGTCACTTTTAGTCACATTTCTGTCTCTTTTTGTCGCATTTTGATGCTTTTTGTCACGCTTTGTGTCACTTATAGCCGTGTTTGTGTTGCATTTAGTTGCGCTTTTGTCACTTTGTGTTGCGTTTTTGTTGCTCTTAGTTGCTTTTTCTCTTTTTGTCACATGTTTGTTGATTTTAGTTGCATTTGTGTCACTTTTAGCCCTTTTGTGTTTCTTTTAGTCAGCGTTCATGATGCTTTTAGTCGCTTTTTATGTCACATTTGTGTCACTTTTAGTCACATTTCTGTCTCTTTTTGTCGCATTTTGATGCTTTTGTCGCGTTGTGTCACTTATAGCCGTGTTTGTGTTGCATTTAGTTGCGTTTTTGTCACTTTGTGTTGCGTTTTGTTGCTCTTAGTTGCTTTTTCTTTTTTGTCACATTTTTGTTGATTTTAGTTGCATTTGTGTCACATTTAGCCCTTTTGTGTTTCTTTTAGTCGCGTTCATGATGCTTTTAGTCGCCTTTTATGTCACATTTGTGTCACTTTAGTCACATTTCTGTCTCTTTGTCGCATTTTGATGCTTTTTGTCGCGTTTGTGTCACTTATAGCCGTGTTTGTGTTGCATTTAGTTGCGTTTTTGTCACTTTGTGTTGCGTTTTTGTTGCTCTTAGTTGCTTTTTTTTCTCTTTTTGTCACATTTTTGTTGCTTTTAGTTGCATTTGTGTCACTTTTAGCCCTTTTGTGTTTCTTTTAGTCGCGTTCATGATGCTTTTAGTCGCCTTTTATGTCACATTTGTGTCACTTTTAGTCACATTTCTGTCTCTTTTTGTCGCATTTTGATGCTTTTTGTCGCGTTTGTGTCACTTATAGCCGTGTTTGTGTTGCATTTAGTTGCGTTTTTGTCACTTTGTGTTGCGTTTTTGTTGCTCTTAGTTGCTTTTTTTCTCTTTTTGTCACATTTTTGTTGATTTTAGTTGCATTTGTGTCACATTTAGCCCTTTTGTGTTTCTTTTAGTCGCGTTCATGATGCTTTTAGTCGCCTTTTATGTCACATTTGTGTCACTTTTAGTCACATTTCTGTCTCTTTTTGTCACATTTTGATGCTTTTTGTCGCGTTTGTGTCACTTATAGCCGTGTTTGTGTTGCATTTAGTTGCGTTTTTGTCACTTTTGTGTTGCTTTTTGTCACAGTTGAGTTGCATTTAGTCACATTTGTGTTGCTTTTAGTCGCATTTGTGACGCTTTCAGTCGTGTTTTTGTCACTTATAGTCACTATAGCGTCAGCAGTTTAAAAGAGGCTATTTTGTTGTTTGTGGAGGAAATTATTGCACTTATTATTGCAAAAACTCTATCTTTTCACGCTCTGCCTTCCCGTTTCTCTCCCTCACTCCCCCTCGACCGGAGAGTGAGCGATGGAACGAGAGATTGGACGGTGCATGTTTCTACACCTGTGGCCTTCAGCGCACACAAACACAAACACAAACACAAACACACTCAGCCGATCGTCGAGGAGGAGCAGGTGGACAGAGAGACGCCGGTGGAATGAAGTGCACAGAAATCCAAACGCCGCACACAGATTCGGGGCGAAAGGAGTGAGGCACAAACAACAGAAGGACGCTCTCGGTCTGCAGCGGATCCAATTTAAAACCTCTCAACGCAACAATCGAGAGTCAGACATGATTAAAGAAGAAGAACGAACGAAACCAAAGGCGGGACTGACCTTTTAATTGTCAAAAAGCAGACGTTTGACCCGTTTATGATCCATTTCTCTGTAATTACTGGGCCCATTCATTGTAGAAAGTGTAGAAAAACCCAACCAGGGACGAGAGTTGAAAATGAGCATTAGCACTAGCACGTTAGTATAAACTCTGTCTGCATCGCACCAGCTGCTAGCTTTGTTTTGTATGACTGCACTGTCCCTGCCAAATAAAGCAATAAATTAAATAAATGAACTGAAAAAAGGCTAAAAATGTGCTCTTTTTTGGCGTGAAAGTGTTGCTAAGAAGCCAAAAACCCGCAACTCTCAAAATTTGCAAGCGACTTTCCAAAAAAGAAGCACAAAGTCGCAAAAAGTCTGTAAATCTACAACAACAGGACGTCCCAGAGCGGCGTCATTTTAGTTTCATTAGGGTCAAATTCAGTAAAAATCTTATATTCGCGGGCACTGATCGATTAACTGAAACAATAACTGCTAATCGATTACCAAAATAATAATTTTTTAGAGCTAGGAGCGTTCATGTTTAACCGAGCAGCCGATTAACCGTGACTAAACGCTTAACAGAGTGAAGAGCTTTCATTTTCTGTCTTGTTTACTCCATTGTAATACACTTTTACACCACCAGAGGCGCCTGAGAGAGCAGTTCATGAGATTGTAACACGTCTCAATGAAAACAATTGAGCTGAAAACTTCAAAATAGTGGATTTATCTCGGAGCAAACCTGAAACACTGCAGTATTTATGAATTAATATCAATCTTACATGGTTTATTGGATTTCTCGCTGGTGAGAAAACAGACAGCGTTTGCCTCAGATGGAAAACGATCGATCTTTTACCTGCACAAGCTGAAGGTAAGCAGCTAACGTTAGCGACTTTATAACATGATTCTTTAAAAAAAAGGTTGCTCTGTTCATTATTACTACAACAGAGCGTCAAAACAGCATTTATTGGAACTTTTATTCAGTCTGTCGTGCTGTGTTTAAACCTGTTGCTGTCGCTAACCGTCTAAATGTCTAAAATGACTCGTTCAGTAACAAAAACTACAACAAAAAAACGCAACCGGTTAATGATTACTGACCGCGAAGGGCTCCAACGATCGGTTAAAGGAAAAATTGTGAAGGTGCTTCCCTACATTACAGCCCTGATACATTTAACTTATCTCCAGGCAACTCAGTGGGTTTACTGGGCACACATTGTCAATTATTACAATTATATTTTATGTTTTTACTGACTCCTCTTACCGGCAAGTCATTTCCAGTCCAGTTTTTTAGTTCGGCTGCAAATTAAAATTGCAGACAGTGCTTAATTATTTTCGGTATTTAAATAAAATAGAAGGAAATGGTCTTTTTAACAATTTCTTGCTTTAGTTTTTTTATATTAAGCGACTTCACGGTGAACATGAACTTCACACAAACTCTCAAACGGAAGACGAACTGACAAAATGTTTAGTCAAATCTTGAACAGAATCATCAAATGTGTCGTTGAAACTGTGGCGTAGACTTTAACGACATCGTGAACATGAAATATCGATGCATTTTGTCATTTTACAAAATCAAAACATGGATTTGGTCAACTTTTATCGTGGTTTTAAAGGATGTCCATGTATGAAGTCGATTAATGCGTCCATGGAGTCTTCGTCGACCAAAATTTAAATGATTATAAGGATTTATCTGGATCTCATCGGAAATCGAGAAGGTCTTGAGCGATTTGTGAGAGAATATCGATGCATTTTGTCATTTTACAAAATCAAAACATGGATCTAGTCAACTTTTATCGTGGTTTTAAAGGATGTCCATGTATCAGGGCTCGTATGAAGTCGATTAATGCGTCCATGGAGTCTTCGTCGACCAAAATGTAAAGAATTATAAGGATTTATCTGGAGAAATCGAGGTCTGGAGCGAGTTAGTTTGAGATTTGTGAGAGAATTAGGTTTTTTACGTCGCCTTTTAGTCCTTTTTTATTTAAATATTGCATGATCTTACAGCCCTGGTGACATTTAACTTATCTCCACATTCATTCCACGGTAAATTACAAAGTTGGACAACAGGTTCTTGAAGTCGATTATTGCATCTATGGAGTCTCCATCGACCAAAATTTAAAGGATTATAAGGATTTATCTGGATCTCATCGGAAATCGAGAAAGTCTGGAGCGAGTTAGTTTGAGATTTGTGACAGAATATCGATGCATTTTGTCATTTTACAAAATCAAAACATGGATTTAGTCAACTTTTATCGTAGTTTTAAAAGATGTCCAGGTATCAGGGCTCGTATGAAGTCGATTAATGCATCCATGGAGTCTTCGTCGACCAAAATTTTAAGAATTATAAGGATTTATCTGGAGAAATCGAAGGTCTGGAGCGAGTTAGTTTGAGATTTGTGAGAGAATTAGGTTTTTACGTTGCCTTTTAGTCCTTTTTTATTCAAATATTGCATGGTCTCACAGTCTCGGCTGCACTTTTCCCCCTTTTTAGTCGAATAATCAATGAATCAATTTCTCCTGCCGAGTCCAGCCCTGTCGCCTTTAAAAAAAACCAAACGCTTTCACCAAAGTCTGAGCTGATTTTCTGGATGTTTGTTTGGTCTCCCGCGGCGATGATCACATTCTCTCCTCACAGTTTGAAACACATTTATCTGAAAAGGACCCGGGCTTCCTCTCGCTCTCTTTCGCTCTCTTTCGCTGGTGTGTTTTTATTCCGTCTTAGATTTTCGGCCCCTCTCCGCCGCTCTCCACCATCTGCTGTTTTCTCTCGCGCCGACGTCCACTTGATTTGTTTATTTCGCGAACTGGGAATGTGACACTACGAGCAGCTTTCTGTGACGACGACCCTTTCGTTCACTTGTTTTTTGTTAGATATTTCAATTTACGATCTCTAGTACGTTGTTTGTTGTCATTTCGTGTGTTTTTAATCGACTGGACGACTTTACACAGCACAAAATGTAACTCTATCTGATCTTAAAACGGCTTGAATTGATCATTTTTATCTGGATTTGAGAAGTTTTGACTCAATGAGATTTAATTGTTGATGTTACACAGAATATTTCACTGGTTTCAAGGTATTTCTGACTGATAATAGGATAATTTTGCTAAAAATAAGAAAATAAATGTGTCAGTGAAGTCAGTAAAATGATCTTAACCCAGTGACAGATAATTTGGATTGAAGTAAGAAATAATGTATTGAAACAAGTCACAAACGGTTTGAAACAAGTAAAATAATCTAGTTCCATCAAATAAATTGTCTCCACTGATCTTAATGAGTCAAAACATCTGTCAATTCAGATTAATATCCTCAAATCAAGACATTTTAACTCAGCTAGAACTTCATTATTTACAGTGTACATCGCAATCAAACTGAACAAAACAACAAAAATATGTCTTTGACCAGGCACAGCTTCCATTTTTCAAAACCAAAACACCACGTTACTGGACATTCAAGTCAAAACAAACAGTACAAATAATATAGTATGAGTAATATAGTACAATATTAAAGGGGCTGTTCCTATTTTTTAACACGTAATAAAGTAGGGCTGCACGATATTGGAAATGTTTTGCGATAATGCTATTTTTGATATTATATTGTATTATTATTATATATTTTTCATTTCTTTTTCAGGTATGAAGGATAACAATTAAGTACTCAACTCTTACTGTAAAATATTCACTTTATTCCAGAAGTTGTCGTACGCGCCGCCGTCTTGTTTCCGTTGTAGTTCACGCGGAGCAGACGAGCTCAACAGAAAATAAGTTCTACTCGACTAAAAAGACGTTTTCTGTCATGTCCTGCATGGCCCTGCCTCCTTCGTGCTCCCTGTGACCATACTATTCGTCCCGGAAATACGATTCGTCCGGAAGTGCAATTGCAAGCATGCGCAGTACGAAATAAAGTATAAAATATTTTATTTACGGTGGTGTTCTTTTTATATTATGTAAAGTTCTAATCTTTGTATTTATTCTATACAAGGAAATACTGTTTTTATATTTATTTATCACTTTTGAAGTGTTAAACCGCAGGCGTTCGTACACAGTTGTGTAGTGACGCATTCAAGGAAATGGAAAGATATACGAATATAAAACATGATTTTGATTGTTCAGATTTGTTTAGATACTTTAAGGAAAAAAATATTAGAAACATTTATGAAGAGCTACAGCTCTGAGCATGCGCATCGATGACGTCAAAGTCAGAGGGAGATTTAAATTTTAAATCGCCTCTGATTTTGTTTCGCACCGGCAAAATGAATCAGTACGTGGTGTATCAAGCTCTTCATTACAGGTCGTTATATAAATCTTATTCCATATAAATAGAGCAGAAAAACCTGGTCCTTTCTTAATACATTTTTCTAATATTTTTCCTTAAAGTATCTAAACAAATCTGAACAATCAAAATCATGTTTTATATTCGTATATCTTTCCATTTCCTTGAATGCGTCACTACAAAACTGTGTACGAACACCTGCGGTTTAACACTTCAAAAGTGATAAATAAATATAAAAACAGTATTTCCTTGTATAGAATAAATACAAAGATTGGAACTTTACATAATATAAAAAGAACACCACCGTAAAAAAATATTTTATACTTTATTTCGTACTGCGCATGCTTGCAAATGGACTTCCGGACGAATCGTATTTCCGGGACGAGTAGTATGGTGACACTACCCTCCCTTTCCTTCTCCCTGTGTGTGTGCCTGGGCGGAGTCTGCACCTGTAGCTGATCTGCAATCAAGCAGCCTTCAAATATCCAGCTCTCCTGCAAGACTCTGCCAGATTGTTATCATCCTACACACGTTGTGGTTCTCCAGCCCCGCTCCAGCCCCACTTAATCTGCCTTCAGCCCTCCAGTATCCAGATAATAAAACATTTAACTTTTGATTTGGTCTTTTGTCCATTTTTGGGTCCCTCCATTGTGAAGCCGTAACAGTTTCAGGCCTCAGAAAATGCGTTGTTGACTTGTTGTTGCTCGTGTTCATTAATCATTTTACACAAATCAATCTACTTTATGAAACATTTTAGCGGCGAGACTTTTCCCTCGTTCGTCATTAGCTTTAACGGAGTTCTCGTCAAACGGAAGTGCGTTTACAACAAAAGTGCATATCTGTGGCAAAAAACGGCAAAAGTGTGTGTCATAATCTGCTTTAAATCTCCAGTAAATGGCGTAAAATCCAGTGTTTAAAGCAGCTCTGACGTCACTGAGGCTTTTTTTTTTTTGACAAAAACACTTGGATTTTTCAAATTTTGCGAAATTCTGACGTCAGTTTCTCCAGCGAAATCCCGTCATGCCCCACTTCAATTTTCCCTCCAATCCAGAATTCAAAACGTTTTCGCTTGCCCTTTCTACAAAACTGCAATAGTTTTTGACACTTTCTCCGTTCTACTACTACAAGATCTGCTTAAAACACGAGCGCGAGTCATGAAAGGGACGCCGAAAGCCGGACACACACAGAGAGACTCGTCATCGTGACAATGACGCTAATTAGAACTAAATGTACAATTATCCTGATGCAAGACGGCGCTAATGGGAGCGGCTAATGACTGTAGCAAAAGGACAAATATTCAGCTCGAAATCATGCGCGCCGGGGGCACAGGAGGATCTACTTTAGTCATACGAGGGTTTTTTACGCCAAAGGGGACACGTTGTGCAAAATCGACTTTTGTTTTAATGTTTTACCCTCATCATTTACCCTCCCAAAGATGTCGTCGGAGTGATTTATGCACGTTTGAGTAATCATGAAGAGAAGAATGCTTGGAAAATCGACTAACTGTGACTTGACTTTAATTGAGAAACTGATCGTTAACTGGACTAAACAGACTTTAAAACACATGTCAAAGATCATTTATAGCAAAGACAGCAATGTCTTTAACTAAAAATGTTAAAAAAAAAAGGATAAACAATTGCTGATTTACATTAATAATACACTTTGTACATAAATATTCTCCATTTAGAGGCATTTAGTGACCATTCAAGCTTTTTTTTGGTTAAAAAGTCTAAATTTACAATAGAAACAATCGATTAACAAAACTACTAAAATAACCGTTAGCGACAACGCTAATGAAAGGTAGCAAAAATGTACCATGTGTAAAAAGTACAAAACACCATAGATTCTTCCAGTGTTTGTAAAGGAAACACTGCGTTCCATTAGCCCGGTACCACGCAACGAGTTAGCACTGATGTGTTTTCAATGAGAGCGTTAGAGTTAGCCTCAGAGCTAGCGCTAGCCTCCAAACATCACAAACATTACACCTGAAGAAGTGTTCTTGTAATTAAACAAAAAAGGATTGCATTATAGGAAAAATATTCTGCATTTTTCATACTGTTATTACCCTTTAAACATGCTCCTGAGTGCTTTAAATTTGTTGAAAAGACATAATTGTGTGGGTTTGCTGCAGCAGTTTAGAGGCAGAAATGCTCAGAACGAGTTTAGGGATGATTTAAGGACTAAAAACAGTGGAATATTCTCTGAACAAATGACGTATGAAGTCTGAAAATACATCAGAAAATCCCGAATGTTCAGCAGGAAGTGTGTTTGATGCTCGGCAGGAGAGGATTTTCTAATAAACATTCCTCAAAACAGTGTGAATGCAACTGAATGCTACTTTAGGTGTGTTTTTGATGAAGAACATTGTTAGAACAGGATTAAAAGAGAGAAAAACTCACTGCAGTAGAATCTGTGTCTTTAACAGTACACTTTGTTCATACATATATCCTCAATCTAGAAGTATTCAGTGACCATTAATCAAGCTTTATTTGGTTAAAAAAAAAGTCTAAATTTACTTTGCTGGGACTGCATTAGGAAAGTGAGCGAGACGTGAAGACTTTAACATCAACTAGTTGTGTTTTTCATGTTTCAAAACTGTAAAAATCAGGTACAGGGCCTTTAAATTTTAAGAAAAGGCTTGTATTTTGAGTGTACTTTTCTGTAAAAACTGCATTATAATATAAAACCAAAAACGTCTCTCGCTGCTGTTTTCAAACCCAGCAGAAGGAGCTGAGGTTAAAAATAGGAGTTCCCCAGGTTTGTTCTCACCCAGTGAGTCTGGAGTCTGGAACAAGGAAGCCCACGTGAGTAAAAGGGACAAAAACGTGATTAAAAAAGACAGAAACACAAAAAAAGCCACAAAAACGCAAGAACAAGCCACAAAAATGCGACAAGAATGCGACGAAAAGTGACAAAAACGTGATTAAAAACCAGAGAAACACAACAAAAAGCTCCAAAAACGCTACTAAAAGCAACAAGAACGTGACTAAAAGAGACAAACGCTACTAAAAGTGACAAAAACATGATTAAAAACACTAACACCAAGTCATTCTGTTCACGTTTCAAAACAGTAAAAATCAGGTACAAGGCCTTTAATAGAATCCAAAATCTATCCTGAAGGTGGTCCAAGGGTTAAATGTCTCTCGCTGCAGTTTTCAAGCCCAGCAGAAGGAGCTGAAGTTAAAAATAGGAGTTCCCCAGGTTTGTTCTCACCCAGTGGCACATTTAAGTCTGGAACAGGGAAAGCCCAACGGATTAAAAGGGACAAAAACGTGATTAAGAGTGACAAAAACATGACTAAAACGACCAAAACTTGTTTAAAAACTATAAGAACGTGATTATAAATACAAAAACATGACTAAAACGAAAAAACGTGACTAAGAGTGACAAAAATGTGATTAAAAGCAACAAACGCAAGTAAACGTGACTAAAAGCGACAAGAATGCGACTAAAAGCGACATGAAAACATGACTATGAAGACTTTAACTGACTAACTATTCAACTAAATCTATCCTGAAGGTGGTCCGAGGGTCAAACGTCTCTCGCTGCTGTTTTCAAACCCAGAAGGAGCTGAAGTTAAAAATAGGAGTTCCCCAGGTTTGTTCTCACCCACTGGCACATTTAAGTCTGGAACAAGGAAAGCCCACGTGAGTAAAAGGGACAAAAACGTGATTATAACGACAAAAATACTACTAAAAACAACAAAAACATGATTAAAAGTGAAAAAAAAAATTGATTAAAATGCTAAACTTGACTAAGAGCAACAAAAATGTGACTAAGAGTGTCAAAAATGTGATTAAAACGACAAAAACGTGACTTAAAGCTACAAAAACGCCAAACAACAAAATCATCATTAAAAGCGACAAAAACATGACAAAAATGTGACTAAGAGCGTTAAACATGTGACTAAGAACGATAAAAACGTGAATAAAAGTAACAAAAACGCCACTAAAAACAAAAAAAGGTTAAAAGCAACAAAAATGTGATTAAAATGACAAAAAAAGTGACTAAGAGTAACAAAGACGTGATTAAAAGCAACAGAAACGCGGCTAAAAGCAACAAGAACATGATTAAAAATGACAGAAACGTGACTAAAAAGACTTTAACTGACTAACTATTCAACTAGTTCTGTATAAATCTATCCTGAAGATGGTCTGAAGGTGGTCCGAGGGTTGAACGTCTCTCGCTGCTGTTTTCAAACCCAGAAGGAGCTGAAGTTAAAAATAGGAGTTCCCCAGGTTTGTTCTCACCCACTGGCACATTTAAGTCTGGAACAAGGAAGCTCACGTTAGTAAAAGGGACAATCAATGTGACTAAATCAACAACGTGACTAAGAGTGAGAAAAATGTGTTTAAACACAACAGAAACGCAACTAGAAACTACAAAACGCGACAAAAATGTGACTAAAAGCTATAAAAACAACAAAACGTGATTAAAAACAACAGAAATGCAACAAAAAGTGTCAAAATTGCAACTATAAGCAACAAGAACGTGACTAAAAGTGACAAAAACGCGATTAAAACAGACGAAATAGAAGAAAACACAGAAGCGGCAAAAACTTGATTAAAAACATGATTATAAACGACAGAAACGCAACTAAAAGTGACAAAAACGAGATTAAAAACGACAGAAATGCTAAAAAAAAGCGACAAAAACATGATCAAATAGACTTTAACATCAATTAGTTCAGTAAAAATCAGGTACAGGGCCTTTAATAGAGTACAAGTGAATGAAAAGAGTTTTTAAAGTAGAAATCTATCTACTAATCTATCTCACTGCTGTTTTCAAACCCAGAAGGAGCTGAAGTTAAAAATAGGAGTTCCCCAGGTTTGTTCTCACCCAGAGGCACATTTAAGTCTGGAACAAGGAAGCCCACGTTAGTAAAAGGGACAAAAATGTGACTAAATCAACAACGTGACTAAGAGTGAGAAAAATTGGTTTAAACACAACAGAAACGCAACTAAAAACTATAAAACGCGACTAAAAGTGACAAAAATGTGACTAAAAGCTACAAAAACACAAATAAAAACAACAAAACGTGATTAAAAACAACAGAAATGCAACAAAAAGTGTCAAAATTGCAACTATAAGCAACAAGAACGTGACTAAAAGTGACAAAAACGCGATTAAAAACGACAGAAATGCTAAAAAAAAGCGACAAAAACATGATCAAATAGACTAACATCAATTAGTTAAGTAAAAATCAGGTACAGGGCCTTTAATAGAGTACAAGTGAATGAAAAGAGTTTTTAAAGTAGAAATCTATCCTGAAGGTGGTCCGAGGGTTAAATGTCTCTCACTGCAGTTTTCAAACCCAGAAGGAGCTAAAGTTAAAAATAGGAGTTCCCCAGGTTTGTTCTCACCCAGTGGCACATTTAAGTCTGGAACAAGGAAGCCCACGCGATTAAAAGGGACAAAAACATGATTATAACGACAAAAACGTGTTTAAAAACGACAGAAATACAACTAAAAGCAACAAGAACGTGACTAAAAGCGACAAATGTTACTAAAAGCAACAAGAACGTAACGAAAAGAGACAAGAACAGGATTCAAAGCGACAAACGCAACTAAAATCAACAAAAAGCAACTAAAATCGACAAAAACGTGATTAAAAATGACAAAATCATGACTAAAAACAACAAAAACATGATTAAAAGCGACAAAACATGAATAAAAACGTGACTAAAAGACACACAAACGTGAATAAAAAGCGACAAAAGCATGACGAAAAGACGAAATCGCAAAAATGCGACTAAGTCCTGTATAAATCTATCCTGAAGGTCGTCCGATGGTTGAATGTCTCTCGCTGCAGTTTTCAAACCCAGCAGAAGGAGCTGAAGTTAAAAATAGGAGTTCCCCAGGTTTGTTCTCACCCAGTGGCACATTAACGCCTGAACAGGGAAAGCCCACGCTCCGTCTTTCGCTCCACAAACCGAGTCTCATTAAAGCCGTTCAGGACACGCCGAGGACTCATGGGACAGAACCTGCACCGGGCCGAGGCTCCTGCAGCCGGTGTTTGAGTCACGTTAGTCACATTTACAACTCAATTTGGACAGTAAAGGTAATAAAAGATACGACATAAAATTAAAGTGTTTCCATCTGGAGTTTGATAAAGCTCAAGATCGTTCCTCCGTCACATTTTGTTGTATTTAGGTGATTTTTTTTAAGCAACAATACTTGTCCAAGTGTCTCATTTTGATGCTGGTTTAATCTTAATTAAACGTGCGAAAAGTTTCTGTAATTAGTGACAAAAATGCAACTTATGACAGAACGGAGGCAAAAGTTTCAGTGAAATATGATGTGATTTCACTTAGAAACTGGGATTAACCTCAGAGTATCATAAAATATGACAAATTAAGAGGATTTAGTGTCAGTAAAAGCCTCAGACACATGTGAGTGACATCAGAGCTGCTTTAAACACATTTATTGTATCAACTCTTTGCATTTTTGATGAAGAACAATCCAGATTTATGGGTTTTACTGAAAAATACTCACAGAAATGTTGAGCCCACAATCATTTTTCATTTTATCTAGAGATATATTAGATACTGTTCCAGAAATTAGATTCTTTTGAAGCTAAAACACAATTTTAGGGCTAGAAAACTGTATTTTGTCTACTCTGGAAATTCAAATGTGTTGCTTTTTTCCCAACAAAAACACTAAAAAACATTTTTTCATTTTTTTGGTCAGTTTTCTCTCTCAACATAATCATCTTTCACGTGGAAACAACAAACGTGTCCAATCTGCTCCCAAAGATGTTTTATTCTTACATTGAATCCACTTCATCCATAGATTTCTCTGAGACGTTGTAACTCATGTCCAGTTCTCAGTGACTAAAAGCGACAAAAATGCAACTGAAAACAACAAAAAACGACAAGAACGCAAATAAAAGCAACATAAACGTGAGTAAAAGAGACAAACGAGCTGGGACTGAACAAGATTCTGACACAACGGACACAAGGATTTTTAATATCTAATTCTAAAACTGATTTATTGAAGTTTTAAGTCAAAAAAATGAGGCGAATTTTGAATTTTTATGACAATTTTCAGTCAGATCTAGTTCAAAAACTAAATAATAAATCCAAAATCCCCTCTGTACAGTTTTATAATTAATGTTACAAAATGAACCGAGAAATTAAACCTGGTTCTGTCCATTTTTCAGATTTAAATGTCCCAAATATGTTGATTTTTGTTGTTTTTCCACATAAAATGCCTTATTTCTACATGAAAACATGACATGATGAAAAACTTGTAATACATTTTTTTCTTACATTTATGTGACTAAACTACAGCAGAAGTTTAACATTGATATCTTTACATTTATTTTTTTTTCCCTATCCACCTGCAGCGTCTCTGTCTCTTTCGCTGGATCTCGTTAAACTCGAGAATCTCGTTTGATCCGTTTGGGGACAAAGATTTCCATTTTCTCCTTCGCAGCTCAAACCAAATCTGAGGGAAATCTGGACCCGTTCGTTTACACCGCGTCGCTCTTCCGACCCGAGCCTCGATAATCCGCGACACGACGAGATAATCCCAGAAAGGAGGCTTTAGCTCAGCGCAAACGGTGTAGGTTTTTGCTGTTTTTATTGTATTTAAGAGAATATAATCTGTGTAAACGCAGCTAACTCAGAGGTTTAGACTGGTTCAAAATGTGACTTGTAATTGAATTCGGAGCAAAAAACTGCACATTTAAGCACAATCGCAGCATCAGAGACATTACAATTACATTTTTTATCCAGAATTGTGCAGCTTTAGTCAATTAAATGTGTTTAAATTAATTAAATAAGACCTTTCTTTGTCACAAAACAGCAAAATGTCAATGTTTTAACAGCTGAAACTAGCAACACACGAGAAAAACAAGCGTCAAGAAATAAAAGAATAATAAAAATGCAGCATCAGAAACTTTACAATTACATTTTTTATCCAGAATTTGACAGTTTTAGTCAATTAAATGTGTTTAAATTAATTAAATAAGACCTTTCTTTGTCACAAAACAGCAAAATGTTAACGTTGTAACAGCTGAAACTAGCAACACACGAGAAAAACAAGCGTCAAGAAATAAAAGAATAATAAAAATGCACATCCGGGATTTACAGTGCCTCTCGAAAGTATTCGGCCCCCTTGAACTTTGCGACCTTTTGCCACATTTCAGGCTTAAAACATAAAGATATAAAACTGTAATTTTTTGTGAAGAATCAACAACAAGTGGGACACAATCATGAAGTGGAAGGAACTTTATTGGACATTTCAAACTTTTTAACAAATAAAAAACTGAAAAATTGGGTGCAAAATTATTCAGCCCCTTTACTTTCAGTGCAGCAAACTCTCTCCAGAAGTTCAGTGAGGATCTCTGAATGATCCAATGTTGACCTAAATGACTAATGACGATAAATGGTGATGATAAATCCACCTGTGTGTAATCAAGTCTCCGTATAAATGCATCTGCACTGTGATAGTCTCAGAGGTCCGTTTAAAGCGCAGAGAGCATCATGAAGAACAAGGAACACACCAGGCAGGTCCGAGATACTGTTGTGGAGAAGTTTAAAGCCGGATTTGGATAAGATTTCCCAAGCTTTAAACATCCCAAGGAGCACTGTGCAAGCGATAATATTGAAATGGAAGGAGTATCAGACCACTGCAAATCTACTAAGACCTGGCCGCGCCTCTAAACCTTCAGCTCATACAAGGAGAAGACTGATCAGAGATGCAGCCGAGAGGCCCATGATCACTCTGGATGAACTGCAGAGATCTACAGCTGAGGTGGGAGACTCTGTCCATAGGACAACAATCAGTCGTATACTGCACAAATCTGGCCTTTATGGAAGAGTGGCAAGAAGAAAGTCATTTCTTAAAGATATCCATAAAAAGTGTCATTTAAAGTTTGCCACAAGCCACCTGGGAGACACACCAAACATGTGGAAGAAGGTGCTCTGGTCAGATGAAACCAAAATCGAACTTTCTGGCAACAATGCAAAACGTTATGTTTGGCGTAAAAGCAACACAGCTCATCACCCTCAACACACCATCCCCACTGTCAAACATGGTGGGGGCAGCATCATGGTTTGGGCCTGCTTTTCTTCAGCAGGGACAGGGAAGATGGTTAAAATTGATGGGAAGATGGATGGAGCCAAATACAGGACCATTCTGGAAGAAAACCTGATGGAGTCTGCAAAAGACCTGAGACTGGGACGGAGATTTGTCTTCCAACAAGACAATGATCCAAATCATAAAGCAAAATCTACAATGGAATGGTTCACAAATAAACATATCCAGGTGTTAGAATGGCCAAGTCAAAGTCCAGACCTGAATCCAATCGAGAATCTGTGGAAAGGCTGAAAACTGTTGTTCACAAATGCTCTCACTGAGCTCGAGCTGTTTTGCAAGGAGGAATGGGCAAAAATTTCAGTCTCTCGATGTGCAAAACTGATAGAGACAAACCCCAAGCGACTTACAGCTGTAATCGCAGCAAAAGGTGGCGCTACAAAGAATTAACTTAAGGGGGCTGAATAATTTTGCACACCCAATTTTTCAGTTTTTTATTTGTTAAAAAAGTTTGAAAAATCCAATAAATTTCGTTCCACTTCATGATTCTGTCCCACTTGTTGTTGATTTTTCACCAAAAATTACACTTTTATATCTTTATGTTTGAAGCCTGAAATGTGGCAAAAGGTCGCAAAGTTCAAGGGGGCCGAATACTTTCGCAAGGCACTGTAATTATGCAAATTATCCAGCTGTTTTTGAAGAGTTCATTTGCATAAACAGATCGCAGATAAAATTGCTGAAGGTTTACAGTTTACTCTGTTTAATCCAGCAGTGGTTTCAAAAGCCATATTTTAGTGGAATAAAAATATTAAAATAATAATAATAATAATTAAAAAAATAAAATAATAAAATAAATAAAACACTTGTAGAAAATTGGATAAAAAATAAACGTTTCGACAAATTTTCAAACCAGAGAAGTCTGTTTTTGCAATTAATTAACTCTTCATTTGTTTCTGCTTTTGCTTTTTAATTAAAAAAAAGTAAATATTGAAGAGTTCTGTTTTGAAAAATTGTCAAATCCTGTTTTTATTCTTTTTCTATCACACTTAATATATGACATGACAGTTGAAGGAATTTGCTCAAAAAATTTGCACTAGATTTGTCTTTTTAAAACACAGCACAAAAAAGGGAAAATCTTAAATGTTTCACAATTTTGTCTGAATTTGAGTTTATATTTAATGCATTTACAAATACTTACATTGACTGTGCTTTTATTATTTTGTTTTTTACACTCTGTAGCTCCGTAACATTTTTATTTGAGCTGCACTCGAGCTTTAATCCCGTCACACTTTTTACGTTTGACTTCTTGGCTTTGTGTGTTTTTCGTTCTCCGGAGAAAATAATCCACTTCTATCTCGTCTTGTCATCTTTTCCTCAAACACGAGGGAGAAAAAACAAAAACAAGACTCGGAGTCGGACGGTAACGTAGTGTCTGAACACAGACACATGGGAGAGAGGGGGAAGGGGGGAGGGACTGAGAGGGGGAGAGGGGGGGCGAGAGAACATGAAGAGAGGGGGAGAGAGGGACTGAGAGGGGGAGAGAGGGGGAGAGGCAGGGACTGAAGACATGAAGAGAGAGGGAGAGAGAGGGGGAGAGAGGGAGAGAGAGGGAGGCAGGGGGGGAGAGAGGGAGGACATGAAGAGAGAGGGAGAGCGGGCAGACAGGGGGAGGGAGGGTGAGAGGGGGAGAGAGGGGGATCCAGGGACTGAGGACATGAAGAGAGAGGGGCACAGGGGGAGAGAGGTGGAGAGGGGGAGGATCTGGACTTGAAGTTATGAAGGGTTCAAGAAGTAAAAGGAAGAGAGACAGAGGGAGACAGACAGAGAGAGAAAGAAAGAGAGAGAGAGACAGAGAGACAGAGGGTCCGGGGCCTGGAGGTTTCAGAGTTTGATGATGTTATAAATAAAACGTCCTGCTCCTGGTGAAGCTCTGGGCCCTTTGCACTTTGAGAAAAAACAAAGTAAGTTGAAGTGTGATTTATTAAGTTTGTGTTTAACAGCGTTTGAAGCAGCAAACGGGAGTTTTCTTTATTTAGAAGATAAACTCTCAACTAAACAGCCTCCAGTATTCAAATTAATTCAACATTTGTATTTATTTTTTAACTTGGTGCTCAAGTGTTTGTGTTCCTTCTGTTTCAAATCAAGCCCAAAAATAAAAATATTATTAGATATTTGGCTTGTTATGAATAATATTAAGTAACGCTTTAGATTAATTAAATTAGATTAGTAAACTATTTATTAGGTGTTATTAAGCATCAGCTATTTGTTAATGCACTTATAACACTTTATAATTGTTAATAAGCCAATAACTAAAAACATTATGTGTTAATAAACCACATGTGCAGAACACAAATAAGCTGCGTATTATTATTTTTTTTTCAATCATGTGATAAATGATTATTTATGCCTTAAACTTGCTTATAACAAATAACAAGCGCTTATTAATGCCTTGATGTTCACCCACTGCCGGGAACACTCGTGTGCCTTGAGGTTTTCCCAGGTGTGCCTTGAAAAAATATCATATTCATGGATTTAAATCAATAATTGACCATTTCAGTGTGTTTTACACAAAAAATAAAAAGGTAAACAGCCACCATTGCCAAATTTAATGAACCAGACACAATGACAGACTGGATACAATATTTGCAACATAAATAACACTTGGTGGTGCGCCGCAGAATATTTTCCAACAAAAAAGTGAGCCATGACTCAAAAAAGGTTGAAAAACATTGTATTAATGCATTGTAAATGGTTTACTAAGGACCCTTAATCTAAAGTGTTAACTAATATATAGTGTAAAGACCTAAGGAACCTGTTATAAATATTACAGATAAAACGCATCAGAATAAAGAAATGAAAATGTCCTCAAATGTTTCCTGGGGGAAAACCCCAAACTCCCTCAAGAAATCTATTCACCTTATTCTGCCCAACCCACATTTGACGTTTATTGCCACAGATCAGCAGAATATTTTCCACCAAAAAAAGTGTGCCATGACTCAAAAAAGGTTGAAAAACATTGTATTAATGCATTATAAAGACCTAAGAAACCTGTTTAAGATGTTATAAATATTACAGATAAAATGCACCAGAATGAAAAAATTTCCCCAAATATTTCCTGGGGGAAAACCCCAGACTCCCCTCAATAAATCTAGAAACAGCAAACAGTTGATCTCCTCTAAATGAATTGTATTAATCGCATTTGTGTGAACGGTTTGTGCTGATTCTTGTGACTTTCTTTGGTTTGACTCGAGCCAAAGCTGGACTTTTGGAGTGAAATGTTTCAGACTTTTGTCCTGATGAGTGTGACTCTCATCCAGAATCACAGCATTCATATTCACACACAGTCTGCATGTTCTTCCTGTGTCTGGGCGAGTTTAATCCATCGACCCAAACACGCTGCGCAGATAAACCCCTCGGTCTAAGCAAACGCACAGGACAAATTAAAGCAGACACTGACCTTCTGTGCCACAAATGCAATAACATCTCCATTAAACGATAGAGAGTCTGGGCTCGTCCGCTCGGCCTCGGAGCAAACAGCAATCATAACGACGCAGTGTTTGACTGACAGGTGGGCGGGCAGAGGACCCCCGGGAGGAGGAGGGCGAGGAGCAGAGGATTATGGGTAAACGCTGCCAGGGAGACAAATGAGAGGCTGGACAGAGCTCCTGGAAACACGAGCACAACGGGATTTATGAAAACATCCACTGCACACGACGAAGTCAAACACGTGAAGGAACTAAAGACGATGTGTCATCATTTATCCCTCTGCGTCGTCAGGTGTGAACGAAACAGTGTAGATTTATTCAGAATTATGTGTGTGTTTTTGTTTTAAGCAAAAGCTAATAAAAACGACAAAAATGTGACTAAGACGGACAAAACTTGACAAAAAGCAACAAAAAATAGACTGTAAGAGACTAAAAATGACAAAACACGACTAAAAGCAACAAAAACATGACAAAAAGCAAAAAAAGCGACCAAAAATTGCAACAATGCAACTAAGAGCAACACAAGCTCAACTACAAGCGACAAAACCGAGACTAAAAGAGACAAAAACCAACAAAATGCGGATATAAGCGACAAAAAAGTGACAAAAAGCGAAAAAAGTGTGACTAAAAATGACAAAAACGCAACTTGGAGCAATAAAAGCTAGACTAAAAGTGAAAAATAACCAGACAAAAACTAACAAAACACAACTATAAGTGACATAAATGTGACAAACTCTCAACTAAAAGCAAAAAAAACGCGACTAAATATACAAAGCCCAGCCCTATTTTGCTGAATAAAGTTCAATTGAGCAAAAAAAGGCCTTAAAAGTAAGATTCACGAGCTTTAACTTTTGAGAGAAAACCAAAGAAAATGTGTGTCCAAGATGGCGATGTCCAAGATGGCGCCGCTGACGGATGCCCTGGCGTTTTGGTGCGCTCTATGTTGTTTGTTTTTGTGCGTTAATCGTGTGTCCGCGTGCTCTTACACCCGTGAAGAGCTCTTAAACATCAAAACTTCTGCCCCCACGGACTTATTTCCAGTTTTTTTAGTGTCTGCTGCAGACTTAGCGCTAGTTTTGGCCAAAAGAGTGAGACGCCGCAGAAGAGGAAAGCGGCGGGGGCTCTCGTGGCGCTTCGAAACGCGGGCGTGCACGCCCTTACCTGGGATTTTCCTCTCCAACGTCCGCTCACTCAGCAACAAGATGGACGAACTGGCGCTGCTGATGAAGAGGAACAGATACTTTTCTTCGTCTTCTGTTTTGTGTTTCACGGAGACGTGGCTCAGCGAGTCGATCCCGGACTGCGCGCTCCATTTGGAGGGATTCCAGCTCCTCCGCGCCGACAGACAAAGGGATCTCTCCGGGGGAAAAACAAAAGGCGGTGGAGTCTGTTTCTTCATCAACAACGCTTGGTGCTCCGATGTGACTGTGATCTCCAAACACTGCTCTCCTGATCTGGAATATCTCTTCATTAACTGTAAACCATTCTACTCTCCACGTGAGTTCGCTTCATTCATTCTCGCTGCTGTTTACATCCCGCCGTGCGCGAACACACAGGAGGCACAGCGCGTGTTAGCGGAGCGGGTTTTGAATACGGAGCAGGACTTCCCGGACTCCTTGTTGATCATCCTCGGGGATTTTAACAAGGGTAATCTCAGCCAGGAACTACCAAAGTACAGACAGTTTATTAAATGCCCGACCAGAGAGCAGAACACACTGGATCACTGTTACACTACAGTGAGTGGGTCCTTCCGTGCGGTTCCTCGCGCTGCCCTAGGGCTCTCAGATCACGCCATGATCCACCTGATCCCCACGTACAGACAGAGGCTGAAGCTCTCCAAACCTGTAGTGAGGACTTCTAAGAAGTGGACCAGCGAGGCAGTGGAGGAACTACGCGCGTGTTTGGACATTACAGACTGGGATGTGTTCAAAACTGCCACGGATGGTTTGGATGAGTACACGGACACTGTGACGTCATACATCCAGTTCTGTGAGGACAGTATCATTCCCACACGCACCAGGGTGATTTATAACAATGACAAGCCCTGGTTCACACCCAAACTGAGGCAGCTCAGGCAGCAGAAGGAGGCAGCTTTCAGAGCAGGGGACAGAGAGAGCTACAAAGGTGCTAAGTACAGATTTAGCAGGGAGGTGTCAAGAGCTAGATCTCTGTACAACACGCGCCTAAAGCAGTCTTTCTCTGCTAACAACGCTTCGGCGGTTTGGAGGGGACTAAGGCAGATCACCAACTACAAGCCCAAAGCCCCCCATGCTGCTGACGACCAGAAACTCGCTGAACAGCTCACCTCCTTCTATTCACGATTCGAAACCTCAACCCCCTCCCCCACCCATCTCACTACAATGGACATTTCTGCCAATCACACCCACCCACCTCCCCCACTGGCCTTTCACTACACAGGGACAATGTAAGGAAACAGTTTCGGAAGTCCAACCCCCGGAAAGCTGCTGGACCAGACGGTGTCTCCCCCGCCACCCTGAGACACTGTGTGGACGAGCTGACTCCTGTCTTCACAGACATTTTCAACACCTCCCTGGAGTCATGCCATGTCCCAGCCTGCTTCAAGTCATCCATCATCGTCCCTGTTCCCAAGAAGCCCCGGATCACTGGACTTAATGACTTCAGGCCTGTGGCGCTGACGCCTGTCGTCATGAAGTCCTTTGAGCGCCTGGTCCTGCCCCATCTCAAGTCCTTCACCTCCTCCGCCCTGGACCCACTGCAGTTCGCCTACAGAGCCAACAGATCTGTAGACGACGCCATCAACCTGGCCCTCCACTTCATCCTGAAGCATCTGGACTCCCCGGGAACCTACGCCAGGGTCCTGTTTGTGGACTTCAGCTCTGCATTCAACACCATCATCCCTGCTCTGCTCCAGGACAAGCTCTCTCAGCTCCACATGCCTGACTCCATCTGCAGGTGGATCACTGACTTCTTGACGGACCGGAGGCAGTGCGTGCGGCTGGGGAAGAATGTCTCAGAGACTCGGACCATCAACACAGGAGCTCCACAGGGCTGTGTACTTTCTCCTCTGCTCTTCTCCCTGTACACCAACTGCTGCCACTCCAGATAAGATAAGAGATCCTTTATTTGTCCCACAATGGGGAAATTCCACTGTTGCAACACACAGTTTGGGACAGGAATGAAAGAAAGAAATAGGTGCATGCAATAAAAATAGGATAAATAAACATGGTCATAAAAAATACAATATAAAGTATAAGGTATAAAGTGCACACTCTTATTTACAGTAAAAATGGTAACTAAAGTGGCTTAAGTGTATGTTATATACAGTAAGTGACTATGGTGAGGTAAAGTGTATTAATAGTATGTTAAATTATATTGCACATGATTATAACAGGTGACTGACACATGTTACAGTTACAGCCACGACTCTGTAAAACTGATCAAGTTTGCAGACGACACCACCCTCATCGGACTCATCTCGGACGGCGATGAGTCTGTCTACAGGAGGGAGGTGGACCGGCTGGTGTCCTGGTGCAGCACCAACAACCTGGAGCTCAACGCCCAGAAGACAGTGGAGATGATCGTGGACTTCAGGAAAGTCTCAGCCCCCCTGCCCCCCCTCGCCCTGACAGACTCTCCCATCACCACCGTGGACTCTTTCCGCTTCCTTGGCACCACCATCACCCAGGACCTCAAGTGGGAGCCGACCATCAGCTCCATCATCAAGAAGGCCCAGCAGAGGATGTACTTCCTGCGGCAGCTGAGGAAAGCCAAGCTGCCGGCGCAGATGATGGTGCAGTTCTACACGGCCATCATTGAGTCCATCCTCACCTCCTCCATCACCGTGTGGTACGCTGGAGCCACAGCCAGGGACAAACAGAGACTACAGCGCATTGTGCCTCTGCTGAGAAGGTGATCGGCTGCAGCCTTCCATCTGTCCAGGACCTGTACGTCTCCAGGACTCGGGGACGAGCAGGTCGGATCACAGCTGACCCTTCTCACCCTGGACACGGACTATTTGAGCCACTCCCCTCGGGCAGGAGGCTACGATCCATCCGGACCAGAACCTCCCGCCACAAGAACAGTTTCTTTCCCTCTGCCGTTGGACTCATGAACACTTTGTAACACCTGTCACTTCAACAATAATACTATTTAAGAACAATCTATTTGCACTACTCATTTGCACATTGCACTATCTGCCAACTGTACATTCTGTATATAGTCTATCTTAGTCTATTTTATTCTTAATTTTATGCATGCCTTTTTATATATTTTTTATATTTTATCCTTTGCTTTATGTTGCACCTACGCCGAAGCAAGTTCCTACATTTGTGAATTTCACTGACAATGGCAATAAACAGTTTCTGATTCTGATTCTGATTCTGATTCTGAAAAGAATCCAATCCATTTCAGAACTTGTTCGTAGAAGTCAAAACAATTACAACCGGACTTTTCCATTAAAAGACAGGATATTTTGTCCGTTGTGGAGGACATTCTGCAGCCTTTGTGAATTGTCATCTCGATTGGATTGTAATAAAACTCAAGACAAAAACTCGACTAAAAACGACAAAAACTCGACTAAAGGCGAAAAAAAACACAACTAAAAGCAACACAAGCTTGACTAAAAGTGACAAAAACAAGATTAAAAGAGACAAAAACCAACAAAACGCAGCTAAAAGGGAAAAAAAGCGTGACTAAAAATGACAAAAACGCAACTTGGAGCGATAAAAGCTTGACTAAAAGTAATAAAAACAAGACTAAAAGAGACAAAAACCAACAAAATGTGACTATAAGCGACATAAAAGCGACAAAAACTCAACTAAAAGCAAAAAAATTGGACTAAAAGCGACAAAAACGTGACAAACCCAGTCCTATTTTGTTGAATAAAGTTCAATTGAGCAAAAAAAAAAGCGTTAAAAGTAAGTAAGTAAGTACTTCAAGAGCTTTAACTTTTGAGAGAAAACCAAGGAAAAGAATCCAATCCAGTTCAGAACTTGTTCGTAGAAGTCAAAACTACAATTACAACCGGACTTTTCCATTAAAAGACAGGATATTTTGTCCGTTGCGGAGGACATTCTTGGGTCTAATTAAAGTGCAGCCTTTGTGAATTGTCATCTCGATCGGATTGTAATAAATCGCGCGGAAATAATTGGACAAGTCATCCGTTTGGCTCACGCCCAGACGAAGATGCAGGAGCGGAAATGAGATGGATCCTGCCGAGTCCGAAGCCGAACCAATATCCCAGGAACCTGTCGGGTCAGAAACCACCGGCGAAGCAATTACATCCGTGATTAAGACCAGAAACGGCAGGTCGGCGGGAAAAAAACGTAAATGTAGAGATATCAGTGTGAAAGTTCGACTAAAGTTTACTCAGACTGATGCGAGGAGAAGGTTTTCAAGTAGAAATAAGGCCTTTAGTGTGTAAAAATTGGTAAATTTTGGAATTGCGGAAACTAGATTTGACTGAAAATTCATTTCGTGTCATTTTTTGGAGTTAAAACTTTCATAAATCAGGCTTGGAAAAATATATAAACAATCCTATAGACACTTTAAAATGGTCAAAATTCCAGAATAGAGGCGACAGGAGGAAAAATTAGGTAAATGTTTCAACGATTGTCTCACGTTAGATCTAAATTCTACTGGTTTTAAGTGTTTGTGTTGGAAAAAAGCAACACATTTCAATTTCCAGAGTAGAAAGGTCAGATAAAATACAATGTTCTGGCCTTAAAATCGTATTGTGGCTTAGATAATGTGAAATACAATAGTAAAAATGACAAAAACGAGCCCACAAACGTGACTCGATGCACCAAAATGCGACTAAAAGCGGCAAAACATGTCAAAAAACACAATTAAAAACAATAAATGCGACTCAATGCACCAAATCGAGACTGATAGTGTCAAAAACCTGACTAAAAGCATAAAAAAACACAATAAAAAGTGATAAAAACGTACTACTACTATCATCTAGTTTTTTTGTAAACCAGATTTGACTGAAAATTGGTTTTGTGTCATTTTTTGGAGTTTAAACTTTCCTAAACCGGGCTTGGAATAATATATAAACAAATGCTTTAAAATGGGATGTGTTAACATTTCAGAATAGAGGCGACAGGAGGAAAAATTATGTAAATGTTTCAACGATTGTCTCACGTTAGATCTAAATTCTACTGGTTTTAAGTGTTTGTGTTGGAAAAAAGCAACACAATTGAATTTCCAGAGTAGAAAGATCAGATACAAATACAATGCTCTTGCCTTAAAATTGTATCGTAGCTTAGATAATGTGGAAAGCAAGAGTAAAAATTACAAAAACGAGCCCACAAACGTGACTCGATGCACCAAAACGCAACTAAAAGCATCAGGAAACATCAAAAAACATGACTAAAAACAATACATGCGACTCAAATCGAGACTGATAGTGTCAAAAACGTGACTAAAATCAGAATCAGAATCAGAAGGGGTTTATTGCCATTGTAAGTGAAATTCACAAACGTAGGAACTTGCTTCGGCGTAGGTGCAACATAAAGCAAAGGATAAAATATAAAAAATATATAAAAAGGCATGCATAAAATTAAGAATAAAATAGACTAAGATAGACTATATACAGAATGTACAGAATGTACAGTTGGCAGATAGTGCAATGTGCAAATGAGTAGTGCAAATAGATTGTTCTTAAATAGTATTATGGTTAAAGTGACAGGTGTTACAAAGTGTTCATGAGTCCAACACCAGAGGGAAAGAAACTGTTCTTGTGGCGGGAGGTTCTGGTCCGGATGGACCGTAGCCTCCCTGCCCGAGGGAGTGGCTCAAATAGTCCATGTCCAGGGTGAGAAGGGTCAGCTGTGATCCGACCTGCTCGTCCCCGAGTCCTGGAGACGTACAGGTCCTGGACAGATGGAAGGCTGCAGCCGATCACCTTCTCAGCAGAGCACACAATGCGCTGTAGTCTCTGTTTGTCCCTGGCTGTGGCTCCAGCACCACACGGTGATGGAGGAGGTGAGGATGGACCACACGGTGATGGAGGAGGTGAGGATGGACCACACGGTGATGGAGGAGGTGAGGATGGACCACACGGTGATGGAGGAGGTGAGGATGGACCACACGGTGATGGAGGAGGTGAGGATGGACCACGGTGATGGAGGAGGTGAGGATGGACCACACGGTGATGGAGGAGGTGAGGGTGGACCACACGGTGATGGAGGAGGTGAGGATAGACTCGATGATGGCCGTGTAGAACTGCACCATCATCTGCGCCGGCAGCTTGGCTTTCCTCAGCTGCCGCAGGAAGTACATCCTCTGCTGGGCCTTCTTGATGATGGAGCTGATGGTTGGCTCCCACTTGAGGTCCTGGGTGATGGTGGTGCCAAGGAAGCAGAAAGAGTCCACGGTGGTGATGGGAGAGTCTGTCAGGGCGAGGGGGGGCAGGGGGGCTGAGACTTTCCTGAAGTCCACGATCATCTCCACTGTCTTCTGGGTGTTGAGCTCCAGATTGCAAAGCATAAAAAACGTAATAAAAAGTGATAAAAACCTACTATTACTATTATCTAGTTTGTTAGTAAACCAGATTTGACTGAAAATTGTCCTTAAAATTCAAAATCTGCCTCATTTTTTTATCTTAAAACTTCATATAAATCAGTTTTACAATTATATATAAACAAATCATTCTGTACCCTTCGTCAAAATCTTGTTCAGTCCAGATTGTACAGTTTTGTTTTTGTAGAATCTACTTCAAAGCTGATCTTTATGTCTCTGAGGGACAAAAATGCACTTTTTCAGAGAACTGGACGTGAGTTACAATGCCCCACAGAAATCTATGGATGAAGTGGATTCAATGGAAGAATAAAACATCTTTAGGAGCAGATTGGACACGTTTGTTGTTTCCGCATGAAAGTCGATGTGTTGAGAGAGCAAACTGATTAAAAAACAAACAAATGAAAAACTGACTTTTGCCTGTATTGTAATATTTCCCATCGTAATCTGCACACTAATTCAAAATAAAATTTAAAAAAGTCTGTTAAGAGTGTTTATTTCGGTTCTTTTTTACGCAAACTGGGCTTAAAACATTGTTAATTACGTTGTTTTTTGTCACTGTTTGTTTGTTTACCGTGTCGCGCTGGTAAAGCCTTCACCCTCGCACCAAAGGCTCGCAGGTTCTGTTCCCGTCCCGCGCTGAGCAGGTCCCGCCGTCGCGTTTGGAGCGGCGCTGAGGGAGTCGTGCGGCTCTGCAGATGGTGCTGTCGACATCAGTCACGACGCGCTGGATAAACAACACACATCTGCAGCTCCCGAGGGTGATTATCAGTCCGGGAACAGGACACGGAAGCCCCGCCGTGAAGTGGCTACGACAGGTTCAACGACGCATTCGACTAAAACACACACTTAAGGCGAGACACGACAGGTGAACAGGAAAAACACATAAATTTAAAGATAACAATTTGAAATGTCTCCTGTAGTTTAGTCACATAAATTTTAATCTGAAAATGGACAGAACCAGGTTTGAATTTCTTCAAATATGTTACAATTTCTTGTAACATATTAGTTTTAAAAAAGTACACAGGGATATTGGATTTCTTATTTAGTTTTTAAGTAAACTTGATTGGACAGAAAATTGTACTAAAATTCAGGCACTTCAGGTAAAACTATTGTTTTCAATGTTTTGTTTTTGGTCAGTTTGCAACTTTCATGTGAAAACAACAAACGTGTCCAATCTGCTCCTGAAGATGTTTGATTCTTCCATTAAATCTACATCAGCCATAGATTTTTATAGGGAATTGTAACTCATATCCAGCTCTCTCAAAATGCATTTTTGTCACGTTTTTCTCACATTTTAAAGGGTCTATAGGGAAAATAGACGAGACTGCCACCGGAGTCCTTCAAATCACACCGGACTAGCCGCGTTGCTAAGTGGTCGATAGCATTAGCATCTAACGCCGCGTCCACTGGATCTACTCTTCAGGATAAACGCTGTCTCAGACACTTTATGCCTCACCTCTTTAACTTTAGTCCTGGTTTAGTCCCTGGTTTAGTCCCTGGTTTAGTCCTGGTTTATTCCTGGTTTAGACCTTGTTTAGTCCTGGTTTAGTCCTGTTTAGACCTGGTTTAGACCTGGTTTAGACCTAGTTTAGTCCTGGTTTAGACCTGATTTAGTCCTGTTTAGACCTGGTTTAGACCTGGTTTAGACCTAGTTTAGTCCTGGTTTAGACCTGATTTAGAACTTATTTTCTGTTGAGTTCGTCTGCTCCATGTAAACTACAACGGAAACAAGATGGTGGCGTGTACGTCTACTTCCGGAATGAGGTGAATAGGGAAAATAGACGAGACTGCCACCGGAGTCCTTCAAATCACACCGGACTAGCCGCGTTGCTAAGTGGTCGATAGCATTAGCATCTAACGCCGCGTCCACTGGATCTACTCTTCAGGATAAACGCCGTCTCAGACACTTTTACGCCTCACTTTCAGGCCCTGAACTGTAAGAACTTTAACCGAGTGCGACGTTTTGCTGCAGACCGACGCGGCAGACTGACCTCCAGCTCCTCGGGGCTAATGGTTTGGGCGACATCTCGTTGAACTGAGCCGTGATGGCGCTTCCATACATTTTTAAATCGATAGGTGCGGGCGTGTGCAAACCAACGAGGAGGAGGGGGACGTGACAAGGACATGACGGACGGAGCGGAGGGGCACACTTTTCTACAACTGTGGACATGTAAACGGCTAATAACTGGAGAATGTGTCGTTATATCTGGAGAACATGTTGAATCGTAATAGAATTGTGGCGTTAATGAAGAGCGGCGTTTTGAGAACGGGATGAGTGTGAAATAATTAACGACGAACTCAGCCACTTGAATATTCTATGCTTTTACATTTTATATTATTGACCATCTGCCTCAGTCACTCAGACGTATAAAAGCAAGACACGGTCCAGACCAGGACCGTCCAACTGAAGGTCCAGGGGCCAAACCAGGCCCTCAGCCCTCCTGACAAACATACTGAAAATACTGTATGTGTTGATATGGCTTTAGACCTGGTTTAGATCTGTAGACTAGACTTGGTTTAAACTTGGTTTAGTCCTAGTTTAGAGCTGGATTAGTCGTGATTTAGTCCTGGTTTAGACCTGGATTAGTTGTGATTTAGTCCTGGTTTAGACCTGGATTAGTCATGATTTAGTCCTGGTTTAGTTCTGGTTTAGTACTCTTTAGACCTGGTTTAGTCCTGGTTTAGACCTGGTTTAGTCCTAGTTTAGTCCTGGTTTAGATCTGATTTAGTCCTGGTTTAGATCAGGTGTAGACTAGACTTGGTTTAAACTTGGTTTAGTCCTAGTTTAGACCGGATTAGTCCTGATTTAGTCCTGGTTAAGACCTGGTGTAGACCTGATTTAGTTATGATTAAAAAAAAGACAAAAATGAAAGCGTAAATGACAAAGTATTTTTTCTTCCGAATACAACAGTTAGTTTAAAATCGACTCATTAATGTGTTTTAATGATCAGATTTCCAACGAACATGACATCTAGTAATGTGTTTTTCTGATTATTATCTGATTTTACTGGTTAATAAACATAACCGCTTGAGAAAACGTTTGAAATCCCACGCCACTTTCTACATTTCAGTGCCTTTTCTGCCTGTATTGTGCACTTCGTTTCTTCCGCTGTTCTTCACTCGTCTCCGGAGACTCTCTGACAGGGAGAGTCCATCAAACACAGACGAAAAGGCGAACTCTAAATGACAAACCCGGGCTGGCGGTGAATGTGAATGAGATCCGACAAGAACACACGAGCCGCGGGAATCTACGGAGAGCCAGGAGGGACACAATACAGCACTCAGAGTGACACGAGACGCGAGCAGAGCGAGCGGGAGACGAGATGTATGTCAGAGGAGCTTGGAATTTACATGATATTACAAATCTCAAATGAAAATAGGGTTTAAGGCGCGTTTTTGTCGCTGTTAGTCATGTTTTTGTCACTCTTAGTCAGGTTTTTGTCACTTATAGACAGGTTTTTTGCATTTTTGTCACTTTTAGTCAGTTTTTTTTTGCATTTCTGTCACTTCTAGTCCAGTTTTTGTCCCTTTTAGCTGCATTTTTTCCCCTTTTATTCAGGTTTTTGTTGTGTTTTTATCACTCTTAGTTACATTTCTGTCAATTTTAGTGACCTTTTAGTCCCTTTTAGTCACATTTTTGTCACTTTTATTCACATTTTGTCTCTTTTATTCACGTTTTTGTCACTTTAAGTCGCATTTCTGTCAACTTTAGTCACGTTTTTGTCATGTATAGTCATTTTTGTCACTTTATGTCATATATTTGTCACTCATAGTGACATTTTCTTCACTTTTAGTCATATCTTCGCCACTTTTAGTTACGTTTTTGTTGCTTTTTAGGCAAGATTTTGTCTGTTTTTTTATGTTAGTTGCATTTGTCACTTTTGGACGCTATTAGTCAAGTTTTTGACGCTTTTGGTCACCTTTGTCACTTTTGGAAACGTATTTGTCACTTTTAGTCACATTTTTGTTGCATTTTTGTCACTTGTTTCAGAACGTGTTACAACCAATCCAGCCTACAGGGTTTTGCTTTTTTTTTTTTTTTTTAAACAGAATAAAACTTTATATTTAGTTATAATTGCTCTCTGCGTCCATTCAAATTTCCATTTCCATTAATTACAGAGCCGCCCTGTTTACAGATCAGATCCGTGGAGTGCAGCTGTATATCTCCCACTCGCAGCACATAATACCATCGAACACAGAGATGAGCTGGTGTATTATTCAGCTTGATTAATTTTACATTTCAATACGTCTGACCTGATGCACAACGGCCCCGAAGGACCTGGCATTTATCGTATTGTGCGCAGAACGAGCTCGAGTACATTTTATTCTCCGAGTGGACTGGGCTAACGAGCGCGCGGTTCATAACGAGGAGCGCCGGGCTGAATGGACAAATCATGTGAGCGCCGCATGAATTAATGATAGGTTTGCTCTGGAATCGGGGCAAAATAAGGTGCAATAATAAGGTGAGTTAAAGGTACACTGTGTGACTTTTCTGAGCCCTGCAAATAGCACACTGCAAAAATGAAGCTGTAAATGAGTTAAAATGTCTTGATTTAATCTGAATTTCAGACGTTTTGACTCGTTAAGATCAGTGGAGACGATTTATTTGACAGAACTAGATTATTTCACTTGTTTCAAACCGTTTTTGACTTGTTTCAATGCATTATTTCTTACTTCAATCAAAATTATCTAAAATGTAAATCTATCCAAGCTTAAAATGGCTTGAATTGATCATTTTTATCTGGATTTGAGAAGTTTTCACTCAATGAGATTTAATTGTTGATGTGACGCAGAATATTTCACTGGTTTCAAGGTATTTCTGACTGATCATGCGATAATTTTGATTAAAATAAGAACATAAATGTATCAGTCGCGTCAGTAAAATGATTGTAACCCACTGACAGATAATTTGGATTGTTTTTTATCACTGTTAGTCTCATTATGGTGCATTGAGTCGCGTTTGTTGTTTGTAGGTGCGTTTTTTGTCGCTTTTGAACACACTTTTAATCGCTTTTGGTCGCGCTTTTGTCTCTTTTGTCGTGTTTGTACAAATCCAAACTACAGTGTTTGTTATTAAATGCATTAAAGACATTTTGCGTTTTTTTTTTTTTGAAGAAATTATCGCACTTTAAAATTGTAGCCTTCACGATTTGCTAATTGCGTCAGTTGAAATTGGATTTGGTTGAATTGTGCAGCTCTGGCCTTTAAGAGGTAAATAAAGTCGTCTGCTCAGAGGCTTCAGAGGCTAAACATCAGGAGAAACAGTGTGTTTGAAAAGACAGCTGCATTAAAGACACAGTCAATCACGATACGACGATTTCACAAAATCATAGCAGATTGTGACAGGGACCAGCTCACGATTCCATTTTTATCACCGTATCGCCCAGACCTAGTTTCCAGTCTTGTGGATTCCTTATGCTTGAATGATTATCGAAGCTGCTTGATCAATCTTTTGTATGTCCATTGATAATTAACGCTCTAGTGAGATGCTCCAGGTCATGCATGACCTTTTGAAATGTAAATACTCATTGTACTGAAAGAAAATACAGAGTCAGTTGCTTTTACTTGTGTTTTTAACGCTTTTAGTCACATTTTTATTACTTTTAGTCACATTTTTGTCACTTATTGGCTCGTTTTTTACGCTTTTAGTCAGTTTTTGTTGCTTTTTGTCACGTTTATGTGGCTTTTACTGGCGTTCGTCACATGTAGTGGTATTTTTGTTGCGTATAGTCATGTTTTTGTCGCTTTCAGTAATGTTTTTGTCACTTTCAGTCGGGTTTTTGTCGCTTTTAGTAGCGTAGTTGTCATTCTTAGTTGTGTTTCTGTCCCATTTAGTGACGTTTTTGTCACTTTTAGTCAAATCCTTGTGTCCGTTGTGTCAGAATCTTGTTCAGTCCCGGAATGTACAGAGCTACTTTAAGGCTTTACTTTACTTTATGTCTCTGTGGGACAAAAATGCATTATTTTTGAGAGAGCTGGACATGAGTTACAATGTCCCAATGGATGAAGTCGATTAAATGATAATAATAAAACATTTTAGACGCAGATTGGACACGTTTGTTGTGAAAGTCTATACGCCGACAGAGACTCCTTCCCATACATCAATAATAACATGCAAATGAACAGATAAATAAGTGTCCTTTTGTGGATATTGAGTGTTCTCCGGAGGCTCCGCAGCGCAAACCAGACCATTATCTCTGCAGCGGCTCGTATTGGATTGTCTCGTATCGACGCCTCACTTTTGTTTCTGTTTCAAACCTGTTCAGATCCATTTCTGCTTTTGTCGCAGAGTCGCGTCTCACTTTTGTCTGAAATCTACAAAGATGGAGCCTCGGAGGGATCTGAATGAGGAGTCGTAATTGAGTTTCTCTGCAGCAGATGCGTGGAAGAAGTGCAATTGTATGAAGTGACTGAATTACGAAGTTAAACATGGAATAAATTTACCAACGTGAGGCCTATTGTGCTGAGAAAAGTGAGCTGGTTTTCAGTTTATTGATTGTTTGGTTTTAGTTCTTCTCTCAGGTTTAGTTCTCTTTTACTCTGGGTTTAAATTGTTTAAATCCTGTTTTAGTCCTGGTTTAGTCCTTCTGAGTTACTTTTAATTTAGTTTTGGTTTAGAAAAGTGTTACACAAGGTTTGGTTTTCATTTAGTCTTGGTTTAGACCTGGTTGATCCTGTTTTACACCTGGTTTAGTCCTGGTTTAATCTTGCTTTAATGAGTTGTTAGTCGTGAATAAGGTTAGTTCTGGTTTAGTCCTGTTTTAGACCTGGTAAACCTTGTTTTAGACCTGGTTTAGTTAGTAATTAGGTTAGAACTAGTTTAGTTCTTGTTTAGTCCTGGTTTAGACTCATTTTAGACCTGCAAGTCCTGGTTTACTTGGTTTAGTCCCAGTTTAATATCACTTTAGTCCCTGGTTAGTAATGACTTCTGGGTTAGACCAGCTTTAGTTCTGGTTTAGACCTGGTAAATGTTGTTTTAGACCTGTTTTAGCCCCCAATTTAATCTTGGTTTAGTCCTCTGTTAGTCCTATTTCGTCCTAAACCTTTTTTTTTAGTTCTCTTTAGTCCTGGTTTAGACCTGATAAATCATGTTTCACACCTGGTTTAGTTAGTAATTAGGTTAGAACTAGTTGGTTTAGACTTATTTTAGACCTGAAAATCCTGTTTTACACTTGGTTTAGTCCTGGTTTAATCTCACTTTAGTCCTTGGTGAGTAATGACTTCTGGTTTAGTCCTAGTAAATCTAGTTTTAGACCTGGATTAGTCCTGATTTAATCTTGATTTGTCTTGTCCTTTGTTAGTCCTAACTCCGGTTTAAACCTGTTTTAGTTCTTGTTTAGTCCTTTTTCAAAATGAGTTTAATCCTGGGTTAGACATGGTTTAGTTGTTGTTAAATCCTGGTTTAGACCTAATTAAGAACTCCAAATCCTATTTTACACCTGGTTTAGTCCTGGTTTAATCTTGGTAAATTGATTTTGTTCCTTCTAATTCCGCAGGTTCAGTCATTACTTTAGTTCTTGGTTAGTCCTGACTTCTGGGTTAAACGAGATTTAATTGTCATTTAGTCCTGGTTTAGACCTGGTTAATCCTGTTTTAAACCTGGTTTAGCCTGAGTTTAATCTCACTTTAGTCCTTGTAGTCCTGATTTATGGATTACACTGGGTTTAGTTCTTGTTTTGGTCCTTTGTTAGTAATGACTTCTGGGTTACAACTGGTTTAGTTCTCATTTAGTCCTGGTTTAGACCTGGTTTAGTCCTGGCAAATCCTGACTCCTGGATTAGACTCTGTTTATTTGGATGGATCGTGCTTAGAATCCCATTTTAATCTTAGTTTAACCTCAGTTTAGTCCTGGTTTAGTCCTGACTCTTGGTTTAGACCTGGTGTAGTCCTGGTAGATCGCGTTTACACTTGGTTCAGTCCGACTTTAGTCCCGACTCTTGGATTAGACTGGGTTTATTTGAGTGGATCATGTTTAGAATCCCATTTTAATCTCGGTTTAATATCACTTTAGTCCTGGTTTAGTCCCGAGCTCGTTATTGCACTGTATTTTCTGTTTGGCGACAGTAATATTTTTAATCTCCACAGGCTCAACACGATTTGCAGCTTGGTCCCTGAATATTCAAAGTCCTGTCACGGATTAAACGTGGGATTATGTGGATTAATCTTCACCGTGTCGACCTGCTGCTGTTAATTTGAGACACATCTGGGCTTCGACTCAGAAAACACAAATATTCATCTGTTTTTTCACCCTCTGCGTTTATTTACTTTGGCGTTTCATGTTTAAAAATTTTAATTGAAATCGTGTTCGTGCTGGAGATCACTCTTAGCCAGGCGTTCCCTCATTAGGATTTGTGTTACATCGAAAAGGAAGAGGAGGGAAATACCATGGGGAAATAAACAAAAGCTAGCTTGTCCTGACAAAAGCTAACGTTGTAAGGCTCAGAACGAGTCTGTGATGATTCATTCTCGTTTAGTCATGACTCCTTTGGTTTAGCTCTTGTTTAGTTCTGGTTTAGATCTAGTTCACACCTGGTACTAATTTGGTTTAGTTCTTGTTTAGTCCTGGTTTAGCTCTTTAGCTCTCATTTCTGGCTCCTGTGGTTTAGTTCTGGTTTGGATCTAGTTTACAGCTGGTTTTATTTGGTTTAGTTCTCGTTTAGTCCTGGTTTAGCTCTAGTATACACCCGGTTTAATTTGGTTTAGTTCTTATTTAGTCCTGACTCCTTTGGTTTAGCTCTCGTTTAATCCTGGTTTGGATCTAGTTTACACCCGGTTTTATTTGGTTTAGTTCTCGTTTAGTCCTGGCTCCTGTGGTTTAGTTCTCATTTAGCCCTGGTTTAGATCTAGTTTACACATGGTTTAATTTGGTTTAGTTCTCGTTTAGTCCTGACTCCTTTGGTTTAGTTCTCGTTTAGTCCTGGTTTAGATCTAGTTTACACCCGGTTTAATTTGGTTTAGTTCTCGTTTGGTCCTGGTTTAGATCTAGTTTACACCTGGTTTATTTTGGTTTAGCTCGCGTTTGGTCCTGACTTCTGGGTTAGACC
Organism: Rhinogobius similis; assembly: GCA_019453435.1. NCBI lineage: Eukaryota > Metazoa > Chordata > Actinopteri > Gobiiformes > Gobiidae > Rhinogobius > Rhinogobius similis. Next base: position 27,475,534 of record CM033640.1, read on the forward strand.
TGCTTTAGTCCTGGTTTAGACTTAGGCCTTTATAAATCCTGTTTCGGACCTGTTTTCCTGGTTTAATCTCTTTTTTTTTGGTTTAGTTCTTGTTTTTTGTAATTGTTTTGTTTTAATCTCCAAACACCTACACACTTTTACAATAATCTATCACTTGTACATGATCCTTTTCGAAATGTATCACAAAAATACTAATACACGGATTGAAAACGTCCTCCTGAATCTGAAAACGAGTTCATTCCTTCACAGAAAACACACAGCGGCCGAGTCAAGGTCGAGCTGAATCCCGCTGTAACTGAAAAGATAATATTGAAACGGCAAGCGGAAAGTGGAAAAGAGACGGAAGAAGTCCACAAATCAGACATTCATCCAGACAGCAACTGCTTTAAACCCAGACTCGACAGGCAAAAGTCATTGTTTTCTATTTTTTGGTCAGTTTATTCCCTCAACGCATCGACTTTCATGTGGAAACAACAAACGTGTCCAATCTGCTTGTAAAAATGTTTGATTCTTCCACTGAATTCACTTCATCCATCCAAGGATTTTTTATCATCCATCATCCATCCATTCACCTATCACCCCATCATCCCTCCCTCCCTCTCTTTAGCCTCCCTCATTTACATCCTCCTCTCTCTCCGTCGTTCCTCTCCAGCTTCGCGCCGCCGTCGTCTTCGTCAGAGCGCGAAGCCGAGCAAACAATTAGCCAAACGACATGGCGCCGGTCGATGCCAGATTACGGCGTTCACGGAGCGAGCGCCAGGGCCGGCCGTTCGGTGAAAATTAGGCGTCAGATCTGAGCGGAGTCATCGATTTTACTTTGTCGCGACACAATGGACCAGAAAGAGTCTTTTCAGAGTCTTTTCTGCGCCGTCACAATGCGATTTCTGTTTTATTACAAAGACAGTGAACGGAGCAGAACAGAGCGCTGATGGAGACGAAAAAAAAACGGTTTGAAAATGGGCTCCAATTAGCAGCTGATGGAGTCAAAGCCTGTTGTTTGTGTCTTTAAACGAGATGCTGCAGGTGAATGGGCAAAAATCTTAAGTTTAAAGATATCAACGTTAAACTTCTGCTGTAGAAAAAAATGTATTACAAGTTTTTCTGTAGAAATGGAGCCGTTTATGTGAAAAAACTGTTCAAATTAAACATATTTGGGACATTTAAATCTGAAAAATGGACAGAACCAGGTTTAAATTTCTTGGTTCATTTTGTAACATATTAGTTATAAAAATGTACAGAGGGGGTTTTGGATTTCTTATTTAGTTTTTGAGTAGATTGAACTAGATTGGACTGAAAATTGTCCTTTTGTTTGCTCTCTCAACATACTGTATGGACTTTCATGGAAAACAAACATGGAAACAACAACCGTGTCCAATCTGCTCCTAAACATGTTTGATTCTTCCATTGAATCCACTTCATCCATAGATTTCTCTGGGACGTTGTAACTTCAAAGGACGTTTTCTTCAAATGCATTTTGTCCCTCGAGACATAAAGATCAGCCTTAAAGTAGATCCACACAAACTGTACAATCTGGACTCAACAGGATTTAGACACAACACACAAGGATTGTTAATGTCTGATTCTAAAACTGATTTATTGAAGTTTAAGTTAAAAAAAATGAGGCGAAATTTGAATTTTTAGGACAATTTTCAGTCAGATAACTAAACTAAATAATAAATCCAAATCCCTTCTGTACATTTTAATAACTAATATGTTACAAAATGAACCAAGGAATTTAAACCTGGTTCTGTCAATTTTTCAGATTTAAAACGTCCCAAATATGTGGATTTTTGGCCATTTTTACATAAAATGCCTTATTTCTACATGAAAACATGACATTTTTTTTCTTACATTTTATGTCAGTAAACTACAGCAGAAGTTTAACATTGATATCTTTACATTTAAGCTTTTTTCCTGTTCACCTGCAGCGTCCTGACTTAAAAACACAGAAAACCTCTTAATGACATTTAACAGTTTTGTTTTTCTGTTAAACTGTTCAATACCAATAAAATAAAATATGTCCACAATTTTTGACATAAACCTGAAATTTCCACTCTCACAGACTGCACGATGAATAAAAACAATGTTAGAATAGTTAATAAATATAGAAAAACCAAAGAAAGACACCTTTTTTGGTTAAAATTAATATATTCTGCATTCTTGTAGCTTTAATTACTTTAATTTAATTCCTGACTCACAGAAAATCATGTGTGTTTTTTTAAATGCAGAGATTATTTTAAATTCTAAAACATGACACGCCAAAGTAAAGGCACACAAGCACATTTAAAAGACAAATAATGCAGAATATTTGTCATTAAATATCGTACTTTTTGTCAATAAATCATGTTTTCTCAGCGGGCTAGAAATGTCACTTAAATCGTTAATGAATGCATAAATAATGGTGTTATTTCACAACACGTGACCTTTGAAGGACGAGGCATGCTAACGAGGCTGACATGTCCCCTGTGGGCCGCCGTAGCTAAAGACCCTTACAGTAAATTAGTGCGTGACTTTGCCGTGAATCGATGGGCCGATCACAGCTTCACCGATGAATATTTAGCAGCTCGTCTAGGCGCGGCTCAGATCCATAAAAAAATGTCTGGAAATGATTAGCTTCAATCCGTTTAGCATTAGCATAACAGCGCGAGGACAAAAGGGATGAGCGAAACTCCGGGATTTGCAAAGTCCCGATTCAGCTCGACGGGATTTTCCGTTTACAGTCGAGTGCAAAACTAACACATTTTGTTAAGTTAACTTGTAATATGAAGTTATAGAGATGATCCAAAGTAGTAGTCGGGTCATAGCAGAGTGCAAGATATGAATGTTAAACTTCTTCTGTCGTTTACTCATATAAATGTAAGAAAAATATATTTCATCGTGTCATGTTTTCATGTAGAAATAAGGCATTTTATGTAAAATGGCCCAAAAAGCCACATATTTGGGACATTTAAATCTGAAAAATGGACAGAACCAGGTTTAAAGTTCTTGTTTTTTTCTGTAAAATATTAGTACATAGGGGATTTTGGATTTGTTATTTAGTTTTTGAGTAAACTAGATTGAAAATTGTTTTTTTTTTTACTTCAATAAATCAGTTTTAGAATTAGATATTAAAAATCCTTCTGTACGTTTGGTCTAAATCTTGTTGAGTCCAGATTGTACAGATTGTACAGGAACTACTTTAAGGCTGATCTTTATGTCTCAAGGGAAAAAAACGCATTTTTTGAGAGAGCTGGACTTGAGTTACAATGTCCCAGAGAACTCTATGGATAAAGTGGATTCAATGGAAGAATAAAACATCTTTAGGAGCAGATTGGACACGGTTATTATGATTATTGATGTGTTGAGAGAGAAAACTGACCAAAAAATAAGTTTTACCAGTAGTGTCTCGCCTTAATTATGCTTTTGTTGCGAGTTATATGTCATGAGAAATTGAATTGGTCCACAGTAAAACACGGAATAAAAAGCAGCTTTAATTAGAAATACAGAATATACATCAGAAAAAGAGGAGTAAGGGTTAATCCAAGGGCATAAAACAACACGAAGAGCAGCTTTTTCTTTTTGCGCCTCGGACTCTAAACTCTATTTTGCGCTGAATCCTTCGAGTTTTCTTCAATCGATCTTCAGAATCCGACACGACACAACGCCAACGCCACACACTCCGTCCAATCCGCTAAAAGCTCTTCCCGATCGTCCGCGCAAAGTGTTTCAAGACGAACCAAACTGCCATCTCTTGCAGACTCTTCGCTCACAAACGGCTCCGAACAAATCAATAACGAACGCCGATCTCGGAGCCAGGACGAGCGCTTGCGGCTTCCCTTTCCTCGCGAACAAAGGCGGTTTCCCCCCGATCTAAATTACAGATCAGCGACCGCCGCCACGGGTTTTATGCAAACGTTCCCCGCTGCTCTTTGTGGATTATGCGGCGCCGCTCTGAATAAGCTCTCGGGAGGAGCAATTATCACATATTATCTCTGCCGCGCCGGCGAAAGATCAGACCGCGGATGGATCGCAAACGTGGCCTCGTGTTTGCGCGGAGAGTATGAGTGTTTTCTGAAGAGCGTCGGCGCGGAGGTGTTTGTTTTTCTGGAGAGGGCCGTGGAGTTTCGCCGCGGCTTTTGAAGAACTTCCAGAGATGTTTTTGAGCCTCTCACAGAACGGGAGACGAGTCAGAATCGATGGGAGAGTTGGTTGTTTGACATGTGTCTTATTCTCTTTCAGATCGGATCTGTTTTTCCTCAAACGTGTGACAAAAATGAGCCTCGTTTCTGAACATTTCGGAGCTCAAACTATGGTCTGGACTCTTCGTGAAGCTCAGACTCTGGAGTTTTTTGTCTGATTTACTCTAATTAAGTGTAAACGAGCTCTGCAAAGAGGGAAACCAAAATGTAAAGTCCGACTAAAGTTTCTTGGTACCACTTTATAATAACTACACCTTATTTTGCCTTAACAAAGCATGAACAAAGACTTACTTCATACTGAACAAAGAGTTTATTAAGCCTGATTCAGGATTAGTTGCCACTTAATTAAGGTTAAGGTTAGGGTTAGGGCCAGGAATTTGGGTTAGAGTATTAGTTAAGTAGTTAATAAGCCTGAATCATTCTTAATAAATTCTTTGTTCACTATAAATTAAGTCTTTATTCATGCTTTATTAAGGCAGGAATAAGTGTAGTTATTATAAAGTGTTACCATTTTCTTTGTTAAGGCGAGACACTTCAGGCAAAACTTATGCGGAAACAACAAACGTACTGTTTTTTGTCCAAATGATCTAAAATGTAAATCTATCCGAGCTTAAAATGGTTTGAATTGATCATTTTTATCTTGATTTGAGAAGTTTTGACTCGATGAGATTTAATTGTTGATGTGATGTAGAATATTTCATGGTTTCAAGGTGTTTCTGGCTGATAATACGATAATTTGTCTTAAAATAAGAAAATAAATGTGTCAGTGGTAAGTAAAATGATCTTAACCCAGTGATTGAAATAAGAAATAATGTATTGAAACAAGTCACAAACGGTTTGAAACAAGTGAAATAATCTAGTTCCATCAAATAAATCGTCTCCACTGATCTTAACGAGTCAAAACGTCTGAAATTCAGATTAATATCCTGAAATTAAGACATTTAACTCATCTAGAACTTCATTTTTTTCAGTGTTTTTGAAGGTTTTCTGAGCCGTAAAACTCACATAGATAAGTTTAATGCCGTGCTGTGGGAAATTCCTAAGCGATAGCGTCTCCATGGAGACAAGCAGGTGGCAGATCCTCCACCAGAAAAGTTACCTAGTGAACCTTTAATCGGAATAATCCAAACTAGTCACTGCAAAAATGTTTATCTAGTTTAAAACGACTTGAATTTATTATTTTATCTGGATTTCAATAGTTTTGACTTGATGAGATTTAATTGTTGATGTGATGCAAACTATTTCATGGTTTCAAGGTGTTTCTGATGATCCTGTGATAATTTTGATTAAAATACGAAAATATATTTGTCAGTGGTAAGTAATAATCTTAACCCAGTGACAGATAATTTGGATTGAAATAAGAAATAATGGATTGAAACAAGTCACAAACGGTTCGAAACAAGTGAAATAATCTAGTTCCATCAAATAAATCATCCCCACTGATCTTAACGAGTCAAAACGTCTGAAATTAAGATCAATATCCTGAAATCAAGACATTTTAACTCATCTAGAACTTCATTATTTGCAGTGTGCTTCTGTTTGTATCGTCCGATGCGGCTCGCACTTGTTTACCGTGACTTCACTTCATATAAAAACAGTCATTTTGATGATTTTAGAAACGTTTAAAAAGAACATTTCCTTCTATTTTATTTATTTTATTTATTTATTTATTTAACATTTCCAAGAGGAAAAAACCCCTTGAGATGAATCATCTCGTTTTCGAGGGGGTCCTCAGGTTAAACAAGTTAAACAGCAAACAGCAGTGCCAGAGCAGAGCATATAACAAAGCAAAATAATCATAAACAATACTTACTCAACTAACTTACACAAATACTCACACTCACACCACATACGCACGCTCTCATATTACCCCCTCACAATACTCATTTACAGTAGTACAAATAAAATTTAATAGACAGGAAAGAATAAAATACCCATTTTATTTAAATACCGATAATAATTCAGTCCTGTCTGTGATTATAATGTGCAATGATAGAAAAAGGCTGGGCCCAAGAGGCTGCAGTACCTCACACGGCCACTAATCAACCTGGGACACGGACAGAGGGGGCGTGGCTTATCGTGTCATTTAATAAATCCAAACTGTCACTCACCTACTTCAATCTGAACATCCAAATGATTCTTTCCGATGAGTTTTTAAGCGTTTTCAACATTCAGAGCAGAGTTTAGCGTTACAGTAAAGCTAACAACAGCTAGCATGCTAACGGCACACTTCTGGGGATTTTTGGACAATAAAACGCTCTGTAATTAAACATAAACGTCTGACAGAGCTGCTTTTACAATAAACTTGTGCTGGAACGACACGGATTTGACTTTATTCCATGAAAATATTGTGTGACAGACGCAAAAGACCGCGTTCGTGCTGAGGATTAAATCAAAATTAAAACTGTTTTCAGTAAAAGTCATTCGAATAAGTTCATCTGGAGACAGAGATAAGTCACGTTTATAAACTGTACCGTCCCTTTAATTGTCCTGAATGACTGTTTAGTCTAAACGCAGCTCTGGGGTTTGGACGTTTCTCGGCACGGATTATAAACGCGCCCGGAGTCGATTGTTGTGCTTTTGTGGCGAGCGAAATTACTCTGCCATTCAGAACCCACAACCTCGAGGAGCCGTAATTGTTTGTCGTGCTTTTAGATCGGGGCACTTAGCGGCAGAATAACAGCTGTTCCCGCACGATTAGCTGCAGAATCTCTAAACGCCGAGCGATAACGAGGGACGACGCGGCGAAGGTCAGAGCTCCGTGACGTCTGCAGCACAAACAGACGCTTTTGTTTACGTTGTGTATCGAAGAAACGACATGTATTTACTGTAAAGAAAGTCAAGACGGTGGAAAAGAGACGGGTCTGCAGGTGATGGACTATTTGAACACTCTGAACCCTGTTATTCCCTCATAAATAACATGTCTGGAGCTGTATTTAGCTTCATTTACACTTAAAATGTTCAATTTATCCTGTTTACGAGATCATCTTCTCTGCAACTTTGAGCTTCACAAAAAAAACATCATCACAGACAATGTTTTTGTCACTTTTGATCGCAGTTTTGTTGCTTTTAGTCATGTCTTTGTAGCTTTCAGGTGCGTTTTGGTCGCTTTAAGTCGTGTTTTTGTTGCTTTAAGTTGCGTTTTTTTTTCATTTTTCATCACGTTTTTGTTGCTTTAAGTCATGTTTTACCTGCTTTTCGTCACATTTTGTCTCTTTTAGTCACATTTTTGTTGCTTTCAGTCGCGTTTTTGTCACTTTAAGTTGCGTTTTTGTCGCTGTCAGGCGTGTTTTGCGGGAGAAATTGCAGAACCCACAACCTCGAGGAGCCGTAATTGTTTGTCGTGCTTTTAGATCGGGGCACTTAGCGGCAGAATAACAGCTGTTCCCGCACGATTAGCTGCAGAATCTCTAAACGCCGAGCGATAACGAGGGACGACGCGGCGAAGGTCAGAGCTCCGTGACGTCTGCAGCACAAACAGACGCTTTTGTTTACGAGAAAATACATTGTTTATCTGAGAAACGACATGTGTTTACTGTAAAGAAAGTCAAGAGGTCGAGTCTGCAGGTGATGGACTGTTTAAACACTCTTAACCCTGTTGTTCCCTCATAAATAACATGTCTGGAGCTGTATTTAGCCTCATTCACACTTAACACATTCAATTTATCCTGTTTACAAGATCATCTTCCCTGCAACTTTGAGCTTCGAACTTTAACATCGTGTTTTTGACACTTTAAGTCGTGTTTTTGATGCTTTAAGTTGTGTTTTTGACACTTTAAGTCGTGTTTTTGATGCTTTAAGTTGTGTTTTTGATGCTTTAAGTCGTGTTTTTGACACTTTAAGTCATGTTTTTGTTGCTTTAAGTTAAGTTTTTTCGCTTTTAGTCGCGTTTTTGTCACTTTAAGTTGTGTTTTTGTTGCTTCAAGTCGTGTTTTTAATGCTTTAAGCTGCATTTTTGTCAGTCAAAGTCATGTTTTTGTTGCTTAAAGTCGTGTTTTTGATGCTTTAAACTGCATTTTTGTCAGTTAAAGTCACGTTTTTGTTGCTTCAAGTCGTGTTTTGGCCACTTTTACTCACATTTTCGTCTCTTTAAGTTGCATTTTTGTCACTTTAAGTTGCATTTTTATTGCTTTAAGATGTGTTTTTGTCACTTTAAGTTGCATTTTTATTGCTTTAAGATGTGTTTTTGTCATTTGAAGTTGCGTTTTTTTTATTTCAAGTTAAGCAGCATTTTTGTCACTTTAAGTTACATTTTTATTGCTTTAAGCCGTCACGTTTTTGTCACTTTAAGTTGCGTTTTTGTCGCTTTCAGGCGTGTTTTGCGGACAAAATTGCAGAACCCACAACCTCGAGGAGCCGTAATTGTTTGTCGTGCTTTTAGATCGGGGCACTTAGCGGCAGAATAACAGCTGTTCCCGCACGATTAGCTGCAGAATCTCTAAACGCCGAGCGATAACGAGGGACGACGCGGCGAAGGTCAGAGCTCCGTGACGTCTGCAGCACAAACAGACGCTTTTGTTTACGTTGTGTATCGAAGAAACGACATGTATTTACTGTAAAGAAAGTCAAGACGGTGGAAAGTCTGCAGGTGATGGACTGTTTAAACACTCTGAACCCTGTTGTTCCCTCATAAATAACATGTCTGGAGCTGTATTTAGCTTCATTCACACTGAACACGTTCAATTCATCCTGTTTACGAGATCATCTTCCCTGCTCCTTCTCTGAGCTTCACAAAAAACATAATCACAGACAATGTTTATGCAGCTTTTGATCACATTTTTGTCGCTTTTAGTCATGTCTTTGTCGCTTTCAGGTACGTTTTGGTAGCTTTTCGTCACGTTTTTGTTGCTTTGAGTGGAGTTTTTGTTGCTTTAAGTCATGTTTTACCCATTTTTTGTCACATTTTTGTCACTTTAAGTGACGTTTAGTCACTTTAAGTCATGTTTTTGTCACTTTAGGTTGTGTTTTTGACGATTTAAGTCACGTTTTTGTTGCTTTAGGTCGCGTTTTTGTCGCTTTAAGTCGTGTTTTTGTTGCTTTAAGTTGCGTTTTTGTCATTTTTCACCACATTTTTGTTGCTTTAAGTCTTGTTTTACCCGCTTTTCGTCACATTTTGTCTCTTTTAGTCACGATTTTGTCACTTTAAGTCACGTTTTTGTAGCTTTAGGTTGCGTTTTATCACTTAACGTCGCGTTTTTTGTCGCTTTCAGGCATGTTTTGCGGGCGAAGTTGCTCTGCCATTCAGAACCCACAACCTCGAGGAGCCGTAATTGTTTGTCGTGGCGGCAGAACGCGGCCGTGCTTTTAGATCGGGGCACTTAGCGGCAGAATAACAGCTGTTCCCACACGATTAGCTGCAGAATCTCTAAACGCCGAGCGATAACGAGGGACGACGCGGCGAAGGTCAGAGCTCCGTGACGTCTGCAGCACAAACAGACGCTTTTGTTTACGAGAAAATACATTGTGTATCGAAGAAACGACATGTATTTACTGTAAAGAAAGTCAAGACGGCGGAAAAGAGACGGGTCTGCAGGTGATGGACTGTTTAAACACTCTGAACCCTGTTGTTCCCTCATAAATAACATGTCTGGAGCTGTATTTAGCCTCATTCACACTTAACACGTTCAATTTATCTTGTTTACGAGATCATCTTCCCTGCTCCTTCTCTGAGCTTCACAAAAAACATAATCACAGACAATGTTTTTGTCACTTTTGATCACAGTTTTGTTGCTTTTAGTCACGTCTTTGTCGCTTTCAGGTGTATGTTTGTCGGTCAAAGTCACATTTGTGATGCTTTAAGCTGCGTTTTTGTCGCTTTAAATTGCATTTTTATAGCTTTAAATCATGTTTTGGCCACTTTTCGTCACGTTTTTGTTGCTTTAAATTGTGTTTTGCCCACTTTTTGTCGCATTTTTGTCTCTTTAAGTCATGTTTTTGTCACTTAAAGTTGCGCTTTTGTCGCTTTCATATGTGTTTTGAGGGTGAAATTGCTCTGCCATTCAGAACTCACAACCTTGAGGAGCCGTAATTGTTTCTCGTCGGAGCTTTTGTTTACGGGAAAAATACATTGTGTCTCAGAGAAACGACAAGCATTGATTGTAAAGAAAGTCAGACGAGTTTACAGGTGATGGACTAAATACAAAATTGACCTTTTCTCACTTTTAACCTCGTTGTTCCCTCATAAATGAGTTGTATTTAGCTTCATTCACACAACACATTTCATTTATCCTGTTTATGAGATCATCTTCCCTTAACAGAACGTAACTTTCTGGATGTGGAAAGCCACCTGCATATTTTACGTCCCAGTCTCCAGAAAAATACGGACATTATTTACCATTTTTGTAATTCTGTTTATGTAGCTATTGACCATTTTTGTCGTCAATCATGGCCAGACTCGCTCTGAACATTTCTTTTGTCTAATCCCGATGACTACAACTTCATCAGGTCCACTCTTTACTGCAAAGCATTGTGGGTATATATTTACATGTGTGTAATTGTCTCTGCAGCCAGAAGATGGAGCCACAGCTAAGTCAAAATGGCATCTCCCAACGCCATGATAAAGTGGTGTTCTTCTTTGTAAAAGCTTTTTATTTTGAGTTCTAAAACATGACATGACAAGAGCAGGTTTAAAGGACAAATACAACATGAAAAATGCGTAATATTTTTCCTTCAAGTCCATAAATCATCACAGACTCTGAGCTTTTCTGACTAAAATCACTTTCATTGCAAATGTGTGTTTACATTAGCATGTCTGGGCGAGCTAGCTTTTGTTTATTTCCCCATGGCGAAGAGAATGCCTGACTGAAAGAAAGTCTTGTGAGGTTTTTAGTGCATTACTTTAATAAAAAGCCTCTCCTGAAGTGGTTTTAAATGTAATCCATGCGTGTTCGAGTAAACGTGGATCTCTCCAGGGTGCTGTTCCAAAACTATTACAATCCTCTTTACATTTTGTGCTACGCGGCGACGACACGGAGTTATTTACGCTACTTTTCTCTCTGGCTTCTTGCTGAAAAGTGCATTTGAAAGCCCGGAAGGCACTCGTCTGTTCACGCTTTCCAGGGACGAAGCGACTCGGGGGGAAAGCGGGTTTGTTTTGTTTTACAGAGGATTATACGACGTCGCAAAGACACAGGCTTTTTAACTAAAACACAGACAATAAAGTGAAGTCTGGTGAGTACGCTGCACCTTGTTTTGGAGAACAGATTTCATGTCCACAGCGGTTATCTTCTGCACGCACATGATTACTTTTAAAACGCTCTCTTTTGTGTTTATCACTGTTATTATCATAAACTGTGCCCACATTTTCACCAAAGATAAACGAATTATAAACAGTTTATTTAGTTGTTTTAGGAAAATACAGCCTTTTCAAACCATCAAAAGGTAACACGGTGATCCATTTACGAGTTCACAATAATATCCACACTCTTTAAGTTCTAAAACATGACACGCCAAAGCAAAGCTCAAGTTTGAGTAAATAGAAAATGCATGTGTTTCAGTCGCATTTTTTTCACTTTTAATTGTGTTTTTGTCACTTTTGGTCACGTTTGTCACTTTTAGTTGCATTTTCTTTCCTTTTCAGTCACGTTTATGATGCTTTTATGTCGCTATTAGTCGCATTTTTTTCACTTTCAGTCGCTTTTTCTTCAATTTTAGTCACATTTTTTTTAGCTTTTAACCGCATTTTTGTTTTATTAGGTCACAATTTTATCACTTATCGTCATACTTTTGTCGCTTTTAGTTCCGTTTTGTCAATTTTAGTTACGTTTCTGTCACTTTTGGTCACGTTTTTGATGGTTTTGTCACGTTTTGTTGCTTTTATTCACATTTTTTTATCGCTTTCAGTTGTGTTTTTGTCGCTTCCAGTCGCGTTTTTGCTGCTTTTGGACCCGATTTTATCATTTATAGTCACACTTTTGTCACTTTTAGTTGCGTATTGTCAATTTTAGTCACGTGTTTGTCGCTTTTAGACAAGTTTTTTTCCTGTTTCTGGCACTTGTTTCAAACCATGTTTTAACAAATCTTAATAACAGCTGTTTTTAATCATAATAAAACAGGATATTTTGTTGTTTGTGGAAGAAACGATTGCACTTTATCCACTGCAGCCTTTACGTTTTGCTGATTACGTCCATCCATCAAATTGCAATTTTAAGTCGATTGCAATTAATTGTGCACAATAATTTCCCCTCAAGTTAATTTATACGGACACTGAAGACATTCATATTTGTTTCACGTGAACAAACCCAGTAATTACAGAGATATGAGCCGTAAACCAGGTCAAAAACATCTGCATTTTCACAGTTAAAAGGCAAACTCCACCACACAATCCTGACCTCGCCCTCCGGCTCAATTTTACACCTCCATTTCCCGTGCTTTCCCACATTGTGAAGCGTCTGAAAGCCTCTCCGTTCATCGCGCTCGCTCACACGCTGCACCATTGTCACTTTGAGACGCGTTAAGGTCGCTTTAAGCCCTGTTTCTGTCGATTTAAGTTGCGTTTTTGTCACTTTAAGTCACCTTTTGGTCGCTTTAAGATGCGTTTTTGTCACTTCAAGTTGTGTTTTGGTCGCTTTAAGGTGTGTTTTGGTTGCTTTAGGCCACGATTTTGACGCTTCAAGATGCGTTTTTGTCACTTCAAGACGCGTTTTTGTCACTTTAAGACGCGTTTTTGTCAATTCAAGGTGTGTTTTGGTCGCTTTAGGCCGCGATTTCGGTCTCTTCAAGTTGCGTTTCGGTCTCTTCAAGGTGCGTTTTGGTCGCTTCAAGTTGTGTTTTTGTCACTTCAAGTTGCGTTTTGGTCGTTTTAAGGTGTGTTTTGGTTGATTTAAGCCGCGATTTTGACGCTTCAAGTTGCGTTTTGGTCTCTTCAAGTTGCCTTTCGGTCTCTTCAAGGTGCGTTTTGGTCGCTTTAAGGAGCGTTTTTGTCACTCCAAGTCACGTTTTGGCCGTGTTAAGCCACATTTTTGTCGCTTTAAGTCGCATTTTGGTCACTTTGTTGTAAGTGGAAGAAATGATTGCACTTTACACATTGAATCCTTTACGATTTGCTGATTGTGTGCATTCAAATTGCGATTAAAATTAGATTTCATTCATTCATTCAATTTAATTTAATTTATAACTGACACAGAAGACAGTCGTGTTTTGTTTCGAGTGAACAAACCCAGTAATTACAGAGATATGATCCATAAACCAAGTCAAAAACATCTGCATTTTCACAGTTAAAAGGCAAACTCCACCACACAATCCTGACCTCGTCCTCCGGCTCAATTTTACACCTCCATTTCCCGTGCTTTCCCACATTGTGAAGCGTCTGAAAGCGCCCGCTCGCTCACACACGCCGCACCATTGTCCCGCCGCGTGGCCACGAACCCGCCGCGTCCGCAGATTGAATTGAAATCCGGGTCTTAACGTCGGGCTTTTCAGGCAGAGCGGCGTCTGAAAGGAGTCTCCTCCTCGGGCCACGATTCCACGGCCGCCGACACAAACTGTAAGTGTGCGCCGAGATTATGTCGACAATGGACGCTTTTTCATTGTTGCGCGACGGCTTTGGCAGGAATTACAAACCGGATTCCGTTCACCGTCGACTGTAAACGCGGCGAAAAGGCAAATACACAACCTGGAGGCCACAGCGGTTAAACAGACGCGACATTTACAAATACAAAGACGGGTCGTGTGGTCGAACAAAAGTGGTTTGAGATGGGTCAAATCATTGGCGTCAAACAGAAAAAAACAACTAAGGAGAAGCACAAACGACTAAAACTGACCGACGTATTGTTAAAAACTGGAATTAAAATCAAAAAGGAGAAAAATAACTGTACGGGGTTTGTGTTTTATTGTGAAAGTAAGAGAAGAACAATGTGAAGGAGCTCGAGGGATTAGCACTGAAAAGTAAAGCTGTGCGGCCTTAAGTGAAACAATAAGCAGGGGCTTTAATCCATTTCTGTCACGTTTTTGTCACTTAAAGTTGTATTTGTCGCTTATAGTTATATTATATAGGATATTTTTGTTATTTGTAGAGGAAATCTTCACTTCTCCTCAAAACCAACACGACTCATTATTATTCAGTCAAAACATAAAACTACTGCATGTTTACAAGTGTTTTTTTTTAGCTTTTAATCTCATTTTAGTCGCATTAAGTCATATTTTTGTTGCTTTTAGTGTCACTTTTGAAGCTTTTAGTCTAATTTATCACGTTTCGTTGTATTTTTGTATCTTTTAATTCAAATTTTGTCAATATTAATTGCGTTTTTGTCGCTTTCAGTCAAGTTTTTGTCACTTTAAGTTGTATTTGTCGCTTTTAGTTTAATTTTTGTTGCTTTTAGTCTAATTTTTGTAGCTTTTGGTCACGTTTTTGTAGCGACGGCTTTGGCAGGAATTACAAACCGGATTCCGTTCACCGACAAGTCCTGTGGTCGTACAAAAGTGGTTTGAGGCGGGTCAAATCATTGGCGTCAAACAGAGAAAACAACTAAGGAGAAGCACAAACGACTAAAACTGTCCGACGTATTGTTAAAAACTGGAATTAAAATCAAAAAGGAGAAAAATAACTGTACGGGGTTTGTGTTTTATTGTGAAAGTAAGAGAAGAACAATGTGAAGGAGCTCAAGGGATTGGCACTGAAAAGTAAAGCTGTGCGGCCTTAAGTGAAACAATAAGCAGGGGCTTTAATCCATTTCAGTCACGTTTTTGTCACTTAAAGTTGTATTTGTTGCTTATAGTTACAGGATATTTTTGTTATTTGTAGAGGAAATCTTCACTTCTCCTCAAAACCAACACGAATCATTATTATTCATTCAAAACATAAAACTACTGCATGTTTACAAGTGTTTCTAGAATCCAACTATTTTTTAAAGCTTTTAGTCTCATTTTTGTAGCCTTTAATCTAATTTTTGTCGCATTAAGTCATATTTTTGTTGCTTTTAGTGTCACTTTTGTAGCTTTTAGTCTAATTTATCGCGTTTCGTTGTATTTTTGTAGCTTTTAATTCAAATTTTGTCAATATTAATTGCGTTTTTGTCGCTTTAAGTTGTATTTGTCGCTTTTAGTTTAATTTTTGTTGCTTTTATTTTAATTTTTGTTGCTTTTAGTCACGTTTTTGTAGCGACGGCTTTGGCAGGAATTACAAACCGGATTCCGTTCACCGACAAGTCCTGTGGTCGTACAAAAGTGGTTTGAGACGGGTCAAATCATTGGCGTCAAACAGAGAAAACAACTAAGGAGAACGACTAAAACTGTCCGACGTATTGTTAAAAACTGGAATTAAAATCAAAAAGGAGAAAAATAACTGTACGGGGTTTGTGTTTTATTGTGAAAGTAAGAGAAGAACAATGTGAAGGAGCTCAAGGGATTGGCACTGAAAAGTAAAGCTGTGCGGCCTTAAGTGAAACAATAAGCAGGGGCTTTAATCCATTTCAGTCACGTTTTTGTCACTTAAAGTGGTGTTTGTCGCTTATAGTTACAGGATATTTTTGTTATTTGTAGAGGAAATAGTTGCACTTGACAGGCCCAGCGGTCGACTTCTAAAAGAATCGTTAGCGACTCAAAAAGCACTTAACACTTTCATATCATTCTTGTTTCTTTAATTCTCCTCAAAACCAACACGATTCATGATTATTCAGTCAAACAATAACAAGAGTTTCTGAAATCCAACAGGTTTTTTTAGCCTAACATCAAGGCTACTACATGAAACGGAGACTCGTAAGTGACGCCGAGAACCAGAACTGATTGATTACGATCTGGACAAATTGCCGAAGATCAAAAATGGATGATTAGAAACTTACTCCCACTCCCGACTAGAAATCTAACCAGCAGCTGTGCCCTGATCTTATCCTCACTCCTGCCAAAGACAAGGCCACGGAACTCACAAACATCAGCAACATCTTAAACACCTTCAACCCCAAACCCGCCGTCTGCCATTTAACATCAGTCACCATTGTCACTTTGAGACACGTTAAGGTCGCTTTAAGCCCTGTTTCTATCGATTTAAGTTGCGTTTTTGTCAATTCAAGTTGCGTTTTTGTCACTTTAAGACACGTTTTTGTCAATTCAAGTTGTGTTTTTGTCACTTCAAGTTGCGTTTTGGTCTCTTCAAGGTGCGTTTTTGTCACTTCAAGTCGCATTTTGGCCGCGTTAAGCCACATTTTTGACGTTTTAAGTCGCATTTTGGTCACTTTGTTGTAAGTGGAAGGAATTATTGCACTTTACACATTCATTGTGTGCATTCAAATTGCAATTTCAATTTAATTCATTCATTCAATTTAATTTAATTTATAACTGACACAGAAGACATTCAAATTTTGTTTCACGTGAACAGCCCCAGTAAACCAGGTCAAGAACATCTGCATTTTCACAGTTAGAAACCCCAAACCCGCCGTCTGCCATTTAACATCAGTCTGAACTTTTCCCCCTTTTCGCTTCATCTTTTGTATGGATTACTTACAGAATACTACGTACGTCGACCGTTTATTGTTTATTGTGTGTTTGTTGTGACACAACTGTAGTTACAGCTGTGTGTTGTGTCTGTTTATCGTCTATAAATGTAATTGTATGTTCTGTTGTAACAGCAACTGTAGTTTGAACGGTTTGTAAAGCGCTTTGAGCGTCTGCGCTTTATAAATAAAAACCATCATCATCATCATCATTTTTGTCACATTATGTCACTTGTCTCATTTTTAGTTGTATTTTTCTAGCTTTTAGTCACATTTTTGTAGCTTTTAATCATTTTTTTTTCCCATTAAGTTGCATTTTTGTTGCTTTCAGTCACATTTTAGTCCATTTCAGTCACGTATTTGTCACTTTAAGTTGTATTTGTCGATGATAGTTACAGGATCTACAGCGGTCGATTTCTAGAAGAATTGTTAGCAGCTCAAAAAAGCACTCTTGTTTCTTTAATTCTCCTCAAAACCCACAGGATTCATGACTATTCAGTAAAATCATAAAACCACAGCACGTTTACAAGAGTTTCTGGAATCCAACAGTTGTTTTTTTTTAGCCTTTAGTCTCATTTTTGTTGCTTTAAGTGATGTTTTGTGGCTTTTTGTCACATTTTTGTCGCTTTTAGTCGCATTTTTGTAGCCTTTAATCTAATTTTTGTCACATGAAGTCATGTTTTTGTCAGTTGTTGTCTCATTTTTGTAGCTTTTAGTCGTATTTTTGTAGCTTTTAGCCAGGTTTTTGTAGCTTTTAACCTGCTTTTTTCACTTTTAGTTGCATTTTTATTGCTGTCAGTCAGGTTTTTGTCATGTTTTAGTCCATTTCAGTAATGTTTTAGTCGACTTTAATCACATTTGTCGCATTAGTCGCTTGTTTCTTTAATTCTCCTCAAAACCCACAGGATCCATGATTATTCGGTCAAATCATAAAACCATGGCACGTTTACAAGAGTTTCTGGAATCCAACAGGTTTTTTTTGCCTTTAGTTTTCTTTTTGTTGCTTTTAGTCTTGTCGTTAGTCTTTAGCTTGACGTTTTTGTAGCTTTTTGTCACGTTTTAGTCGCATTTAGTCGCATTTTTGTAGCCTTTAATCTCATTTTGCCACATTAAGTCATGTTTTTGTCGCTTGTTGTCTCATTTTTGTAGCTTTTAGTTGTATTTTTGTTGCTTTGAATCTAATTTTTGTCACATTAAGTTGCATTTTTGTCGCTTTCAGTCACATAAGTTGTATTTTTCTATCTTTTAGCTACGTTTTTGTAGCTTTTAACCTAATTTTTTCAGTTTTAGTTGCATTTTTATTGCTGTCAGTCAGGTTTTTGTCATGTTTTAGTCCATTTAAGTAATGTTTTAGTCGACTTTTTTGTTATTTGTAGAGGAAATAGTTCTTCTAAAAGAACTGTAGCAGCTCAAAAATGCACTCTTGTTTCTTTAATTCTCCTCAAAACCAACAGGATCCATGATTATTCGGTCAAATCACAAAACCACTGCAGGTTTACGAGCGTTTCTGGAATCTGTTTTTTTAGCTTTAAGTTTCATTTTTTTTGCTTTTAGTTTCATTTGCGTCACTTTTAGCCAAATTTTTATCACATTAAGTCATGTTTTTGTCGCTTTTAGTGTCATTTTTTGTAGCTTTTAGTCGTGTTTTTGTCGCTTTTTGTCATGTTTTTTTTAGCTTTCAGTCTAATTTATTGTATCTAGTTGTATTTTTTGTAGTTTTTAGTTTCATTTGTAGCTTTTACTCACATTTTTGTAGCTTTTAATCTAATTTTTTTCACATTAAAGTTGCGTTTTTGTCGCTTTCAACCACGTTTTCGTCACTTTAAGTTGTATTTGTCGCTTATAGATACAGGATCTACAGCGGTCGACTTCTAAAAGAATCGTTAGCAGCTCAAAACCTCAAAACCCACAGGATTCATGATTATTCGGTCAGATCATAAAAACCACTGCAGGTTTACGAGCGTTCCTCAGGAGTGTCTTAAATTTCACGCACAAAAACCAGAGAGTGGCGCGTTCTTTCGAGGCAGAATTGAAAAAACTCTCGGCGGCGAAAGCGACTGGAGCGTCGTCGACTTCCAAGAACGACCCTTTAACCTTGAGCCGCGGGAGAAACGAAGAAAAACAAGAGAATGAACGAGAGAGCGAGAGGCAAACGCAGAGCGACGAGACGGAGATAAGGCTCGCCGCTTCAATTTGGGAGAGCTCTGCAATTTCCACGGCATCGGAGCAGACGGAGAGGAAGAGGAGGGAGGGAGAGGGGGAGAGAGAGGGGGAGAGGGGGAGGGAGGGGAGGAAGGTAAATACAGCAGGGGAGAAAAGGAGAGCGAGAGAGAAATACACTCAGAGGAAAGGTACAGAATGGAGGAACGAAAGAGAGAGGAGAAGAGGGAGAGAGAGGAGAGAGAGAGGGGGAGAGAGGAGAGAGAGGGGGAGGGAGGGGAGAGAGGAGCGAGAGGGGGAGAGGGGGAGAGAGGAGCGAGAGGGGGAGAGGGGGAGAGAGGAGAGAGGAGCGAGAGGGGGAGAGAGGAGAGAGGAGCGAGAGGGGGAGAGGTGAAAGGAGGGGAGGAAGGTAAATACAGCAGGGGAGAAAAGGAGAACGAGAGAGAAATACACTCAGAGAAAAGGTACAGAATGGAGAACGAAAGAGAGAGAAGAAGAGGGAGAGAGAGGAGAGAGAGAGGGGGAGAGAGGAGAGAGAGGGGGAGAGGGGGAGGGAGGAGAGAGGAGCGAGAGGGGGAGAGGGGGAGAGAGGAGCGAGAGGGGGAGAGGGGGAGAGAGGAGCGAGAGGGGGAGAGGGGGAGAGAGGAGCGAGAGGGGGAGAGGGGGAGAGAGGAGAGAGGAGCGAGAGGGGGAGAGGGGGAGAGGTGAAAGGAGGGGAGGAAGGTAAATACAGCAGGGGAGAAAAGGAGAACGAGAGAGAAATACACTCAGAGAAAAGATACAGAATGGAGAACGAAAGAGAGAGGAGAAGAGGGAGAGAGAGAAAGAAATGACAGAGGGAAAATAAATAGAAAGGAAAGAAGAGAAAGGAAAGAAACAAAAAAGATAAAGGAGGAAAAAGAGAAAAAGATACAGAAATGGGAAATGACAGAGAGGAGAAGAGGGTGGAGAGAGAGAGAAAAGACAGAGGGAAAATAAATAGAAAGGGAAAGAATTAAAGAAATGAAGATAAGGAAAGGAAGAAAGAAAGAAGAACAATAGAGAATGAAAGAGAAAAAGAAAGAGCAAGTAAACAGGGCAAGAGAGACAGAGGAGAGAGAAAGAGAGTGAAGAAATGTGAGGGAAAGAGACAAAGAGAGAGAGAAAGCAAGTAAATAAAGCAGGAGAGAAAAAGAGAAGGAGAGAAGAACAGAGAGAGAAATACACTCAGAGAAAAGATACAGAACTGGAGAATGAAAGAGAGAGAAGGAGAGGGAGGGGAGAGAGAAAAGACAGAGGGAAAATAAATAGAAAGGAAAAGAAAGAAAGAAATGAAGACAAGGAAAGGAAGAAAGAAAGAAGAACAATAGAGAATGAAAGAGAGAAAGAAAGTGTAAGTAAACAGGGCAAGAGAGAGAGAGAAAGTGAAATGAGCACTTGTCAGGTCCCATTTAAACCCTGCACTCGTTCAGTTCGCTTTGCTTTGCGTTGCTCGTGTGCACAAAGACGAGGGCTCTACTCCAGCCGCTCTGCTTTGCCCGAGAGCACATTGTCAGACGTTTCTTTTGGCTCCGAAACGAAACGCCGCGGCCAATTTGGACTCAAGGAAATCCACTTGTGGCAACGACGGCGGCAAAACCCAGAAAGCAACTGTTTATCCTCCGACAGATTAGAAAAGAAGAGAGAGAGAGAGGGGGGGGGAGAGAGAGGGGGGGGGAGAGAGGAGGGAGAGAGAAAGGAAGAGAGAGAGGGGAGGGGGGAGAGAGGGGAGAGAGAGGGGAGGAGGGGGAGAGAGAAGGAGAGAGGGGGAGAGAGAGAGGGTGGAGAGAGGGGGAGAGGGACACACAGAGAGAAAGAAAGAGAGAGAGAAGGAGAGAGAGAGAGAGGGAGAGAGAAGGAGAGAGAGAGGGAGAGAGAAGGAGAGAGAAGGGGAGAGGGAGAGAGAGGGAGGAGAGAGAGAAGGAGAGAGAAAGAAAGAGAGAAGGGGAGAGAGAGAAGGGAGAGGTGGAGAGAGGGAGAGAGAGAGAGAGGAGAGAGAGGGGAGGAGAGAGGGGGAGAGGGGGGAGAGAGAGAAAGACAGAGAGAAGGAGTGGGAGAAAGAAGAGAGAGGGGGAGACAGGGGGAGAGGGCAAGAGAGAGAAGGAGAGAGAGACAGAGAGAAAGAAAGAGAGAGAGAGGGGGTGAGAGGGGGGAGAAAGAGGAGGGAGAGGGCGAGAGAGAGACAGAAAGAGAATGAAACAGAGGAGTGAGAAAGAAAGAGAGGGAGAGAGGGGGAGAGAGAGACGTAAAGAAAGAGAGAAGGAGGGAGAGGGAGAATGAGCGAGAAGGAGAGAGAGACAAAGAGACAGAGAGAGATAGAAGGAGGGAGAGGGAGAGTGCGACAGAGAGAAAGAAAGAGATAAGGGGAGAGAGAAAGAAAGAGAGGGAGAGAGGGGGGAGAGAGAGAAGGAAACAGAGACAGAGAAAGAGAGACAGAGAGAAGGAAGGTGAAAAAGAGAAAGATGAGACAAAGAAAAGGAGAGAGACGAGAGAGAAAGGAAGGAGAGGGGGAAAGAGAAAGGGAAAGATAGAAATAGAGAAAAGGAGAGAGAGAAAAAGAAAGAGGAGAGAGAGAAAGGAGGGAGGGGAGAGAAGAGAGAGAGATAAGAGAAAGCGAGAGAAGGAGTGAGAGCAAGAGGGAGAGAAGGAGAAAGAGAGAGAGCAAAGAGCGACAGAAAGAAAGAAAGCAAAGGAGGAGAGAGAAATAAAGATAGAAAGAGAGGAGAGAGAGAGAGAGAGAGAGAGAGAGAGGGAGAGAGAGAGAGAGAGAGAGAGAGAGAGAGAGAGAGGAGACGAAACGAGCGCGGTGTCCCAGGGGCCGCGCGCTAATCCCTCCGGAGGCGGCAGGTGGATTAAGGGACGGTTGTTGAATGGACACACACGAGCACGAGGAGAGAGAGAGGAGGGGGGAGGGGGAGGGGAGAGAGGGAGAGAGGGGAGAGAGAGAGAGGAGAGAGAGAGAGAGAGAGAGAGAGGGGAGAGAGGGAGAGGGGAGAGAGGGAGGGGGAGAGAGGGGAGAGAGAGAGAGAGAGAGGGGAGAGAGAGAGGGAGAGAGAGGAGAGAGAGAGGGAGAGAGGGAGAGGGAGAGAGAGGGAGAGAGAGAGGAGAGAAAGAGAGAAGGGAGAGAGTGAGAGAGTGAGAGGGAGAGAGGGAGAGAGGGGAGATAGAGAGGCAGAGAGAGAGGGAGAGAGCAAGGGAGAGGGAGAGAGTGGAGAGAGAAAGAGAGAGGGGAGAGAGTGAGAGGGGAGATAGAGAGGGAGAGGGAAGAGAGAGAGAAGGAGAGGAGAGAGAGAGGAGGGGGAGAGGGGAGAGACAGAGGGAGAGGGAGAGAGGGAGAGGAGAGAGCGAGAGGAGAGAGAGCGAGAGAGAGGGGGGGAGAGAGAGAAATAGAGAGGGAGGGGAGAGAGAAGGAGAGAGAGGAGAGAGAGGAGGGGGAGAGAGAGAATGTGAAGAAGGAAGGAAGGAAAGAAAGAGAGAGAGAGACACAGAGAAAGAGAGAGACAGAGGGAGTGTGAGGAAACAAGAAAGAGGAAAAAGGGGAGAGAGACAGAGAGGAGAGAGAGAGAGAGGAGAGAGAGAGAGAGGGAGAGGAGAGAGAGAGAGAGGGGGAGAGGGTGCAGGTATGTGTCCGCTCAAACACCGTCACGGAGCAGAACCAGAGGCTGGACCGCGCGCCACGCCCTCGAAACAACAGAAAAAACGCACAAAAACACGCAATAGACAACAAGGAACGAAGCGCGCGGCGTAACAAACGTGCCAACGAACCCAAACAGCACGCGCTCCACCACGAGCCGCTGCCTCCGCTTGACCCCTGCGTAAAATGCGACTAATCGACCAATCGTGACCAGTCGACTGTGAAAAATAATCGTCATGTTTGAATAATGTTTCCCTGGAGTGAAAAAAGACATAAAACACACACGAAATGCAAAGAAATGAATCAGTATGTCAAAACAATTAAATATTATCAGGTTTTCCTCAACAAAAACACTTTATTTGTTAATATTCTCCATCCAGAATCTTTCAGTCACCACATTCCAACCTTTAATCGGTCGAAAATGCAATCAAAAAGTCTGCGTTTGCAACAGAAATGACAGTCTCTGCTCAAACAATCGATAGTTGCAGCAAAACCTGTGCGTAAACCCGGCTGCACCAAACGTCAAACGCACCTCTCGCTCGTGTCTCGGCTCCAAACGTGAACCGTGAGCCTCTTCGCACCGATCTCTCCCCAAACCCCGCCATGTTCACGTGCAATTCGTGCAATTCCCACGTCCGCAGCTTCGCGCTCGCGGAAACTCAACTCGACGTCCAACAGTTTCTGCGTTTCGTCCGCCGCGCACGCCGCTCTGACCTCTAACCAGCGCCAGACACACGCGACACATGCGACCGAGCGCGGCACTCACCGGCGGCGCGCAGCTCCTCGCGTCCCGTCCTCGCGCTCCTCTCCTCGTCCCGCCGTCCGCGGATTCACCGATACATCCCCCGCGTTCGCTGCGTCCGTGCGTCCGTCCGTGCGTGCGTCAGTCCGTGCGTGCGTCCTGCCGCGTGCGTCCTGCTCAACACCCGGGGAGCGCGGCCAAACTTGCGGGGAAAAACCACGCGTCCGCCACGACCCCGCGCCTCTGTCCGCTCCGCGCGCGGCTCTTCTGCGGCTCGCCTCTCGCTCCGCTGCGCGCCGGGACGCACGGCAGACGCGGCGGGGGCATGCGAGTCGACGAGGCGGTGCCGCGCGGGAACGTGGGAGTTCCCGCGGGTGAGAGGGTGAGAGGGGGGCGCGTGGAAAAAGAAGCCCGAGAGGTGGAAGTCCGCGCGCCGAGGGAAAGTTGCCGCGGAGACGGAAGAGCGCGGAAGGATGGAGAGCGCAGGGAGAAGCGGAGACGGCGCGGCGGAGGAGGGACGGAGGGAGGGGAGGGGGGGAGAGAGAGAGGGGGAGGAGAGGGGGAGGGAGGGAGGAGGGCTCATTCAACAGTCTGCAGCCGCATCACTCTGACGCTCCGGAGTCATTCACGAAGAAAGAAAGAAAGAAATGAAGAAAGGAAGGAAGGAAGGAAGGAAGGAAGGAAGACAGGAAGGAAGGAAGAAAGAAAGAAAGAAAGAAAGAAAGAAAGAAAGAAAGAAAGAAAGAAAGAAAGAAAGAAAGACAGGAAGGAAGGAAGGAAAGAAGAAAGAAAGAAACAAAAGAAGGAAGGAAGGAAGGAAGGAAGGAAGGAAGAAAGGAAGAAAGGAAGAAAGGAAGAAAGGAAGAAAGAAAGAAAGAAAGAAAGAAAGAAAGAAAGAAAGAAAGAAAGAAAGAAAGAAGAAAGAAAGAGAAAGAAAAAGACAAGACAGACAGACAGACAGACAGACAGACAGACAGACAGACAGACAAATAGATGAACAGACAGACAGACAGACAGACAGACAGACAGACAGACAGACAGACGAACAGACAGACAGACATTTCGATCATTTCAAGCGCGCTTTTATCAAGCACACACTTTAATCAAGCTTTTACTTTTACTTTTACAACTCAAACTACACACATGTACTTTACTTTATACACATATACTTTATACATACTTACTTGCCCTTTTACACACACACCTTACACACACACACACACACACACACATATATATATATATATATATATATATATATGCCGAAGAAAGAAAAAGAAAGGAATGAAGCAAAGAAAGAAAGAGAGAAAGAAAAAAGGAAAGGAAAGGAAGGAAGGAAGGAAGAAGGAAGGAAGGAAAGGGGAAGGAAGAGAAAAGACAGGAAGGAAGGGAAGAAAGAGAGGAAGAAGGAAGAAAGGAAGGAAGAAAGACAGGAAGGAAGGAAGAAAGACAGGAAGGAAGGAAGAAAGAAAGGAAGAAAGGAAGGAAGGAAGAAAGACAGGAAGGAAGGAAGAAAGACAGGAAGGAAGAAAGAAAGAAAGAAAGACAGGAAGGAAGGAAGGAAGGAAGGAAGGAAGGAAGGAAGGAAGTAAGGAAGGAAGGAAGGGAAGGGAAAGGAAGAGAAAGGAGAGGAAAGGAAGGAAAGAAAGACAGGAAAGGGGAAGGAAGAAAGAAAGGAAGGAAGAAGATGGAAGGAAGGAAGAGAAAGAGAAAAGAAAGAAAAGAAAGAGAAAGGAGAGAGAAAGAAAGAAAGAAAAAGAAAAGAAGAAAAGAAAAAGAAAGAAAAGAAAGAAAAAGAAAAGAAAGAAAGAAGAAAGAAAGAGAAAAGAAAGAAAGAAAGAAAAGAAAGAAAGAAGGATGGAAGGAAGGAAGGAAGGAAGGAAGGAAGGAAGGAAAGAAAGAAAGGAAGAAAGAAAGAGAAAGAAATAAGTAAAGAAAGAAAGAAAGAAGAAACAAACAAAAGAAAGGAAAGAAGGAAAGACGGAAAGAAGGAAAAGAGAAAAGAGAAAAGAAAGAGAAAAAGAGAAAAGAAAGAGAAGAGAAAGAAAGAAAGGAAAGAGGAAGAAAGAGAAAGAAAGAAAAGACAGGAAGGAAGGAAGGAAAAGAGAAAGAAAGAAAGAAACAAAAAGAGAAAGAAAGAAAAGAAGGAAGGAAAAGGAAGGAAGGAAGGAAGGAAGGAAGGAAGGAAGGAATGAAGGAAGGAAGGAAGGAAGGAGGAATAGTTTGTTCATGCACTTATAACGCCTCATACATGTTTATAATCCATCAGACAAAACATGTTTGAGTGAATAAACCACATGTACAGAGCATCAATGAGCAAGTATTACATTATTTTCAATTATCACGATAATAAATGCTCGTAAATACCTTATAAACACATAACAAGTGCTTATTAATGCATTATAAATAGTTTACTTACTACGGAACCTTAATCTAAAGCGTTACGCCGGTTTAAAGTCTTCTCCTCCGGCAAATCAAAAACACTACCATAAATCATCTTCAGAGGCGCATCAGAAAACATTAAACATCGTTAGATACATTTCGGTTAAAAAAACAGTCCTTAAAATGCCGTAAAAAGCATTCAATTCAACCTCCACAGACGTTAAAGGGCCCACGACAGGTTGAAGTACTTATTTTACTAAAACACAGTTAAGATAAATATATTTCAAGTTTTGCTAAAATTCTTTACAAATGTTATCCCGGTTTAGCAGTTTTATAAGTTTTAATTTCACTTCCTGGTTGTAAATAATGACATCACACTAGGGTATCACCATAGCAACCTTTTCTGTAAACTGGGCAAAAAACTCATCTAATGTCATCAATTCTTTTACCTGACAAATAAAAATATATTTGAACTTATTTATTTAGTTGAATTAAAGTTTAAAGCGTCAAAAAAGTAGTTTATTTTGTGTAAATCGTGTATAACCTTTGTCTCCCCAGTGTGATGTCATCAGTTTGTTTACTTCCTGTATAATTTTCAACATATTTTTCAACTTTTCTCCACAAACGGCGACCTGATTGGTGTAAAACTGTCATTTATATTCACACACTGTATTAATACACGGAATAAAGTCAAAATTAGAAAATCATAAAAACCTGTCATACGCCCTTTAAATCTGAAAACCATTTTGACAAAAAATTTATGTAGCAGAAGAATAAATACAAACGGATAATCAAGCGCGAATGAAGCTCGCGCCGCCAGTGTGTTTTGGCGATGGAACATTATTAGAGCAAGGTTAAAACAGACAACAGGTCCTTTAAGGTCCTTTAAGATCAACTTTAAGATCACTTTAAAGCGGATCAAGATAGGAAGACCCAGGAAGGAAGGAAAGAAAGGAAAAAGAAGGAAGGAAAGGAAAGGAAAAGGAAAAGAAGGAAAAGAAGGAAAAAGAAAGGAAAAGAGAAGGAAAAGAAAGGAAAAAGAAAGGAAAGAAGGAAAAAGAAAAGAAAAAGAAAGAGAAAAAGAGAAAAAGAAGAAAAAGAAAGGAAGAGGAAAAGAAAGAAAGAAAGAAAGAAAAGAAAAGAAAGAAAGAAAAAGAAAGAAAAAGAGAAAGAAAGAAAGAGAAAGAAAGAGAAAGAAAGAAAAAGAAAGAAAGAGAAAGAAAGAAAGAGAAAGAAAGAAAGAAAAAGAAAGAAAAAGAAAGAGAAAGAAAGAGAAAGAAAGAAAGAAAAAGAAAGAAAAAGAAAAGAAAGAAAGAAAAGAACAAGAAAAGAAAGAAAAGAACAAGAAAAGAAAAGAACGAGAAAAGAAAGAAAAGCACAAGAAAAGAAAGAAAAGAACAAGAAAAGAAAAGAACGAGAAAAGAAAGAAAAAGAAGAAAGAGAAAGAAAGAGAAAGAAAGAAAAAGAAAGAAAGAAAGAAAAAGAAAGAGAAAGAAAGAGAAAGAAAGAAAGAAAAAGAAAGAGAAAGAAAGAAAGAAAAAGAAAGAGAAAGAGAAAGAGAAAGAAAGAAAAATAAAGAGAAAGAAGAAAAGAAAGAAAGAGAAAGAAAGAAAGAGAAAGAAAGAGAAAGAAAGAAAGAAAAGAAAAGAAAGAGAAAGAAGAGAAAAGCGAAAAGAGACCCAATGAAGCAGACCAGAGATATGGATCAATACAGAATTATTTATTGAGAGTTGGCTGAGGGGGAGTAGGCTGGACCAGGAAGCGCGGGTGAGGACCGGGACGGCAGGCAGGAGCTGGCTGGACTGAGGCGCACAGGTGAGTACCGGGATAGCAGGCGGGAGCAGGCTGGACCGAGGAACACAGGTGAGTACCGGGACAGCAGGCAGGAGCAGGCTGGACCGAGGAGCACAGGTGAGAACCAGGACAGCAAGCAGGAGCAGGCTGGAGGAAAAGGGTCCTTGGTAAGCAAAAAATCCACAATAGACAAATAACTTGAGAGTTACAAAAAGCCAAGGAGTTCACCACGGAGTAAGACTGAGCGATCTGGCAGGAGTGTGGATGAAAGAGCCAAGCTTTTGTACTGCAGAGGGTGTATGCTTGATTGCAGATGGGTTCCAGGTGTGCCCATCAGTCATGCCCAGGAAGCTCCAAACAAGGACACCACAGGAGGGGAGGAGGAAACACACACACACACACAGGAGGGAGGAGGCACTAAGCTCATGACAGTACCCCCCCCTCAACGGGCGCCCCTTGGCGCACCACCAGGCTTCTCAGGGTGAGCACGATGAAACTCCCGCAACAGGTCAGGGTCCAGGATCAGGGCACGACCAATCCCACGACTCGCTCCTCCGGACAATACCCCTCCCAATCAAAAAGGTAGTGTAGCCCACGCCCACGCATACGGACATCCAAGATCCGCCGCACAGTATAAGCCGGATGGTCGTCAACCATTTGGGGGGGTGGAGGGGGCTCGGATGGAGGGCACAAAGAACTGGATCGTACCGGCTTAATTTGGGATACGTGAAAAGTAGGATGGACACGGAGAGCTTGAGGAAGTTTGAGACGGACAGAAACCGGATTAATGATTCTTTCCATGTCAAATCGTCCAATGAACCGAGGTGACAGATTTTTAGAAACAGCCTTCAAAGGGATATTTTGGAAGATAACCAGACTTTCTGACCTGGGCGTACTTTGGTGCTGGGCGGCGATGGCGGTCAGCAAGGGTCTTGCACTGGGAAGAAGTCCGTAACAGGGCCTTCCTGGTCTCCCTCCAGATCTTACGACACCTCCGCATATGGACCTGGACCGAAGAGCACGGAGACCTCAATCTCCTCCATAGAAAGGAGTGGCGGTTGGTAGCCCAGGGAGGACTGAAAAGGGAGAGACCCGTAGCGGAGGAGGTTAGAGAGTTATGTGCGTACTCTACCCAAGGTAAGTGTGAACTCCAGGATGAGGGGTTGCGACCCGGCCACACAGCGGAGAGCAGACTTCAGGTCTTGGTTGGTTCTTTCAGTCTGACCATTTGTCTGTGGATGGAAACCTGAAGATAGACTGACAGTGGTACCCAGAGATTGACAGAATGCTTTCCAGACTTGGGAGATGAATTGGGGGCCTCGGTCAGAAAGCGATATCAGCTGGGATACCATGGAGGCGAAAAACATGTTCCACCATGAGGTCTGCGGTTTCACGAGCTGAGGGTAATTTAGGGAGGGCTACAAAGTGAGCAGCCTTAGAAAATCTGTCAGCGATGGTCAGAATGACAGATTGCCCATTTGAGAGGGAAGGCCTGTCACAAAATCTATTGCAATGTGTGACCAGGGGCGGTTGGCAATGGGTAAAGGTCTCAGATGACCAGAGGGGAAGCATGGGAGGATTTATTCTGGGAACAAACTGTGCAGGCAGACACGAAACTCCGAGTGTCTGCCTCCGCATAGATTAGCCACCAGAAATTACGCCGGAGACTAGACAAGGTGCGATTTATACCTGGATGGCATGCAGAATTTGGAGTTGTGCGACCATTGTAAGACCTCACTGCGTACAGATGATGGAACATAGAGTCTATCCCGGACTGGCCCACCTCCCGGATCAGGCTCAGCCTCCTGCGCTTTCTTTACATTAGCTTCTACCTGCCAGTGGAGAGAACCAAGGACACAGTTACTAGGAAGAATAGTCTCTGAATTTGACTGCTCAAGATGGGTCAAACTGGCGGGACAGTGCATCGGGCTTAACGTTCTTTGAACCTGGGCCGGTAAGTGATGGTAAACTGGAACCTCCCAAAGAACAAGGCCCATCTGGCTTGCCGAGAGTTTAATCTCTTAGCTGATTGAATATAGGCTAGATTCTTGTGGTCCGTCCATACCACGAAGGGTTGTTCTGCTCCTTCTAGCCAATGCCTCCACTCCTCTAGTGCAAGCTTTACTGCCAGAAGTTCTCTATTGCCCACATCATAGTTGCACTCGGCAGGAGCCAACCTCCTGGAAAAGAAGGCACAAGGGTGGAGACGAGACTCTGTGTCCAGAGCAGCTGGGAGAGAACTGCGCCAACTCCTACATCTGAGGCGTCAACCTCGACAATAAACTGTTTGGACGGATCAGGTTGGGTCAATACCGGTGCTGTAGTGAATAACCTCTTGAGCTTATTAAAAGCGAAATCTGCTTCGGCAGTCCACTGAAATGAGAGTTTTGCAGATGTGAGTCTGGTGAGGGTAAGACAACCTTGCTGTAATCTCTAATGAACCGTCTGTAAAAGTTGGCAAAGCCAAGGAATCTTTGCAGTTGTTTCCTATTGGAAGGAGGGGGCCAATCAGAGACAGCCTTGATCTTCAAGGGATCTGCTTTAACTTGTCCACTCTCAATGACAAAACCCAGAAAGGAGATGGAGCTGACGTGGAATTCACATTTCTCTGCCTTCACAAACAGTTTATTTTCTAACAGTCTTTGCAGGACAAGGCGGACATGAAGGCGATGTTCAAGCGAGTCTCTGGAAAATATAAGGATATCGTCCAGGTAGACAAAAACAAAACGATTAAGAAAGTCCCGAAGGACGTCGTTTACCAGAGCTTGGAACACTGCAGGAGCGTTGGTGAGTCCAAATGGCATGACACAGTATTCAAAATGTCCCAAGGGCGTGTTGAATGCCGTCTTCCATTAAGTCACCTTCCTTGATTCTGACAAGATGGTACGCATTTCGCAAATCCAGTTTGGTGAAGATGGTGGCACCCTGCAATGGCTCAAAGGCAGAGGAGATCAGAGGCAAGGGGTATTTGTTCTTAACTGTAATATTGTTCAAACCTCTGTAATCTATGAATGGTCTTAAAGTCATGTCTTTCTTAGAAACAAAGAAAAACCCGGCACCGACAGGAGAGAGGAAGATGGCGGATTATACCTGCTGAGAGATAGTTCTTTATATATGTCTCCATGGCCTCCCTCTCAGGTCGGGACAGGTTGTAGAGGCGAGCAGGAGGAAGAGTGGCTCCTGGAAGGAGGTCTATTGCACAGTCATAGGGTCTATGCGGTGGCAAAGACAGTGCCTTCTCCTTACTAAAGACCTCCCAGGTCATGGTATTCCAATGGAACTGCTGTCAGATCTGGAGGCGGTCACAGGCTGTTGAGGTAAAACCTCCCCTGATGAAGGAGAGCTGACTGCAAACAAGACTGATGACAAAACAAACTCCAACTAATGATTTTATTAAGAGACCAGTCAACAACAGGGTTATGAATCTTGAGCCAGGGTAGCCTAAAACAATTGGAGTCTGGGGTGCAGAAAAAAACAAAAGAAGAAACGAATGTCTTCATGATGGTTGCCAGACAAAATCAAATGGAGGAACAGTATGGTTAGTGATTTGAGAAAGAAGAGAACCATTTAAAGCACTGACCTGGACTGGTTCTGGAAGTGGTTCAGTGGAGATTCCTGCTTGTAAAATTAAAGTAGAGTCCATGAAGTTTTGTTCAGCCCCCGAGTCTATTAGGGCTTGAAGAGGAAGTGACTGGTGGTTATGACAGAGGGTAGCAGGTAACAGGAGTCTAGGTGGGTCATTGGGGATTTTAGATACCTTGCCCATCAGTACCCCCATATTTACTGATGAGCAGGGTCTTTTGGGCGAACTGGACATTGATTGAGGAAATGGCCTCCCTGACCGCAGTACAAACACTCGCCTGCTCGAATTCTCCGGGACCTCTCCTCAACTGTCAATTTGGTCCGGCCAATTTGCATAGGAATATCAGGGGATTGAGAGGTGGAGGGCAACGCGGGTAAACTGGTGGCAGGCTGAACTAGGGCTGGAGGCAAAGGAAGGCGTAGGAGAAGAAGTTGTATGGGAAACCCTCTCACGTTTGCGCTCTCGCAGTCTGTTGTCAAAGCGGATAGAGAGAGAGATTAGTTCCTCCAGAGAACCAGGGTCATCACGAAGAGACAACTCATCTTTTAAGGAGTCACTTAAACCCCGCCAATATACACCCTTTAATGCTGCCTCGTTCCACCCAGACTCTTTGGCCAAGATCCGAAACTGAATAGCATAATCAGCCACACTTTTGTTCCCCTGGTGGAGATCTAGAAGCCCTTTAGCAGCATTAGCCTCACAATCAGGGTGTGCAAAAACTCTTTTGAAGTCATCAATGAATTCAGAATAACTGATATCTTCAACGCCTCTACCACCCAACATAGCTTCAGCCCAATTAAGTGCTCTTCCACGCAACAATCCAGTAACAAAAGCTACCTTGGAATGGTCTGTAGAAAATGTCAGAGGTTGGCAGGTGAAGACGGTGGCACATTGTAAGAGGAAGCCTTTACTTTTACCCAGGTCCCCGTTATATGGCTCAGGATGAGGAACAGGAGTCTCACGGGGAGGATTCACAGCCGAGGAGACAGCAGGAGTAGGGTGTGTGGGCTGGCAGACAGACTGGGCAGATAATTGATGAGAAATGTGCTCCACCAACCTGGTTAGATTTGTGACTTGGGCTCCGAGAGACTGATTAGATTCCTTCAACTCCTGCAACGATGTGTGGTGTTGGCCGAGGAGATTCCCCTGAGTGGCGATCATTTTCTGTAGCGCATCTGGATCTGCTGGGTCCATTGTTTGGCCAGATCGTTCTGTTGAGGGAGTAGCGACAGGCGGACCCAATGAAGCAGACCAGAGATATGGATCAATACAGAATTATTTATTGAGAGTTGGCTGAGGGGAGTAGAGCTGGACCAGGAAGCACGGGTGAGGACCGGGGCGGCAGGCAGGAGCTGGCTGGACTGGCGCACAGGTGAGTACCGGGATAGCAGGCGGGAGCAGGCTGGACCGAGGAACACAGGTGAGTACCGGGACAGCAGGCAGGAGCAGGCTGGACCGAGGAGCACAGGTGAGAACCAGGACAGCAAGCAGGAGCAGGCTGGAGGAAAAGGGTCCTTGGTAAGCAAAAAATCCACAATAGACAAATAACGAGAGTTACAAAAAAGCCAAGGAGTTCACCACGGAAGTAGACTGAACGATCTGGCAGGGTGTGGATGAAAGAGCCAAGCTTTTGTACTGCAGAGGGTGTATGCTTGATTGCAGATGGGTTCCAGGTGTGCCCATCAGTCATGCCCAGGAAGCTCCAAACAAGGACACCACAGGAGGGGAGGAGGAGAGCCCACACACACACACACAGGAGGGAGGAGGCACTAAGCTCATGACAGAAAGAAAGAAATAAATAAAGAAAGAAAGAAAGAAAGAAAGAAAGAAAGAAAGAAAGAAAGAAAGAAAGAAAGAAAGAAAGAAAGAAAGAAAGAAAGAAAGAAAGAAAGAAAGAAAGAAAGAAAGAAAGAAAGAAAGAAAGAAGAAAGAAAGAAAGAAAAAGAAATAGGGAAAGAAAGAAAAAAGAAAGAGGGGGAGAAAAGAAAGCAAGAACGAAAGAGAAAGAAAGAAAGAAAAGAAAGAAAGACAGGAAGGAAGGAAGGAAAGAAGAAAGAAAGAAAGAAAGAAAGAAAGAAAGAAGGAAGGAAGGAAGGAGAAATAAAGAAAGAAAGGAAGGGAAGGAAGGAAGGAAGGAAGGAAGGAAGGAAGGAAGGAAGGAAGGAAGAAGCAAAGGAAGGAAAGAAAGGAAGGAAGGAAGGAAGGAAGGAGGAATAGTTTGTTCATGCACTTATAACGCCTCATACATGTTTATAATCCATCAGACAAAACATGTTTTGAGTGAATAAACCACATGTACAGAGCATCAACTGAGCAAGTATTACATTATTTTCAATTATCACACGATAATAAATGCTCGTAAATGCCTCTATAAACACATAACAAGTGCTTATTAATGCATTATAAAAATAGTTTTACTCACGGAACCTTGTAATCTAAAAGCGTTACCGCCGGTTTTAAAGTCTTCTCCTCAGACCGTCAAAACTGCACTCGCCATAAATCATCTTCAGAGGCGCATCAGAAAACATTAAACATCGTTAGATACATTTCGATTGAAAAAGAAGTCCTTAAAATG